>OZ010571.1:130223513-130268513 GCA_963932145.1 Acanthosepion lycidas | reverse complement strand
AAGTTCTCAAATGCCTTAGCTGGGTATTGAACTCACAATCTTTGGGTCCTGTCACTGGATCTAACTAACGCCTTTATCCACTGTGCCATGTATACATGTGTCTGTTATATTTATACATGCCGTTCAATTTCTAAATTTTGTATAACACCTTACGATGCATTTGTTGTGTTGGCTAAAAGGATTGTATATTCTATAACCACAACAGTATTCTGTGTTCGAGCTGAGGCAAAACTCATAATTTTAAATGTTGATTTTCATGGGAGATAAACCCATCTCATTTGAAAGGCTGGAGTAGCACAATGTCCATTCATCATATTTTTTGTCATTTGTCATATCAAACTAAGCTTGGCTCAATAAATATTTCTATAGTATTTTAATAAGTAAAAAATATATCAATTTTGTTTAAAACAGAAAAGAGGAAAAAAGCTTTTTACCTGGCCAAAAGTATTTGGTAATGCATACAAGTACATGATTTATGCTTTCAGAAATAAATCCTGAAACTTAAATAGGAACACAATAATGTTATCATATCTAGAATTCAGAATCTATAAAACAAATGCTTTGAACAATGCCTTTTGATCTTGACAGTTCAAGATCAATACTCCAATCATTCACTGTGATGCATACATTTAATAATATTACATAAAGTGTACATATTTTATGCACATATATCGTTTACAGTAATAAAGAACAAAAAGTTACAGATATTGATAAAATATTGAAAAGAAATTGATATGTTTTAATGCAAACTTATGTTTCAGATAAAGTTATTTTAAATTGTTCTCACAGAAAGGATTAAGCTTTATTTATGTTGAATTTTAAAACCTGTTTTGCTAATCTCTTATTTCTAAAATATAAATGCTGATACAATATATATTTGCTTTCAAAACCAAATAACAAAATTCATAGAATTCAGTTCACAAATTGATAACTTGAAGACATTACTGATCTTTCTTCTAACTCCAATGCTTATAATAAGATTATTTCTATACAGGCAACAGAGATTGATATGCGATAGAACTACCAAAAGCCTGTCACCAGATTACAGATCAAAATGCCACCTTTCACTTTAAGAACCATAATGCCATCATTGTCACCAATTAGATCTTAATTAATTCCACAATCCAATAAACAAAGTATTTATTGAATTAAATGCACACACATTTGCAATCTTTAAATCTTAAGTATTAGCCAAATGACTACTAATGCAGGAGAAAACTAAATTTGCCTTAAACAATACATCACTAATATCGTACATAACTTTGAATGTCTCTCATTCAAGTGACAAAGTTTCTTTATTTTTATTTTTCCAAGTTTCATTATCTTTTCAGCAAGCCTGCAGTTAAGCTTGAATTAAACAATACAAACCTTACAGGAAAGATCAGCTGAGATTATTCTCAACAAATTTAAATGAGAGTAATACTTAGAAATTTGGGCCAGTATTAATGATTTATAATTTATTCAGTATCAAATAATTAAATTATAAATTATGATATTAAAAATTAAATTAATTTCTTAATAATAAATTTCATAATTTGATCAGAACTGACTAAAATTACAGTTGAATTATTACAATGACTTGATCATTCAAAAAGTTTCATTAGTTTAAGTCAATACATGATCTACAGATAGTGTAGGAGATAATGACACAGAAAGTGAAACTGAAGAGCTGAGTTCAAATTCCAGGCTCGTCTCTTGCATTCACTTTTGCAAAAATACTCTTGGGAAAGGGATTGATGTAATGGAATAACCTGTCACCCCCATGAGTAACTACATTATAGATAGTAACTAACTATAAATATCTGTAAGTCAACAGACTACAGAGTCTACTTGGGATCTGTTGAGTATAACTCAGACTTACGCAAGAACTACCGATCTTCCAATAGCAGCACTCACTACTGGATTGACTTGCGATGATCTTGTGCATAACTGTTACCTTTATTCTTATTGTACTGGTTTTTACAATAAACCTTTACTTATTTTATCCACCATGTTTTTTAAGTATATATTGCTATGGGGATGGAATATAACTAGTATGAATCTGTCTCTTCTCTCCCCAACTATGGAACTCTCTCTTGAAAGCTTGGATGGTAACCAGCCTAAATAAAGGAAAACTCTGAATTCCAAACTGTGGAGAAAGCAAAAAGGGGAAACAACACCATTATCTTTCCTAAAAATGCATAGCAATTTATAGATAAGAAAGAAACAGAATCTGTGGAGAGTCATGATTGCCTATGTACGGAAGACAATTGACTTTTAACAAAAATGATGCAAGCAATCTAGAGACATATGCTACAGAATTCAAATATCAGTTAGGCCATATGTCAAGTATTAGGCATCTGTCAGTCTTGGAAGGCTATAGTCAGCAGATGCCTGCTCAGACTCATTGGGTGGCATGTCACTAGTGTTTACTGCTGGTGGCCCACTGTCAGATTGTCGGTGTGTTCCTCAGCAATGTTACTCCTGGCAAACAACTAGAGGCTCACCAGAGAGCTGCTGGCATTGCCATTGTCAGCCCACCAGCAGGCCACTAATGGCTTGCATGTAGGGTAGTTACAGTTTCTGGGAGAACTTAATAAAGTCATATATTTGGTTAGAAGGAGGGTCATTGTAGATTCTAAATAGATTTAATCTTCTTCAAACTGTGGGAATTTTCTTTCCAACCAGATAAAGACCTAGGTTTAAACCATTTTCTATGGGGTGTTTTGCTGAGTTGGGTCCATTTTTTTTTGTAATGGATGATAAGAGATCTCAGCGAGAACAAATACTGAATGATTGAAAAACATTTTTCCACTTTGGAAATAGTTGTATCCTAGAAAAGGTTTCTGAATGAGGAATAACCAAAATGGAAGTTGGAAATGAAATGGTAATCTTCATAACATCAACAAAATACAATACTCCTCACTGACATGAAGGTAAACCACTGCTAGTGGTGGACTACTTAGACATCATATTACCCCCACTTACAATAGTGTCCATCATATTTATGAGGATTGGGACATACACATTAGTGTTCATAGGTATGGTATATAACAAAAATTGAATGAAGTTCATGTGGATTCCCTATTTAAAAAAAATGAAAAGTTATGTGCAAACAGATGGTAGAACTGAAACAAAAGGGAATTGTCTAAAGTAAAAGATTACTTAGAGCTACAAAAGACAGGAAGTTGTCAAGTTCCTTGATTATTCACATGCTAAAAAAACTTGGAACATAAAATAAAAAAATAGAAGGAAAAACAATTTGGAAATTCATTTTTATCTTAATTAACACATAATTTCACTATACATTTATTGGATGTAGTCACTTTGTTACAAATTACTGACAAAACAGCTTCAAGTATTTAAAAGATAATACTGAACTTTAATGTAATATCAGTCAACATTTCTTTTGCTTCAAGTCTCTTTTTCATCTATGAGTATATTTTCCAGTATACACTGCTATGTCCGTATATGGAAGTGTATGCTGGAAAATGTACTTTTTTCCTGAAATTTCTGTGGCACATAATGAGGAAACAGGGCTTGGAATATTTGATATTCGAAGTATATACAGAAGACAAGAGTGACAGAGGAAAGCAGCACATAACCTACCTGATAAGGGTGTGGAAATGGAATGCAGAAAAAAAAATAAACTTTATTAAGTGATAGAAAGAGCCATGACCACCCTCACCAAAATGACCATGGTACATAGAAGTAGAAGCTGTCCAAAATTCTTAAAAAAAGCAAAGAATGTGTATAGAAGTGTGTAAAACACTTTTTTTTTTATCAAAGTAAAGAACAAATTCAATGATTATCTGCTTTCCAAAAGAGGCTTAATTTCAAAATTTAATTATCACATTTCACAAATAATTCTCTTTTGCTATAATTAATCTTGGTTAACTTGAACTGCCATATGGAAGAAAGATTTCTAGGTGACATATTAGAATCTTTTCTAAGGAAATTCTAATCAAATACTGAGAGCTTCATAACATTTAACATATGACCAATCATATCCTTCAAAATAACAAATTATTTTATCATAATATAAAGCAATATTCATATGAATATACTTGACAAGGTAATGTATCTATAAATGAATACTGTGATAAAAAACGATTAAAAAAAGTTAACTGACAAATTAGTTAAGTAGAGTTAAACATTTTTTTTAAAGTTAACTGACAAATTAGTTAAGTATAGTTAAACATTTTTTTTAAAGTTAACTGACAAATTAGTTAAGTATAGTTAAACATTTTTTTTAAAGTTAACTGACAAATTAGTTAAGTATAGTTAAACATTTTTTTTAAAGTTAACTGACAAATTAGTTAAGTATAGTTAAACATTTTTTTTAAAGTTAACTGACAAATTAGTTAAGTATAGTTAAACATTTTTTTAAAGTTAGCTGACAAATTAGTTGAGTATAGTTAAACATTTTTTTTAAAGTTAACTGACAAATTAGTTAAGTATAGTTAAACATTTTTTTTAAAGTTAACTGACAAATTAGTTAAGTATAGTTAAACATTTTTTTAAAGTTAGCTGACAAATTAGTTAAGTATAGTTAAACATTTTTTTAAAGTTAACTGACAAATTAGTTAAGTATAGTTAAACATTTTTTAAAAGTTAACTGACAAATTAGTTAAGTATAGTTAAACATTTTTTAAAAGTTAACTGACAAATTAGTTAAGTATAGTTAAACATTTTTTAAAAGTTAACTGACAAATTAGTTAAGTATAGTTAAACATTTTTTTAAAGTTAGCTGACAAATTAGTTAAGTATAGTTAAACATTTTTTTTAAAGTTAACTGACGAATTAGTTAAGTATAGTTAAACATTTTTTTAAAGTTAACTGACAAATTAGTTAAGTATAGTTAAACATTTTTTTAAAGTTAGCTGACAAATTAGTTAAGTATAGTTAAACATTTTTTTACATTAACAATGGATAAAACTGCTGATCATTTTTCAGTCAGTTTACAAGATTTCATGATTCACTGATGTCAAGTTTCAAGAGTCAATGAATTGTAAATGAATGTTACTTGACAAATGGTAAATTTACAAATGAATCATGTTATAGAAAATTGGTTGACAAATCAATTTCTTAATATACTTCATCAAAGCAATGAGCTGTGAAATTATGATGATTTTAATTCCCGTTTCTTTTGCAAGATAGAGGAAAGTGATTCTGGTTAAGTGCTGATGGCTTGTCTTTTCAATAAAGTGGTTAGCAGGGCTGATGATTCACGTCTCAAGGGAAATAACTCATCATTAAAATTTTCAAACTTAAACTGAAGTGAGCTAATACAACATTTGATAAAAACATTTCTTGTTCTAGGTTTTGAAATTATTTTATAAATTTAATCTTCAAAATTACAAAAATTGTGGAATGCGGCAAAATTGCTAGATTTTGGTTCACAAAAGAACTTGTTTGTTATGTTTTCTCTTTGACTAATATGTTTGTTTGTTTGTTTGTTTGGGTTTTATGGCATATCAACCACTGTGGGTTACTTAATGCCTAATCCAGTTTATATGAATTTTAAATGCCTATTTTGTATGGAATAAAAAACGTATAGCTGGCAACATTATTGTTTCAAAATCCTATAGCTGGCAACATTATGGTTCCAAAAACACGTATAGCTGGCAACACTATTTCTTACAAAAAAAGTATAGCTGACAACATTATTCCCTACAAAAAACGTATAGCTGACAACATTATTCCCTATAAAAAACGTATAGCTGACATTATTTTTCCGAAAACATTATCTGAGGCCTTACTGTTGGATGTAGTTTATCGCCATACCCAGGACGTGGATGTAGCTTATTGTCATATCCAGGACGTTAATATGTTTGATTTTAGTAACAACTTTTGAAATATATTTATAAAAGTACATTTCTAAAAATAGAATTACTTACCAAAGACAAATTGTTATCTTAAAATTCCTTTAAATCAAATTAGTTATTTTTCAAAAAACATTCATAAATACTTTCAAAATTTGAAAGCTGCCTCCTTTTACAATGCAAGTAACTTCAGGATGAAGGTGGTCATGACCCTTCACAAATTCCTCTATTTTGCTGTTCTAAGTAATTTTTGAAAGTTTAGCATCCTCTTTCTCCCATCCATTAACATAAACTTGTTAATTAGATTACAAGCTGTTTTCCAGTCTTAACTATGAGTGTTAAATTCTCCAAACCCTCTTTCCTTATTAAATGTCTCAAATTTCAACTGTTATTGATTGTAAGTATCAGTTTTCTTGTAATTCCCATTTTCATTACAACTTCCTCATTGTTCACATGTTCAGTGATATTCTCAGCATTCATCAATAAAAACATATATCTGTCACTTTGAGTCCCTCAGAGATACCAATCATTGGAGGAATAGAATAAATCTGCATGTTATTATGATACTTTAAATCATTCAGTTGTTAATCTTTTGCTTTCTGTTAGGTCATATTAATATTTACATTGCTACTAAAAATGCCAATCAGCAAAAACTCAATATTATACTATGCCAATTACAATGAACAAAATGGAAGCAGAATCAATTATTCACACATCTACTATGAGATATATAATTTCCAATAAGCCTGAATTTTGTCTTAATACGTTTTATGAAACCAAAACTGCATGAGAATTTTTGATCAATAAAATTAGGAGTTAGAAAGAAAGACTTAAATTATTTTAGATGACAAAGATTGAAATCTCAAGAAAAAAAACATTTTTTAATTCAGTAACTAACACAAGTGATATGAAGTATCTCTTCTTTTGATAAAATCCAAAATAAGAGAAAGTCTTAATGGATACATGATGCAGTTTTTTTTCAGTGTTAATTCTTAAAACTTCCTTTTATCTCACATACACCAAACATTATCTATCCTACATAGCCTCATAATATGAAACAATTGCTCCTTCCATATATGTGCTTAAAACATCTCTGTTCAGTAACCATCTACTGGAGTGGTGCTTAAGACTTTTATTGGGTGAACAATAGTAAAAAGTAAAAAAATATCTGTCTGTATTTCTGAGATGATGTATTGTAACTATTTGTACTATTTATATTGTTCAGACTGTTGTCCTCATCTTTATTGCCATATTCAAGTTTGAGCTATTGTATGCTCTGACCTTCTTCTTCAAATAATTGGAATTTTGAATCAAACCTTTTATTTCATACACTGGGTTAGATTATCCTAGTTCCAGTTGCCATGCCTCTTTCAGATATCTCAGTTTCAGTTATTTCCTTTTAGAAACTCACCTCTACAAGTTTTTTTTTTATTCACCTCTGCTGTGGCCAGGTATTGAACTCACAACTCTTTGTGTCAGCTCACTGGATTACTTCAACCAACACTTTTATCAACTGGGCCATAAATGGTTTGATTTGAAATTCTAATCACCTGAAGAAGGCCAGAACATACAATGGCCAAAATGTTGTGAATATGACAACAAAGATGAATGTCCAAACAATGTAAATAAAGAAATGATGCTTGTCTATTGTATTCTTAGTATTCATTGGTAGAATCACATGTTTATCACTTCAAGTCTTTTCTTAATCTGAGGGGGAATTGTCCAGCATTCATTGCCATATAAAAGATTAGAAATGACAAAACAGTTCTTTCGTTTCCAATGATATTTTTCTATATCCTAACAATCTGATTTAGCCTAGGAAATATAAATATTACAAATTACTGTACATAAATGCAATGCTAATATTTTGAAATATAAAGATTCTATCTTTGATAATCAGGGACGATCAACAGTGCCTGATGATAAAATTTTAATAATGTTGGAATATACTTTTATAGATGCTATTTAGCCACAGATAGCTTAAAGTTGTTCAACTTTCTGCATATGAAGAGAAGCAATAGCTACATAAAAGCTAACTATTTTTATTAGGATTTAATCTCACTGAAGTTATTGAAAACAGTGTTTTTATTGAGTCTATAAAAATATGTAAATGCAAAAGCTGTTGCTTAAAAGTCTAAATAATATTTGTGTCATTTTTTTACCTATTTATATTGTAAAATTATATGAATTACTTCACGTCTTGTTTCTAAATGGTAAATATTCAAGATGATTTGGGAAAAGTTATTCACCAATGGATAGGTGTCAAAAGAATAAGATCTACATTAATGAGATGAAACAGGGTTTAGGTTAAGTTTATGGACTCTTGATTTTTAAAATAATTTTGAATTGTTTTATATATTTTAGCATTCTGTCAGAATCTGATCCAATTCACTTATATTGTCCTAAATATAAACTATGAAAATTTCATGGAGGTACCTTACACAAAAACATGAAAATTTCAAGAAAAGAAACAAAGTGTAGTTAACTGTTATATAATATTGGTCCTCCTCTACTGCAGTGAATTCTGGAAAATCTCACAGATGAAGAAGAGACTTGAGTCAGCAGACATATGGTTCTACAGAAGGATGCTGAGAATACCATGCACTGACATGTGATCAATGAGGTAGTTTTAGAGAAAATGAAAACAAAAAGGATACTTAGCATCAGAAATTTTTAGGTCACATAAAGAGAAAATAGGGCTTAGAAAATTTGATACTCACAAGACATATTGAAGTTAAGCGGAACAGAAAAAAAGCAGTGCATAACCTACCTAATAGGCTTTTGATTAATGGTTGACAGAACAGGGATTAGGAGAGAGAGAGAAAAAACAAATTTTTCTAAGGGCTACAAAGGACAAGGAAATTATGAAGAGCCATGATCACCCACGTCCAGAAGGGCCATGGCATATAGAAGAGGAAGAAAAGTATGTTTACAACCTGCAGATACACATCTCTAAACTAGATTATCACTGAACAATATTCTTCTAAAAGATAATAATTTGGATATAATAATCAACAAAAGAACCCTGTGAGCATTTTCAAAAGGTTAGTTATGGCTTGTTATCTTCTTGTGATAATTATTGAAACTGAAGCCTAAATTTCATAGATTGCAGGCCAGAGAATTAATGAGTGAACATTTATAACATGATAGAAAAATACTGAACAACTAAAACACGATTTTCAATTGTTTGTTATTCAGGAATATTTCATTTAATTCTCATTGGAAAAAAGTTTTGATTTCCACGTAACAAATGATAAAACGGAAAGTGAAAATTGAATGCCTTCAGAATAAACAAAGTTATATTTGAGAAGCTGATATTAACAAGAAGAAAAAGTGCTAAAGAATATTCAATAATCTTTTAGAATAGCAATACTTGAAATGGAATCATTTCAGTACTGACTTTCTATTAACATCAAATTTAAAATCTTTCTTCCAGGAAGAAGTTCTGCTTCTTTAGTTACAAAATAAAGGAATCAGACCAATACAATTGAATTGAGGAAACAGATTTGTTTTGGCTTCATGAAATTGATCATAGCTTTTCCATAGAATCTAGAGGTAAATCTTCAACATGCCAAACAATGAAATAATGATGACGATTAGGTTATTAAAAATTAACTGTCGGTATAGGAAGAGGTTCACGATAATAAAGAAATCATAGTAACCTTCTCCATGATATAAATTAACATACTTTGTCAGTTAATAATTCAATTTTGGAGAGTTTAATTCACAAGGAATTAAAAAACTGTTTGATACAATAATTCATTTATTTAGCTTTCATTTTCATTTCATCAGGGTATAATTTTCACTTCAAGGAAAAACAAAAGCAAAACTATTTTGATGACGTGTCTCATGAGATGTGCAGAGAAAAAAAGTATAATTTTAAAGGATGGAATTATTTATTTATATATATATTATATTGATATGATGAAGAGTATAACTTGAAAAATCTCATGGAATTTTATTAATTTATTTTTATTTGCATAATGATATACATTTGCTGTACACTACTGTGCAAAAATTTGGGGAAAACCACATTATACACCTATATTTTATTAAGAAGATTGTTTAACAGTATGCTTTTATCTATATTTATATATATTATTGACATTATTGAGGCTGTTGTTCTGTTATTTGTTGCCATGTTCAAGATGTTTCAGCTATTGTACTCTCCAGCCTTCTGAACTGAATCCTTTATTTCAGCCACTGAGGTAAATTGTTCTAGTTCCACGTGCCATGCCTTTTCTGGATGTATCAGTATCAGTTATCACCTTTTAACTGAACTCTCCAAATTTTTTGTACAACCCAGCTGTAGCCAGATATTGAACTCACAACTCTTTGGGTCAAGTTACAGGATTCAACCAATGCACTGAGCCATGTGTCCTTGAGTTCGAACAATGTAAATAATTACAATACCTCCTCTCAGAAATAATGACAGACAGTATGCTTTATGAGAAATGTCTATGGACCTTGAGGATTTTTCATAGGTGCCATTTGATTGAAGATACACCACTTTCAGCAGCATGAAGCTGGAAAAATGCCAGGCAAATCTATTGGGCCAATAAAAGATCTGAGATAATAATGTCATGATAATATGAACATTTCTAAGTAGGAATTGTTTCATCTTATTAATATGAGTATAAGATGCCTTGGCAAGTCATTGTAGGTGAACATTAGCTTGTTTTTTTTACACTAAAATCATGGCTAAAATTCCTGCTGAAAAAAATGAATGTTGTAACTTTAAAGGGAAAGGTAACTCAATGATAGACAGGCAGCTGGGAATTTCTAAAAACAGTGTTCAAACCATCTAAAAGACATTTGATACTACAGAAAATGTTTTAAGTGTAAAGAAAACCAGAGGACCATCAAAGTGAGACAAGAGCTGAAAGAAAAGATTGTCAAGTTTTTGTTAAGCAATCCAAAATTAACAGTCAGACAAGTGAGAAGTGAATGCAGTCTTAACAATGATGCAGTACATGAAGTATTAAAAAAATAACTTGAAAAATATAGCAGCAAAAAAAAATATCATTTACCAAAAAATTCTGAATAGATGATTAATGTGGTCAAAAGAAGATCTAACATAGAATATGGAATGTTGCAAAAAGTAATTTTTATTGCTGAATGCAAAATAGAGTTATATTCTAATGCAAGAGAATATTTAAGATGACCAGAATGAGAACCAGGAAAATTTGGGGGTGGATGCATAATGGTGTAGAGTTGATACAAAAGTGATAGTAGAAGAAAATTGGTAAAAGTTGATGGAAACCTAAGCAGCAAAATCTATATTAGTTTACTACAGTCTAATTTTCTGCCAGATTAGAAAGAAAGAGAAATTTTTTAACATGACAGTGCTACTTGTCACAAATGACATGCAACAAAAAGATTTCTTGCGGATGAAGATGTATGAATTTTCAAATATTGGCCAGCACACAGTCCTGATCTCTATATAATAGAACCATTGCAGTGAAAACTGAAGACAATTTGATTCTCACAGGATAGATTGAAGGCAAGAGGGATGGGAGAAAACACTGCATAACCTACTTAGTGAGCTTGAGTTTAATGGATGGTCGAGCAAAGTTTGGGCAAGATAACAAAAAGTCAAAATTTATTAGGATCTACTATAAGGACATTATTATTATTATAAATAAACAGAAATAAAATATAAAATAGTAATAATAATAATAGTAATGAATATTATAAATAAAATAAAACAAAACAGTAACATTTAAACTTTATTTAAAATAAATTAAATAAAAAATTATTATATACCGTGCCAATAGAAATATATACTTGAAAAACAAAATGGATAAAATAAGTAAAGGCTTGTTGTATAAACCAGTACAATAAAATAAAGGTGACCCTTATGCACAAGGTTGTTGCAAGTCAATCCAGTAGTAAATCTGAGTCATACTCCACAGATCCCAGCTAGTCTCTCTAGTCTGTTGACTTACAGATACTTATAAATAGTTACTACCTATAGTGTAGTCACTCATGGGGGTGACAGGTTATTACATCAAAAATAAAAATAATAAAAACTTTCCCAGCATGCAACAAAAACTGTTCCTTCTGGAAATATGGACATCCTGCCAAAAGATGTTACATTCACTTCATATGGGAACATTTATCCAACCTCTCTCTATGATATGGCATATAATGATACAGAGTGACTTCTTCTCTCTTTTATCGTATGTACCATGAAACAATTGTAACCTAAAAAATATACATGCACTAATACATGCAAAAAATATAAATAAACGCTATGGAATTAATGGACAATTTACCATGCTTTTATTGTTATCTCTGTATCTTTTGTTTCTGCAATGTATGCTTTCTGATGTTATGATGTGAGATACCCCACATTACAAAGGACAGGAATTTGTGAAGGGCCATGATCACCTATGTCCTGAAGGGGCCACTGCACATAGAAGAAGAATAGAAAGGTAGATATTTTCAAAAAGTTTCATAGATTACACAAATGCATTCATTAAAGTAAGTTCATTAGTAAGTACCTAAAATATTATGGAAGGTTTGATCTACACAGAAAAGATATCCAAAAAAAGCATAAATTGTATTGGGAACACACAAAATAATAAAAGGAGTAGAACACAAATCAGTGGATTTATTTAATCTGTACAGTGAGATAATTCCAGAAAACCTATTAGGTTTATTATTTGAAGATATAATCACAGATGGTAAATTCAGAAAGAAAACTAATGAAAGCAAGAAGAAAGAATTAAATATTTAATGCTAAGATGTAATACATGGTCATCAACAAAAAGGAGACTTGAAGATGTAAGTTACATAATGGGAATGTCAAAATAAAGCTGTTCTTGAAATTTAACAAATTTGGTATTATAGTAATAGCTGATGGAAATTTGAAGACATGAATATCAAAAGATACTTTTTAGACAATTTGCAAGGCTTGAAGAATCTCTTAAGCAAACTTGCAACTAAGCTCTTTGCTGTGTAATGTCTAATCTCCTGGATGCCAGTGAGTATTTGCTGATTCTATCACAAATAAAGAAAAAATTTCCAGAGATACAGTTTGACCAGCAAATGTTGAGAATAATATGGACATAGTTTGTAAGAGATGTATATGCTTTAAGGAGAATGCAATCTGCAAGAAAAATGCTGTTTATCATAAAGGGACTATCGATATTTTGGAGACACATAATAAGGAAAGAACATCTTGGAAAATTTAGCACTTATAAGACATATATTGTTATGGTAATTTACCCACACATGCATGGACTCTCCCAGCTATAAATAGGAGCAGGTATTGCCTTTTGGAGAGGGAAGTTTCCAACAGTCAGCTCTGACAGTGGGACTGAACATTCTTGTTGTAACACTCTTGTTTTTTATATGTTTGTATTACTGTTTCTGTTAATATATTTGTTTAAATTGACTTCTCTCTTGTGTTTTTATTTCTGGCCCTAACAAGGCCACAACACATACAAAACAAGAGAAGCAATGAGAAATTTACTTTTCAAGTTTGAGAAACTTTCCTGTACCCTATTTTATAACAATATACCTGATAACTAATAAAAATAGTATATCTCAGTGTTAATAAAGCATATGGACAACCATGATAGAATCCTTTCCTCATCATCCATTTTCTAGCATTTGGGAAATATAGTTCTTAATATTTTTAACAAATGTAATCCTCAGCTAAAGAGCATTTATGGTTCTGGTTTTTAATGTCTTGGTACTAATGCTTTAACTACTGAGTTATCTCCTGAAAAGAAACCAAATTATTGGGAAGCAACCAAAAAAAGAACCATTGCCTGGAAGGTGATTGACTAAATCAGGTATGTTTGAACAGTGTACAGAACAAACCAAATAAAAACTATATATTGTTCTTTTATTAGTTTGCCTGTAGCCAATGACATACAAATGTGGACACAGAAAACCAAGGTTGAAGAAACATAGTAAAAGGGTTACAATCAGTAAGAAGGCATCAATAAGAACAAAAACGAGGCTCTTTTATGAGGGTAGGGTCACTAGATAGGCAACATCATTCAGGAATAACCTTATAGGGGAATAAATATAAAATTTTCCAGAAACTCATAGTAGAAAACAACTGTTCAAATCTTGATGACCAATGCTGGCAGCTAATCTCTCCTCAGAACTTGCTCTGGTGGCTCAATGGGAAAAGAGCTGGTAATAATTCGCCATCACCAAGCAGACCCTGAACTTTCACCTATCATAATGAAAAGTTGTTCTCTCAAAGAGGCTCCTTGACTTGAGCACCTACTGGGACACAAGATTAACCCAGACCTCAAATAGAACTCATATATATGAACGATCACTAAAGATGCTGGAAAAATAGTCAATTCCTTGTACTACTTCAGTAAGTAACTGACTCCTCCTGGTATGCTCTATTTTTACAAGAGCAAAATCTGACCAAAAATGAAGTACTGCTGAAATATCTGGAGTAGTCAAAGCCTTGATAGAGTTCAGAAGCATCTTTATGTCCTTGTGGCTGATGAATTATTTTCCACTCTACAAACACTGTTCAATGGCAAATATTGTAATGTGCTTCCCTGACCAGCACAGCTAAGACTCACCAGGACATGTACAATAGAACAAACTATGCTAAGATAGTCAACCAAAACCAAAATAAGTAACACTGTAACTTGAAATAATCTGACAATGCTTTTGGAAGGGAATTTACTTACTTTATGAAGTTATAATTGATTTTGTTAACTATTTATTTAGAATAGTTTCTGCAGAGAAATTAACTATTTTAAAATTGTCCTGATAGCATATTATCCTGGGTATGATGATAAACTACATCCAGCAGCAAGACCTCTGATCAGCAAGTTTTGAGGAGTGTAAAACCACTTCTTAATTACTGCTGTTCCCCAGTTCAACCTGATCTGGGATGGTAGCACCTGTTAGGGTCCCAGTTATGGACAAACATTTGACCTCCAAACTCAGGTCAAAATCCTATGAAAGTGTAAAAATAGGTTTTCATAGTAAAATACATTTTTGAAATTATTACCAGTAATACAATTAACTCTTGACAAAAAAAAAACCTTTACAAAAATAAAAAAAATCGTTTATATACAAAAATTGTTGCACACATGAAGAGTTTTGATGAGATGAAAAAAAAGAAATAACATGCTTCTTTTTATTCCAAAAAGAAATGTAGAAAAACTGAAATCCTACAGTAAATAATTCCTGAATTTCCTTATTAAAGTTACCCTAATATCTGTGATAAAAAGTTCTGGCAGCAAATTTTGCAATAAAAACACAAAACAAAAAAAACATGAAATTACAGAAAACGATTCATTGAAATTGTGATTTAATAGCAACTGAAATCTGTTTATAAAGAAATGTCAGCCAATCTTGGAGAAAGCTTTATAATAAACACTGAAGTTAAGCCAGTTTCAATAAATTCTTAGTATAATGGAATTTTAAGTAATCCTAAAGAAAATTTTGATGCTACTTCAACAAAGAATATTTAGAGAATCAAGAACCTTTCAATAGATTTCTCATGTACAATATTTACATATCAGTCCATATTTGTAGTCTAATTAAAGATAAAAAGAATTTATTTACACAATATTTTGCAACATATTCTCATTGATCCAATGCTTCTTCCTTGACCACTTACATCAAACATTATACAATGAAAACTTTAGAGCAAAAATTCAGCTAATAACTGTGTCAGGAATTTGGTGACAAGGTAATTGTGAGTTCAATCCTTGGGTTGGGCTGAGCAAACTATTTGCTTCCATTTCCATTTTGTCCATTATAATTAGCATTGTATAATGTTGAGTTTTTGCTGATTGGCATCTTTGGTATTTTGAATTTCTGATGAATCTTAATTCTTAAGTTAATGATTAAATAAGCTCATGGATTCAAAGGAAAAAAATACCCCAGAATGAGGTCAACATTTTTCATCCTTTAATAGTCAGCTTAGTTTAATTTGTAATGTATATAAATGTAAGTAGAAAAAAAAAAATGTTGATAAGATAGTGAGGGTCACAAAACATTGATCAGTGCTTCCAACTAGGCTCCCCCTTCACCTGTTTCCACAGGAAATTGATATTTACAATCAGAAAGAGATAGCTAAAATTTACAGGACAAATAATAAGGAAAGAGGTGCCTGGAGAATTTAATGCTCCCATGTTAGACTGAATGCCAGGAGGAAACCAGAAGTAGCTTACAGTTTGAGGGAATGGATGTTAAAAGACAGGGTTATTATAAACAGTCGAAGGTTACAATACAAGGTTAAAGGTTAATAACAGTAACAAAAGAGATACAGTTATGGTGAACTAATTAGTTTGGTTTAGTTTATTTTCTTTTACAGCATATCATCCTCAATGGGTTTATTTAATGCTGACATGATTTTTAGGTTCAGAGGAACAGAATATAGATACTTTGTAAGAAATCAGTTTGTAGATCTGGTTTCATTGACATATTTTTGTAAAAGTTTTTTTGTCAAGAGTCAAATGTATTGCTGGTAATATTTTTTTTCTGAAATGTATTGCTGGTATTTTTACTATAAAAATCTATTTTTATACTTTCATTGTATTTTGACCACAGTTTGGGTGGGGGTTAACTATTTGCCCATAGCTGGGACTGTAAAAGGTGCTTTAAACCCAGGCAGAGTGGAATTGGGAACAACAGTAATTAAGAGGTGGTTCCCCATTCTTCAAAACCTCCAATCTCCTGATCAGAGGCCTTGCTTCTGGGCTCATATGATAAAGTGAGATTAGAAAATGGTGTAGTTTATCATCATACTCAGGACATGTGGAGAGCTATGATTATCTGAATGGAAATAGCATATAAAAGAAGATGACATGGTGTATACATTTATAATTTTGATGGGAGAATATTTCAAAACACTTCAAATATTTGCTTAATGGTTCTTTACTTTGATGTGAAGTATAAGAGTTTATTGATGAGTGATTATTGTTTGAACTTAATATTTATTAAATCACTCTTTAAGTTCAGATGAGTTCTTTCATAAATGTCCTTAAGTCATGTACTACTGAATAGTTCAATGAATATGAAACACGAAATATAAGGCATGAAGAGATATTGATGAGTGGTAGAATGACATGCCATCAATCAGATGGGAAATCAAGGTTGCCATTGGTTAGGTTTGTTGAGGTTGGCTTATTAATGTGTTATCATTGGCTCCACAAATGGGTTTTCATAGCAGCCTCACACTGATTGCTTAAAAAAAATGATGGCTAGAGTTTAATGCAAATTTTAGAGTGCTGCCAGATATCATTTCTATCCCATATGAATAACAAAATTACTTTTGTCATTCAAACTCGGGTTTTCAAAGTGTGAAGATATTAGAAGTCCAGTGAAATGAATGCTTTTATATGTGTAGGTTAACTCAAGAGTGGAAATATGCTGTCATTTTAATTTCACAGTTTTTCATGTTTGCTTGATTCTCAATATAAATAAACTGTTGAGTCACACCTCAGGAATTAGCAAAATAAGTCCAAATTATAATTATAGCTATGTATATTCTTTAAAAAACATAATACTTTCCGTACCTTCTCTTGTAGCCAGACACCTGACAAAGATGGTAAACAGTAAATATAGGTAATGCTATACAAGTCAGAATTTGCTAAAAATATTCATATATTATTCAGAAAGAATTATTCATGGTTGCCATACTTTTTGCCTCTTTGGTTTTAAAAGTCTCAACATCTTTGTTGTTACACGAATTATATAGAATATCCTTACAGTAATCAGGATTTTAAACGTATTCTTAGGCATTGTTTGAGATAAGCCGATCAAACTGTTTTCCGACAGTTAAATAAGTTTTAAAATAACTACTTTAAGTGGGCCAGGCACAGACTGCCATATTTGGGCCAAGTATAGATATTTGACATGTTTAGGATAAATCTTTAAATAACTTGATCTGATTGGCTGACTGAAGAAGAAGAAAATGATTTATGCCATCAACCAAAATAGATGGAAAAAATCTTTAAAAAATCAACAAAAATCTAAGTATTTTATTTAAGCATTTCTATATCAGCAGAATTTTTATATAATAACTCTTATGTGGGTCATATAGCATGCTGTTTAATATAATCATAATTTTGAATATAACATATTTATGTATAAATTAGCTCTTTTCTTTCAGCTATGCCTGCTTTAATTTCCTGATCACTAAGCATTCTTTTTGGTTAGTTCTATGATAATCATAGAAATGTATTTTCAGCCATATTTGTTTATATTGGATCTAATTATATCAATCACAGTGATGAAAGTTGGTAAGATTCAGCAAAGTTTCTGAGTTCCCTGTGTTAATAGAACATTTTTGTTGACCTGATCGTAATATCAACTATTTACCAGAAGGTATGCTGAAATCTTATAGCATGTATACAATTCTGGCATATGCTGACAGTGTTTAAATATGCAAGCTGTGTTCAAATTCCAGGATAATCTACCACATTTATTTTGCACTAATAACCTTAGGAAAGAGATTAATGCAGCTCTTCTTGCCACAACTATGGGTTAAATAGCAGAGTAAATTAGATCCTCTAGCCTTGGGTAGCAAACAGTCTAACAGAAGGAAAACTTTGAATTTATAACCTACAGGTAAACATTCCACTATATTCCCCAACAATGCATAGAAATTCACAGATAATAAAAAATTGAGTCTGAGGATAGTCACGATTGCCTAGACCCTGAAGGAGTATGGCACTTTCTTTTAAAACTGTTCTGAAGCATTCTTTGTTAGCTGGTTGATGATAAGACATAGTGTCAGTGACACAACTAATGATAAAGAAAAGCTACAACTTATCTTGGGTTTAAATTTAGTTGCGTTCAGTTTCATAAAATATATTCAATTGCAACCAAGGGAAGTAACTGAGAATAATACAAAGACTTGCAGATATGTTTGGTTCCTGAAAAGAATAGTACAGTGTAACCTGGATATAAGAGACCCTGATATAAGAGAAACCCTGATATAAGAGAGATTTTCAATGGTCCCAAATCAGAGCCATGCGTACCTAAACAAAATATACCAAACCCGGATATAAGAGAAACCTGGATATAAAAGACTTCTTCTCCGTTCCCGACAACTCTCTTATATCCAGGTTACACTGTAATTCATCAAGAGTGTTAAATATTTTCAAGTAGAGTTTTTGTAAATATATCTGATAGCATAATTTACAGTTTGATCACATTTTTAGAAAACAATGAAGTTTTAAAAACAATATACCTTGCTTTTAATTCCCAATACCAGTACTTAAAATTCAACTAGAATTCTGCAGTAACTAAAACAGATTAATTTCTTCAACAGAAACAGCATACAAAATGATTTTTTGAAGAAGAAATTTCTTTTTTAGCTTTTTTACTTCATTTCTTTTTATTTTACAACTGTCTTTTCTATTTTTCATCCTTTTAATTTTTTAATCTATTCTCTTAAATCTTTCGTATTATCTCATACTTTTTCACATACCATTTTCATGTGTCCTTTTATTTCTTTTTTCTTATATCTTTTCTTACAAATTTCTTATGTGTTCTCTTATATCCTTTTTTTACCAAAGATATGACATTATACAGTGTACGATAGATAAAGTGTCATCTAAATTATGAAAAAATGAAAATAACACTGACATCTTTTAACAAATATATTTACCAAAATTACACAAAAATATCTTGAAATACTAAAGAGTAAATTTATTCAATAAAATTGCCATTTGATTCAACAGCCTACAGATGACTTTGGGATCTCCTGCAACTCTTCTGGACAATCTCCTTGTTTAAGTTCATGAATGCTGAACATAATCCTTGCTTTCAGTTCATCTTTGGTGTTACAAGGAGTTTTTTTTTGGTTTCTCGCTCAGTCTGTGTAGTTAGATGGCCAGATATAAGGGGTGACGAGGTCACAGAAATTGTCTGAGAGCCATGACTGGAATTTCCAGCTTGTGTGGCAGAGTACCATTCCTAGGCATAGGATTTTCTAGCAGCCACCCTCTTGACCCACGGCTGCACTGCATCTTCATGACAATTGATACAGGCCTCCATGTTAGCTCTGAGATCATCACTAATAAATTTAGGAGTTCTTTTCTTATCAGAAAGATCAGAGTGATTTTTCCGAGATGCTTAACTTCATAATCACCATCCGAATCCTCTGCACTTTCCTCAGATTGACACCCAAACTCTCTGAAATATTTATACTGGGGCTTCTGGTGCAAATGCCAAGCCGTACAGCATGTTGTTTTCAAATTTCTGGCAGAATGAATTGTGGCATTTTGCTTTTTTCTCATAGTGCCCAACTGACCCTACTATACAGTGCAGTCAACAAAATCAAAAACAAACAACATGCATACACAAAATTAAAAATATAAAATGGCAACAATTTACTCATAGCACCCTATATATATATATATATATATATATATATATATATATATAAGTATAGGATTGATGTATATGGAATAAATTCCAATAACCAAAAAATTCTATTCTTAAAAGAGTGCTTGATACAGAGTAGAGCAAATATAATTTATTTGAAAATTATAAGATAAATATGTTATAAAATCGCTACAGAAATAACCATTTTGTTTCAACACTTCTGGTGTTTTATCAAGTGATGGTGTTGTTCAACACCATCACTTGATAAGACACCAGAAGTGTTGAAACAAAATGGCTATTTCTGTAGCGATTTTATAACATATTTATCTTATAATTTTCAAATAAATTATATACACACACACACACACATATATATATATATATATATATATATATATATATATATATATATATATATATATATAAACTTTAGGGAGTGTATGAGAATTGGTGTTTCAACATGATATAACTGTAAGACAGACATATAAATGATATAAATGTATCCTTATATATACATGAAATGTATGGCACAGATTATGAACACTCCTGCTGATTTTAATGTATTAGGGTCCAATAGTTCAATTCAGTTCAGAACTGAACTAATAGTTAAATGATCTGTGTGGTTAGACTATTGTGGTGGAGTCTTGTGTAGAACTAGTCAGATTTTCCAAATAGCTGATAACAGAAAAATGGTACAGTGTACCACAAAGTCTCCAAACAGCCCTTATCAGGTCTGAATACAATTTTTGTTT
This sequence comes from Acanthosepion lycidas, assembly GCA_963932145.1. NCBI lineage: Eukaryota > Metazoa > Mollusca > Cephalopoda > Sepiida > Sepiidae > Acanthosepion > Acanthosepion lycidas. The sequence goes on along the minus strand of OZ010571.1, from coordinate 130,247,620 downwards.
TCATAGTCTGGTTGCCAGCCAAGGCAAGAGAGCACTGTCTACCCTGCCATTTAACCCATAGCTGGACAAAAGTAGAGTTATGCTTTTTCCAACAGCATGAAGTAAATGAAACAGAACCTTTTTTTTTTTTAATAAAGTTCACTATATGCAAGGCAGTAAAGCCACTGAGACACAGATGGGGGTTACTGGGTATGGAAGAGTTAGAAACAGAAACATTGCTAAGAATAATAATCAGGAAGGCAGCAGATAGCAATTGACACTGCATTTAAATTTTTGCAGATTAAAGTTGGCTGAAAAGCATGGAGCTGGAAGAGAACTCCACAAACAAGAAGTGTGAGAAAAGAAACTGTTAGTATAGAACTTACAGTTAAATCAAGCTGACTCAACTCAGTTGAGACCAATTGATAGTACAGTACTGCTCTTAAATTCAAAAAGTCTAGGCACCAAAGAAAAGATCTCATCTGAACAACTGCCATGAACGTATTTATAGAAAAAGCACTGAGGCAACCTTATAGCGGTGAGAAAGTGACTGAAGCCAAGATGCCAGAACAGAACCAATAATATTGCTTATTCTTCTTTGGATTTTATCAAGATAAGTAGCAGGATTCCCTGACTATATGTGGCAGTAATATTTTAAGTATGGATGAATGGTAAACTTATAGATATGTAAGATAGATTCTGGAAAGAAAAAATTGTCTAACACAATACAGTGAAACAACTTTCTTAGCAGCTGACATTGCAATGGATTTGATATTGTCTTTCCACTTCATGCCAGCTGAGAACATTAAGGCTCAATGAGTCAATCTCCTAGAGGTCAATATCATAGTCTCAAGGATCTCTCAGATGACTAATAGAAAGAAGTTTAGTTTTGGAGGCATTACAATTAACAAGCCATCCTTTGCCCCAGTTAACAACAGAGTGAATGTTGTTTTGCATATCAGTTGCCATTTTGATCTTATCAAACTGATTAGATGATCAAGACAGTAGTAAATGGTTGTGTTATCAGCACTGATAGCAAGTTGAGAGCTGTTGCCATCGGGAAGATCATTAATGAAAATTTAAAACAAAGTAGATCCAAGGATAGAGCCCTGGAGGACACCTGTATTAGTACAAAAAATCTGGAAAAATGCCAGTTCAGGATTACTTTCAATTTCACAATTTGATAAAAAAGATGGGATCAGTTTAAAAATTTGTTTGAAGACATCATAACATTTTAGCTTGTGGAGAAGACCTGCATGCTAAACCCTGTCAAAAGTTTTTGAAACAGCCCAGGTTCCGTCATTAACTGACCAGAACGTCAACTATGCTCGGCAGTTCCATTTTCTGCACTACCTAGCATTAACCTACACACACACACACAGATATATATATATATATATATATATATATATATATCCATTCTTTTTATCTTTTCCTATTTTCTTTCTAACAATTTACTTTTTTTTAAATAGCTGTCCTTTTTACTTACACTTAAAAATAAAAAAAAACAACTTTTCCTGGCTCCTTTCAAAAGGTTTCATTTTACCTTGTTTAGAATGAAATAAAAAGGAACAATTTAAAACTACCTTTATAACTACAGCAGGAAACCTCTTTGCTTGTATTCTTTTTTCTTCTGGTCAGTACATACAACAACATTTAAAGGGATAATGACAATGTTTGTACAATTATTGGCAATAGAGAAGAGTTGATTTTCTCAATGCCACACTGCCTATCATGTCAATTCTGAATACATGGGTCAAATAGTATAACAGTATGAATTAACAGGACAGATTTCTTTACTAATCAGTTTTGGCAGCAGAATTAAAATCTGGACCATGACTGCAGCAGTGATTAGTAACAATATCTTGTGATGTCAAAAGTTCATCTAAAATTGTATAAAACAGCAAGACAAATGCAAACATTTCTTTTCACATCAGTTCCCCAACTCTCTTTTATTTCTAAAGCCTTCTCTCTCCCACTGAACATCCAAATCTCCGAATTAATCATTTGTTTATTTTCTTTTATCCTTCCTATTTTCTTCTTCTATGTTGTTTCATGTGGTCTCTGTTCCATTTTTTTTTTATTCGTTATTCCCTTCTGCAGTTTTTCGCGTGATCGTTTTCTTTAAGTTAGGGGAATTTTTCCCTTCTTGTTTTCTTTATTTTCATTCTCCTTTCTTTCTTTTGCTTCTGTCCTATGCTATGTCTTTTTAAAGACTTTTTCCTTTTCTATTTTTTTAATTCTTTTTTCTTTTCTTACTTTCCTTCTTATACTCAAACATCACATATTTTTATGCTTTTCTTTTATCAACAAATTTAAATTCTTTTTTCAACTTCTGGTACTTTTTCAAAAACCTTACATCTGTCTTTCACACATCCTTTACAGGATTTTTTATTTAATTTCTCTAGTTCACCATCATTTTTCTGATTTCTATACACTTTTGTTGCCTTCTTTTGCAGTTTGGTCTACATTTTTTATTTATATTGACTATTTTAAACACCTATTTTCCTACTATCACCTCTTTATTTCTCATGAGCCTCTTACTCTAATTAATATATTTTTCCTTTTTAGTTTTCATTTTATTTTTTACAATTTATAACTTATATTTTTTCTCCTTTTGTTCTTTATTCTTTTTCCTATCTCTGTTTGTCACTCTCACATAAAGTAAATTTTCCATATTGTTTCTTTTTACATTCCTTTCATCTTCACTTCTTTTCTTTTTTCCATCTCTTTTTTTCTTATCAGTTTCTTATAACCTCTTTTCTCTCTTTTTCCTCGCTGTTTGTTTTCCTTTGCCCTTAACTTCCCCACCCTCATTTGATTGCAGATCACAGAATAATTAGCTTACAAAGGAAGCGTCTCAATTTTCGATCATTTCTTGGCCGGATCTTGTGTTGGAAGCAAGTAATCTGCCCCTGGAGCTACTACAAAACTGAACAGTGAATTGAAAAGCCACTGCCTTCCATGAAAGAAAATGAGAACTTAGTTTACTGGAGGAGATTTTCAGGATGAATTGGCATAAGAAACAGGTTCCTGTGAGATAATTGATTCCTTCTTGAAGTAGCCTCAAGCAATGGTGCCAGTAGGGAACAGAGGTAGATGTGAGGTTAAAGTCTGAAATGTTAGACTCTAACTGGACTACAGTAGCCTAATGTTTAGTATTATATCAATCAAATGGTCAAGAACAAGGAAGAGGTTATTAAAAGCTAACTAACTTACTGGAAGGGAAGGAATAGCATGATTTGATCTTACTAACTACAAACTTAATTATGCAAAACATCATATTAATTTAATCCCAAAAAGATATTTCCCAAGGGCGTTTATACTTTGAAGAAGGTATAAATGAAAAATGCCAATATGTTCCAATATGAAGAAACACTTCATTTTTATTTAATTTAAAAATTTAATGAAAATAAAATACCATGTCCCTTCAAGACATAAGCATTGTAGTTTCCCACAGATTCATTTTTTTTTATATTATCTGTAAATTGTTACAACCTATTGGGAAAGATAGTGTTGTTTCCCATTGCATTCTTCACAGTTTGAAATTCATAGTTTTCCTTCTATTAGACTGTTTTCAACCCAAGGCTAGAAATCCCAGTCTACCCTGTGATTTAACACACAGCTGAAGAAAAAAAAATAGATTCATGCTCTGCCATTTGGATAAAAGTGAATGCAACGGGCAAGCTTGGAATTAGTGAATTCATGTATATGATATATATATATATATATATATATATATATATATATATATATATATATACAATAAAATATAATTTTTAGGCATGTTATATTTATGGGTTAAAGTGCTCAGTATCAGGTACAGAGTGTGTGTAAATATAAAAATTGTGCACTGATGCCAATGTCAATTGATGATAGTCAGTTTCATATTTGAACACAATCATTAGACCATGACAGTTGTGTGGTGGTCCAACTATTTATATATGCTGGTCAGGGGGATGTTATAAGTATTAAGTTCAGGTATTTCTGATTTATTATATTTTCCTAGTAGTTACTGGTAAGGTGGCAATGGTTATATCTAAAATTATATATATATATATATATATATATATATATATATATATATATATATTATACATACACACACAACCATAATAATTCTTATCTGTTAGTAATGATTATCTTTATTCCTGACCACTGAAGATCCATTTTTTCCACATTTTCTGTGTTTACCACTGAGATTAAAGCTGAATTTGTTAAAATTAATTTTTCAAGAAATTTAGTTGTTTTTCTTTACTAAACAGAAATATTTTGTTTATTAGTGAATTATGGGAAAATTTAATTGGAGCGTAATTAGAAAAAATGATAAATTGCTTAAGTTCAACAATTTATATATATTCACAGCACCCAGAAGTCACCTCTGCCAGAGTTACAATAGAGACAACATCGCAGGATGTTGGATGTAGTCATTGGTGGAATCTAAGACTATATTTTGGCCACTGAAATGCAACAGTGTCATGCAAAAGGTACTTTATAATGAAGAATTTATGAAACCTAATTATTCAGAGTCTGATGGAAATTGTAGTAACACACAGAGTAGCATCTCTTCTAATATATGCAAAACTCAAACCTTATAATGACACAAGGAGTGTCACCACTGATGACCTAGGTAGTTAGTATACGTACATACATAGGAAGCCAGAATGCATTTAAAGAAATTATATTAAATTCAACTAACAATATGTTTCATTTTTTATACTAGAATTCACTGAATGCAATGTTGAGAGCCACTCAAAATAGAGGATTACTTTTTTCTTTTTCTTTTTTTTTTACAGTGATATTCACCTAGAGCCACTCAAGGAAGATGGTTATCGAGTAAGAGGCATAGTTTAGGGCGATATGTGGGAAGTTAGCAGTTGACCGTAGACTTGAACAGGTTAAGATTGTAGTGATTGGAGGAGCATTCTCTTGAGTTGGTTCCACAAATCAGTAATTTATAGAAATAAGTTGCTTGAGTGGATCTTGCATCACACCAATGAAATAGAAAGAGAATGAGCTGTGGCTTGCTACAATGTGTGTGGAATGGCAGGTATTAGCCATAAAGGTTTGAACTGAAGGAACTAAGGAATGTAGGTCATCTGAACATTTTCCATGGAAATAACAATAGAGCAGTGAGAAGATTGCAACATTTCCTCTGAGAAAAAGGGATTGTAGAGTGGAAAATAATTCATCACACAAAAGGACACGGAGATGTTTTTGGATTCTATCAAAACTGGAAAGAGAAAATCAAGCAGTTCCTGCTTATATATGGCAGAAGTACTCTGGCTCTCATAAAGGTAGCAGTAGAAGTCAAGTACTTACTGGAGTGGAACAGAGAACTGACCATTTTTTCAGCATCTTTAGTGATAGATTGTATATATGTGTTTCACTTGAGATCTTGGTTGAATTTAAGTCCTAATAGGTGTTCAAGTGATAGGGACTCCCTTATGTGCAAAAAGAAAGAGGAGATTACAGGAAGTGAAGATGAAGGAAATAGATTATGATTGAACCTTGATTTGAAGATTGTAGTGTTCAGTAAAGCACCGAACTGGGAATATTTTTCAAAAAAATTGTAATTATTGGGGTAAAAGCTGTTTATGTTGAAGTTTCTTCTTGCATCTGAAATGCAGAGGAAATGATGATGATATGACTTTGTAGAAGTATCACGTATGTATATATTTTTTTACAAGTTTCAAATGATTTGTTACAAAAAGTAATACGGACATACTCAAGAGACTTTTAACTTTGTTTCAATACCATCAATGTGAAAGGAATAAACTTCTATAGTAGAAATACGTTTTTTGTATGCTTCATCTGTCTTCATTGATTATATATTAAACACACACCCTCACCTTTAAATACTCACAAAACCCACAACCTTATTAATTTTTGAATCCTATATTCAAGACACATTGATTCATTCTTAATAAATTCTAATTCCTCAAACCCCTTCAATATACCCCACCAATAGTGAAAGGCTATCAAAATATTGTTTTAAAGCTAGAAGCAGAGATGTTTTGCAACATTTTCAAGAAAACAGAACTCTCCATTATTTTTTCGTCATAGATTGAGGACCTACACTGTGATAACATTTTTCGTACATCCATATCAACATCAATGTGGCTAGACTGGGTTAATTTTGAAAACATAACAGTATTAAATTTTGAGGTTCAACATTTTGATATTTTTGCTACTTTTAAAGTGAGTTGGACTAACTTGAGCTACTAAGATGAAGAAAAAACAATAAAATATTATCTAGTTCTGGGCCTTCAAATGTAGCCTACTCTGGTAACATTGGATACAGGCATGTCATCAAACAAATAGGCAGATATACATTTTGATAAATTGATAGAAAAAGCTGATAGATTTTTTTCATTTATAAGAAAGTTAGTCATTGGAAAGAAAATTTATAGCTTTTATTCCAGGATGATAGAACTATCACTCAAAGTTCTTTCGGATGGCAAGGCTGACAGTGACGGAGGAAATGTTGCCAGATTATTATTCTTTTGAAAGTGTAATGGTACTAAATTTTGAATTTCACAACTTGAGTGTTTTTAGTTACCTTTAAAATAAGCTGAGCTTGCTAAAACTATTAATGAGAAAAAAAAAATTAATGCAGCAGAGTTACCAGATTGAAATATTTTTAAAAGACCAATGGTACTAAATTTTAAATTCCAATACTTTAGACATTTTTGTTTACATTTTAAAACTAATCTGACTGACTTGAACTTAGAGAAAGTCAATAAAAAGAAAATCATAGAATCAGGCTTTCAAATATAGTCTAGTCTTAGTGAGGCAGAGAGGGTTGCCTATTTTGGTTTAGATTTAAAGGTCCAGTGGAAATAAATTTTACTACTTCAGACATTTTGGTAACTTGTAAAATAAGCTGATATAACTAGTACTAATGAGAAGAAAGTCAATTTAAATTTAGTATTGTAGGGCATACTAATATAGATCAAATCACCAAAATGGTAACATATATATTGATGTCAAATATTCATATTAAGTTCATAGTAGATTACAGACATTGTCCTTCTTCTCTGTTATGGTCATTAAAAGCTAAAAGGATTAACACTTATAGCTAATATAATAATTAATGAACTATTCAAAAACATTTCTACTTTAAATGGCATGAAATAATGCCATAATACATAAAAGTTAATTCTAAAAACTACAAAAAGATTTATATTATTTTCTTACTGACAAAGATACTTTTTTAAAGTATTTTAAAAAGATTCTTAAAATAAATCTTACTGAAATGCTTTAAGCAAATTTGCTTAGCCTGTTATTTGGAGTTTTATTTTCTTTTATTTACTTTAAATATTTGATTATTTTAGGCTTTCATTTTTTTCATTTTGAGAATATAAAATCAATGAAAATAAAAACAACCAAAGACAAAAATATCAAAAAGTCTCCTGTCATAATCATCTTTGGAAATTTAGATTTACTCGTGCCAGTGATTAGAGGAACAGAAATAAAACTGATGATGATGGAAAGTAAAATTTTTAATTTATAATTTCTTTCTTTTAAAAATCTTTTTGTATTTGTCTGGTGGACAAAAGTTCAGGCAAAGCAAAAAAAATGAAAGTCATAAAATATTTAGCCATATCCATCACAGAATAAGAAACTTTGCTTCCTAACATTGGCTTTGAAGAGAATTAGGAATAATAACAAAACAAGATTCAGATTTGGTGATGACATGGCAAGTTTCCAGCATCCTTGTCTAGAGAAGGGCTTATACGGTCGTATCCTATTCAGTTAAAAGAAGCATATGAAAGAAGAAATATAATTTAAAATAACAGTGTTGAAGATAGTTTGTTTATTTTCTCTATGTCTTAAGTTTTCAATTTCAAGTTTTGGTCAGTTTTAATGAACATTTCTTATAAAACAGATTGATGGTAAAATATTTCACTGACTTCCTTTTCTTTTTTTTATATACTATATCATTTCAAAGTGTAAACAATCATGGCTCTCTAGAGCTTCCTTTTCCGTAGTATATGTGAACTGATATGACTTCTTGGAAAAGATAGTGGTATAGTTTCTCATTGAGATTTCCATGATTTCAATTCAGAATAATCCTTCTCTTAGATTGGTTACAATTCAATGCTGAAAAGCCCAGTCTATTCAGATATTTAACCCATAACTTGGGGAAGTAGAAATGGATTCATGTCTTTCCTAAGTGCAAATTCGATACAACTGACTAGTCCAGAATTTGAACTCACCTTTCTGAAACAACTTTCTATACTGATAATCATTACACTTGTGGACATCCCTTCAATGATTAAAGAAAAAGCATCTTTGTAGGTTGAAGATGATAAAATAACTATCTATGCCTATATTTCTGAGATGAGGTATTGTAATTATTTACAGCATTTACATTGTTTGGATTGTTGGCCTCATCTTTGTTGCCATATTCACAATGTTTCAGCTGTTGTATCATCAGGCCTTCATCAGGCGATTGGATTTCACATTTTAAAAAATTAAAAAAGAAAGAAATTTCAAAAATTAAAATTTACTGCTAACATTTTCAGAATTCAACTGTCATAAAAAAAACAAATTTCATTTGAACTTGAAAATATTTTTATTAAAGTTCATTTCTTGGTACAAGCCATCATATAACAAATCATTGTGACAACATTTCCTAAAACCTTATTTTTAATCATTACCACAACAAAAAGACTTAGCAAGAAAATGAGAAAAAATTAGTGAAAGGACAACAAAAGAACATATATAAGAGATGACAATTGATGCTGCATTTAAATTTTGAAGATCATAGCTAACAAGAAAACAAGAAGCCTCAAGAGAGTTCCACAGGTGTCAAATATGGGGCAAGGAGCAATTAGAATAAAACTTATAGTTACATCTAGGGATTTAGCAGTAAAATGATGAGACTTAATAGCCAATCTAGTACTGCATTTAAATTCATGAGAAAAAAGATCATTAGAACAATTACCATGAAAATATTTATAGATAGACACTAGGAAGCTATATATATATATATATATATATATATAATTTTCATATCAGAAATGTAAATAAAGCAATTTCTAATGAATTAATAGATCTACTTTTAATATGATATTTTTATTGCTTCAAATGTTATTTCTAGTGGATATCCATATTTTAAACAGTGTATATCATGTATATCAACCTGTGCACTCAAGAAATTTTAATAAACAAATGTGCTCTCTAGGAGGGTTTGAATCTGCACCCCCCTTTGTAGGTGAAACCACCATTTGATCAATTGTGCCTTAAAATGCTCAGCCAGAGAGAAAAAAAAATATATGGACAATGTGGGCATAGAAATCAATACAGCATTGCTACCAATAGTTTCACACTCAAGGCAATCTTTTGAGCCATGAAACTGACAGCCACTATACAGTGATAACTCCCATATCTATACTCTCAATACCTACAAATGCTCTATCTCTGATATTGAGCAGTCTTCTTCCACAAATACAGTAAATTTTAAATACCATGCCTGTGTGTGTGAATAATTATTTTATTTGTTAAATAAAAATTTAAACTTATTCATTATTTACATGCCAATTGCAAAAAGAGAAGATAACTATTAGATTTTTGCTTCATTTAAAGAACTGGCTTTCATCTGGCAATTTTAATTATGGTGGAAGTTACCTTCCAATATTTCAACACAAAGCAACTTTTAACCTTGCTTTCAGCATATTCTTTATGTCTCTGTTAAGAATTAAATTATTGTTAAGTTGAAAGAGAATTTTTGAAGTACACCGAGTTAAAAAAACATTTCCCACAAAGAAATAGTTATGCTTCTTCTGTAACTTGTGTCTTTTCTATTATTTCTTCTTTTGTGATATGAAATATGCATTTGACAAAAAAAAAACAGGTCTTTGAGGAATGTCCTTGCAGATTCTTATCAAACTAAAAAGCAAATTACCTCAGAACTGGAGATATTTGTACTGTCAGCATTTCTTAAATTCAGTCTAACACAAGAACATAAATGTAAAGTTTTTATTGCTCCTCACTCTTTAGTGTCAATCGAGGACAAAAGCATATAAATATTTGAACAATGATTAAAAAAGGGAAAGAATTAATATCAGGGAATCAGCAGTATTTTTACTCTCAGAAGAATGAATGGATTTAGATTTAAAATATACATTAGAACATCGAAGTTTTCAAAGTTTAATATTGACTAGCAAATATTGAGCTGGCTAATGTAAACTCAACATAAAAGAAAGGAAATTTGATTTAAGTTAAAAAAAAAATCCCCATAAAAACTATTATGAATTTTTGTTGTTGTGTGGGAAGATTGTTTAAGTAATAGAGTAAAGAATAAGTAGCTAAATAATGATAGTTCTTGAACCAGAAAAATTGTAATAAAAAGGTGAATACATATAAAAAAGAATACTTTAAGAAGGAATGTGATAAAACATTGTGCTTTCAAAGGTCATTGGTTTCTAAGGAGAATCAAATGACCTTTTCCTATTTATTTCTTGAAATACCTGATTGCAAATATGTTGAAATCTGTAAAGTCCTAAGTGTGAATGAATACTGACAACAGTTTAAGTGTTGGAAATAAATCACAATTTCCCTATCACCCCAATAGTTTGTTTCACAATTTATTTTTTTTCTTCTCCTCCAATTAATCTCCTATGAAGAATGTGTGCTGAACTGACCATAGCCGTAAATATGTCAGCAAAAATGCTGATTGATAAATCACGTGAAAGCTGACTTGCGGTCAGAATGTAATAAAGTAAGTAGAAATTGTTTAACTCTGTTGGTTTATTGTATTAAATGACAGACTTATTTAATACTACCAGAGGTACCCAGCATTGCTGAGGGAAGTAATTTTGTCGAAAGAAAAAGACGGACAGACAGATTTCATTTTGCTCGTATAGATTATTAAAATGACTAAAGGAAATGATCACACATTAATTTACTATCAAAAGCTGAAGTACCTCACTTACCACTATATATTTATATGGGAGTAAATAAATGTTTAACTTGCCTGAGAAATGGTCTTTTTATAAACTTCAGAGTTGATTCTGGTCAACATAGCTTATTATCATGTTAAGTTTGATTGAAATCCATCCAGTAGTTTCTGAGTGATAGCCGACTGATAGAGTGTTAGATACTTCATTTAATTTTTTTCTTTTTACTGAAGTTCAATGAATACAAGGCCCAAGAGCCACTAAATGTAGAAGGTTACTGAATGAGATATATGATGTGAACAGACGAAGAGGAAGTAGAAAATGAAGATTTTGAGGATATGGTGGATAGTAATGATGGACTTTACAATGAAAGAGGTTATTATTTTAGTATATAGAAAAGCATCCATGTGGGTATCTGTTCCACAAAGCCATGGTTCTTGGAAAGAAGCTTTTGAAATGGAGGGCTCTTCATACCAAAGGGCTATTCAATTCTCTGGATGAGCAAATGTCTGAGTTGGTGGTATTAAAGAATGAAGGTCATCTGAACATTTGCAAGTAGTGCTAAGCTTGTCACATGGCATTTTTAGGAAAGAGAATGAAAATTTAATTCATCTAAAAACATTGACAACAGGTATCACAGGTTAGTCCTGATGTTCTTATAATGTTCCAAATATTCCAGATTTTGTTGAAACCAAGATTTTCAACAGCTGCATAGAAACAAAATTAAGGCTCACCTATCCCCCAGTTCACACTTCTTTCTTGTCTTTTGAACAGGAGTTGAGGTTTAGGGTTGGGTTTTCTGGTTCTTTCTTGTAAAGTCTTCTCATCCTCTTTTACTCCCACTAATCCCTTCTATCTTAGTAGCATTATTGCCTTTCTTGTGGTGAAATGATTAAAAAAAATTGTTGTTTATTTTACATTTATAAGCCAAAACATTATTAGGAATTTTAATACTACTAATAATTTTTCCATATTCTCCATTCTCTAATACAAGCTGGGTGCTGTGAAGCCAAGCAGGGGTTAGCATGCTAATCTCACATATTACTCTTGTTGTGAATTTCATCTTTAGAAGGTGCTTTACATTTAAAACCTTGTACCAGACTATGATAAGCTACATAAATTCTCCATTAAAGCAGGCATCTAATTTGAAAGAACAATTTCAGTCAAATGTGCTGATATTTTATTTCAACATCTAAACATGTTTAAACAAACTTTGGAAATTACATTGCACTATGAGAAATAATATCATTGTATGTCTCAACTGAGAAAAACAAAGCTTAATAAAAGTACATTTTTAAAAAAAGATTAAAATGTTTTCACAAGTAAATTACTTCACCTTTTCTAGTCTATTATGGTCAGAGAGATTTAACGTGAATCTTCTTGAGTGGTATGTCCAATATAATTATTCATGAATTTGGTTTAATAAGGAACACAGTTCCTTAAGAGACATGTGAATTCATAAATAATATTGGTCCTCTGTAGATTATTTAATTTTCTTGTCCTAGTCAACTGAGATTATGTATTTCTTTATAATGTTTCTAAGAGAAAATTCATCCTGCTTGTTAACATGTAGTTGATTTTTATAGAAAATTTTAATGTTTTTATCTGTGTGTGCAGTGTTGCTATTAGTTAACTTAGGAAAAAATAGTATAATTTGGTGATCTATGAGGTAATTCAGAAAACTGTTATTAACTAGTGTCTCTTTCATGTTTATGAGTTCTTTAAAGAAAAGTGGATGGGAGGATGAATTCGCATGTGCTCTCTTGAAAAAATTTTATAAAGATTATATATATATATATATATATATATATATATATATATATATATATGAAATTGTGGAACATAATGTAATACAGAACAGTATTATTTAAAAGAATAGCAGTCAGGTGTGAGGTTACATATATACAAAAGTGGCTAATAGTTGACTCAAACATGTGCTTGTTGGCTCTGGTGGAAAATGATAGATCTCAAACAAACACAAGAAAAGGTCAGGTCAACTGGTCAGGAATCTCCAAAAAAAATGCTAATGAAATCACAGGTTTCTTGAGTTAAGTTTCTGGCATTTATGGAAGACAAGTAAAACAACATTAGCATTTCCGCTTTGTGATTAATAAAGAATAGAAAGTGTATCTATTACTTGTATTTGGCTCATGAATTGTTTGTCTCTGCAAGTATCCATATTAAATGAGGTGTATATATAACTTGAAATCAACCCAGAAATCATTTCTTATCTAAGAAAAAATGTTTATAACTAAAAAATGAGAAAACTCTGATATTATTTTACTTAGATTAATAATAAAGTTTTAATTCTTACAATGTTTTTGGACTTACACTGCAACTGTGCTAATTTAATTGAAATATTTTTTCTTTTAGTAATTTTATTTTATTTTTCTATGTTGAAATTAGTTTGAAACAAAGCATTGCTGAAAAGTAATTTGTTAAATCAGCTGCTGAAAATCTGACCAAATGGCCAAACATGAGGATTTTGGAATTCCTTCTTGTCTGGATCTGTTAAAGCCAAAAACAATGTATAAAAAGGATATATTTAGAGATACATCAGTGAAAAATAACTTAAATTGTTTTCTTTTCATAAAAGATATATAGAATGAATCTGAGTCAGTTTGAGAGTTATTTGTTACTGCTTCCTATGCAGTGTTATAGTAAATCATTCCATCTTAAATAAATCAACAAAGATTTGCAGCAATTTTTAACATGAAAGATGAATAATTTAAATAATTCAACATTATGGATAAAAAAAAATAGGGAATATTTTGTGACAAGCAAACAAATTCATGAATTTGAAAGTGACATCAAAATTTGTGAAAATTTTTTATTCTTTAATAGTCAGATGTGCTTAGTTTAATTTGTAGTGTATATAAATGTAGGTAGAAAAAAGCAAATGTTGGCCAGTTGGGATGTTCAGGTAGGAATAGGTAATATGTGACAGCCCTGGATGGTGGAGGTTATCTTATGACAATATCCATTCCCACCATACATTGACCTTGTCTAAAGATTGAAAGAAAATGCACAGTGTTTATACAAAATAAATTTGGATACAACACAATATATTTACAGAAGAATAGTGATAAGTTAAAGTTTCAAGAGTTCAAATGTAAATATTTTGTTGAACATTTACATTTGAACTCTTGAAATTTTAACACCGTTCTATGAGAGAACCATTGTTTAAATATTAAAATAACTCTTTTTTTTTTCTTTTATATGTTCCATCTCATCAGGAATTGTGTGATCATAGCTTACTACAGCTTCGTGTCCCTTGTAATTCTAATCAACATTTGTTTCTTTACCATTCATCCACCCTAGTTCGAGTTATATAAACTTTTTAGGTTGGTTATTTTCTGTCTTCCACTGCCTCTCTTATCTTCAGTATGTTCTGCGTGTGTTAAGTTCTTCAAGCTATTCTTTCTCATTGTGACCTAGAAATTTCAACTATCTCTTTCTAATTGCAAAGATAAGTTATTTAAATCAAGGAAAATAAATTTTATTATAGCAGTGTTTGTGAGTAGTGAAAAGATAACATACAGGAAATATAAAATCAAAAAAAAAAGTTTAATTTTTAAAACTTTTATTTCAGTAGAGTTAGATGACCATATATGATTACAAGAAGCCAAATAATTCTGGATATTTGTGGATAGATTTCATCTCAAATGACACGTTTTCAAGACATTGACTCTTGCCAGTTACACCTCTTCCCTACCCCTTGCAAAACTTCACAAACCTTTTGGCAACAAAAAGTCAGTCAGAGAGATGAACACACAAATAAATATAAAATATACCCAGACTAATATACAGATAAAGATACATTTTCCTCAAAACCAGTTCCTATTTGGCTGCACAAAATGACACCTTTCAATTATTCTTTCACAAAACGAAAATATCTTTCCAGAAACTAACTGATGGCAACAATGTTTCCATCCTCTGACCTTTCTGTCATATCATGTCAAAATGTTTCACACAGTATCATTTCTTAAAGCTGTTCAGCGATTTCTTTTGTGGACATTTGAGTTTTACTTCAACTGATTCTTGTTCTCAATGTGACTGTAAAATGTGTTTTGATTGATGCATTCCTCTGACAGGATTTGACCTTTGGTTTGAGAGCTGACCATATTGATGCAAGACGGATTATGTTCCCTTACTTTCAGCCTCCTCCATCATCTTCTTCTATGTCCCATGTCCCTTCAGCCTCCATCAGAATGCTTTATTCTTTATAGGGACTTAATCTATCAAGCAAATCAACCTCATCTTATTTACTTGATACCAATTTGAAGCAGGATAAAATATAAAAGTATTATGAAGAATAGTAGTATGTTTTTCATAATTCACATATCAATGTTATATCAAAATGGCAGAAATAATTAAATTTCATAAGTAGACATATTATAATGAAATTTGTTTATATTAACTGCTTAAATGTTTTAACCTTTTTCCAATGTAAAAAATGTTTATGTAAGAGTTGTTTTCAAATCATAAATATAAGTAAACCAATAATTCTTACCAAAAGAAATAACTGACTATAAGGTTTTACTTCCCAGGTAATCCAGCCATAACACATGAATGCCTAGTTTAAAGAATGAAATCAGTAATATATATGCTGCTTTCTACCTTAAACATTGTGGGCTGGCTCTACAGAACTGTACCAAATAACAGTAACAACATTGTTTGACAACCTTCAACAAAAGCAACAGCTAAAATGCATATCTCTGTAACATGGAGAGAAAGTAATGACATAAATCAAGATGTTGGCATATAAATCTAATTTTCTATTGAGTCATAAGTAATTTCTATTATATAAACACTAATATAATCTCAGAGTCTAATTTATATTAAGTCATAAGTAATTTCTATTTTGTGGAACCAATTGTAATGACAAACATATCACTGCAAGCTACATGGCAGTTAAAAATAAATTTGGTGTACACCATATTTTTTTTTCTTATACAGCACTGAAAATGTACACAGTGGATTAAAAGAAATATATTGTCTTATTCCATAACAACATAAGTTTGCGTAAAGGACGAATAACACAGAGAGTAATTTTGGATCTCAGGTGGTCAGTTCTACACCACATGCCATATTCACCTGACTTTGCATTAACAGATTATTACATTGTTTTGATCATTGAAAAACACTTTGAGTGAGGAAAATTTGATCTAATAAAAGCAGGATTCAAGAGATTGTCAACATTTTTTTCACATCAAAATCTACAGAGTATTACTTAAAAGGTATCACAGAACTGCCTAATAAGTGGTAATACATCACTGCAAATAATGGTGACTATATGACTGAATAAAATGCAATTGTACTTTATTTTTTAAAGAATAAAATTATTAAACAAAAAAGGAAATTATTTAGGACTCAACTTGATAAATCTTCAACTGTTTGACTTTTCCCAAACTATTTTCAAACTAATTCTGAAAGAATAGGATAGAACAAGAATTGTCATTCATCCATGTTATAAAGCTTGAGCAGTGACCTGAGCCATACAGTCAATTTATATCCCCAATAATAAAGATGAAATCATGTTTTCTATTTGACTCTTAACTGTTAGTTGTACATAGAATTGTCAGCCTGCCATATTCAAGTGATAGGACTTTAAATCCATAAATACTAATGCAAAAAAAAAAAAACACATTTTAGAATCTACTTTACAATTTTTTTCTTTTTCTGCAGTGACCATCTGATAAGTGCCGAGGCTGAGAACATTTTTATGATTGTCAAAATCTATTTTCCATTTCCTCCCCTCAATGGTTTACAAGCCTGAAATTGTTTATAATCTCACTACCTACACTTAAACAGTTAATGTTTTTGTAGTGCTAAGAAAGACCATTTTCTCTATCTTCTTTTTAACAAAAATTGACAGCAATATTATTTGCCCTGAATTTAAATAAAAGCTTTCTTCTTCTTCAAGCACAAAAAATAAATTCAGCAAATCAGTATTATTTCCTATTTTCCAGACAATATTTTCTGTTCCCATTTTTAACACAATAATTAAGTGAATACATTCTTTGCCTTTCTGAAGGGAATATTGCATTCAATCTTGAGAATTCACTTAGTAATTTTCCATCTTTTTCATCTTGTTAATATCACAAAACCTCAGAACTGTGTACATCATCATTATTGTCGATATGAGAACGTGCTGATTACACAGTTCCTCAAAACTCTTTCTCTTGTGGGAAAATCAAATACAATCGATAAATAAAATAATGATTAATAAAAAAAAAATAATGATATTGAGAGTAAAGAAACCAGAAATATGACTATCTCACTTAGTTTCATCTTGGTGCCATTGCTGAAGCCTATAAAAAGGCAAACATTTTCTGTTCCTTTTTTCTCCTTTTTGCTCCAACATCTGAAACATGTGTGACATTATGTTCACACTGGAGAATATTAATTTCCCTGGTCCACTGATGACTGAACTCTCTTTCCACTTTCTGATTCATGGAACTCACATGTGCCTTCCAAAAACCTCAACCAATTAAGTAGGTCAGGCTTTTTCTCTGGTTGCTCCAACTCAGTGCAAGGTTGACTTGAGCATAACCATAGTAACATTGTTTGTACTAACTTTAGCCTCCAATAATAAAGTGAGTAGAAATTTTCCTTTGGTTGTTCCAACTCTGTGCAAAGCTGACTTGAGCTTGACCATGAATACAATACTTATACTTACCTACCCTAAATTCTGGACCAAAAAGAAAATGGACATACTTGAGAATTTTGTTCCACGACAGTCACCATAAAAAGAATAAATATGTATAGTAGAAACAGAATTTTTTGTATGCTTCTTTGTTTATATATTGGACACACATCTTCACCTAACATACACACAAACTCAAGACCTGTTAAATTCCACACTATCCAGTCTTCACAATTAGCTATTTCAATCCTGTGTCTTCACATATTTGCTGAATGTGTTTTGAATAGGCAACCAATGCTAGCATGTTCATGTTTGGCATTTTTTACAATAATATTCACCCTATACAAAGCCAAAAAGCCACTCAATATAGAGGGTTACAAAGTAGCTCTCTATGGAAAGAAGCTGTTTGAGTAGAACTTACATCTTACCAATTCAATACAAATGGAATGAGAGTAGTTTGCTACAATTTACATGGTATGGTAGGTCTTAAGCATGATGATTAAAATTGGTGGAACTAACGAATGGAGTTTTTCTGTATACATTCCATGAAAATAGTGATACAGTAGCAACAGGCTTGCTTCTCATGCAGTGTTATCATAGAGTAAGATTTCTATTTGGCTGGCTCAGAAGAAGTCTCATTCTATTTTATCCAGGATAGAAGATTTTCAGACTACAGGCTGTTTATCCATTGCAGCCCAAAATTTGCCAGTGTGTCTTGTGTTAGCATGATCAAAGTGTCAAAAGTATTCACAATTTATTATTATCATTGATGACACTTAAATGATCTTCCATTGTTTTTTTCATGTTTGCTATTTCAATCTTAACCTCTTAAGATTTTGGACAATAGGATGGGTTGAAAACTTAAAAACCATACAAGGTGTTGCTGAAATGTTTTTGGCTTGACCAAGAAAGGATTCCAAAATAAATTCAGATGTTGGGTCATTTTTTAAGATTTTGGACAATAGGATGGGTTGAAAACTTTCCAGTACCACTTTGTAGTACAAATTTATCAGTAAAACACTACAGTGTCTACTTAGCAAAAAGATTATACAGTAAATAGAATCAAGTAAAACTGTGGTAACCATTTGTTGTTCTTCGCTGCTGATTTATGTCACAGACAGTTATGAAATTTATTCAAAATACCCAGATTAGACAGATTAAGTCTTAAGGTTCATTTTCCACATGTACTCTACACGTCCTGATTCCTTTTGGGTAAGTGCTTTCTTATGGTTCCTCCCAACCTGTGTGAATTTAGAATGCTTTCTTCCCAATATTCTCTATTACAATCTCAGTGGAAAAAGTTTTTGTGTGGTGTTTACATTAATGTGGCTACACATGCACATGAAGGAGAGGGACACTGAGAATTTAAAATTTAAATTAAATATTTTTTAATATAAGTTTTGGGTAGCCAATTTCATTTCATTTCTTTTCTTTTGTTCTTGTTTCAATCACGTTTGTTATTAAATATCTCACATTGGGATAATAGAAAATCTGCCAAGAAAGGTGAAATGTTTTAAGAACAAGGACATAGATTTACTGTAGATGATCTAGTGATTAAAGCACTTTATCTACATTTTTGTCATAATAAATTGCTTTCTCTTTTAATTAAAGTAGAAATTTTAAATCATAAATTATGGTCAGGCTCATTAAGGTAAGCAACTAATACACTGAATGTATTCTAAAATTGTTCTTGATATATAACAATGTATATAAATTGTTTTTCCTACACCATTTCTTCCTATTCTTCTATTATAAAGACCTGATAGTGATGTAGAGTGGCATTAGGTAGTTTAGTATATTCATTGGTTTAGCTTTACTATGTTGGCTGTGTGATAACAAATGATTTGCTGACACCTGGTTGAAAAAAGATTATACATAGAAACTAAAGCAAGGAGGAAGGAGAGGCTTATAACAGTGAGAAAGAGAAAACCACCAGAGAAGACAGACATTCCCAGAAATACAACCTGGGAGAAGGTTTTGTCACCCAAGGTAGATTTTCCATATATTTGAAAGGGTCAGATTCAACTGAAAGGAAAAGAAACATTGGCTTTTATTCAAAGTCATTTTCCAGCGAAAGTCGTTTGCAAGTTCTAAATAAAGCAAGAAATCAACAACCTTAAACTAAAGATACTTAAGTTATATTTTGGTGATCCTTCCACTAAGATGAAAATCACTGATTTATAAAAAAATTAGGAAAATAAAGCAGATTATTATATTGCTATCCTAAGAAGGATGTGTAGGTGGCTCAGAATGAGAAATCAGAGAGACGATTTTGAATTCCATTTAAGTTCATTACATTCGCTTACATGCAAATACCTTTGGGTAAAGTATGAATCCATCTCTTCTCCCCACAACTATGGGTTTAACAGCAGGAAAAGCTAGGTTCTCTAGCCATGTTTAGGAAAACTCTGAATTGAAAATCATAGAAATTACCCATGATTCACAACCCTCAGTAATGAGGACTAAAAGAAGCAAAAATAAGCAATCCTAATAAGAAAAATGAAGAAATAATTAAGAATGATGTGTTTAAAAAAATATTATATTTGTGCTTTGAACTTACATAGTATTACAGTAGTTTTCACAGGTGTAATGATCTGCTAGTCTCACCAATCATTGCCCCACTTATTTGCTGAGTTTGTCTGGCACAAGGTCACAGTAATTAAGCACTGACTAATGTTAAACTTAACTATACCTTTGAACTAATTACTGAAATGTGTTTGCTAACCCTGTAGTCAAAGCAGTCACACACTAGCACTATCATCAATACAAAGGATGATGAAGCACACCAAAAGCCTTCAAAAGATATTGAGCAATTTATGTTGGTCTTCAACCAGACCTGCATAAACAAAAGATAGCTGCCTAAATACCTATGTGAGTGTGTGTGTGTGTGTGTGTGTGTGTGTGTAAATATTTATTTTAGGAACTCACTAAAAGTGTATCAAGCACATGCTTTGCAAATAGTTTCATGGTAATAAACCAATAAAAAATATAGACTTAAGGTATGCTATATTTATGGGTAAAATTCTCAATATCAGAGATAGAGCATATGTAAATATAAAAGTGGACTCTGAAGTCAACACCAATTGGTTTCAGTCTGTTTCATGCTTCAACACAATCTTCAGGCCATGTTTGTTGTGTTTTGGATCAACAGTATATGCAGGTCAGTCGTGCATTATGGTTAGTAAAGTCTATTGTATTTTTCTGATGTTTATTGGGTGGGCAGAAAGGGTTAGGCTTCAAATTATTCTACAGGATATTGAGTAGAAATAATTATGGGTTCATCAGGATAATACAATAGACTTTACCACCCATAATGCACCACTGGCCAGCAGTCAAAATACAACACAGATGGCCGGGAAATTGTGTTGAAGCATGAAACAGAAGGTGTTGGCTGCATGTCCACCAATCTTCATCAGGTGTATATCAATCTTGTAAAATGCAAATATACTATAGTGTTTTGTTTGTTTGGCAAAAATTTTGGAGTGAAGATTTGATGGAGTCATTTATTTATATATTCGGTACTGATGTTTAAATATCATCTGCATTGAACCGTTTTATTAAATCAATGATTAAAAATGCCTTCAACCAAATAAAGCTTCTAAATCTCAAAGCCAACAATACTATAGACTGGTACTAAAAAATTACAAAGATATTTACCAAATAGCAAAAACTACTTCACTTGAACACTTCCAACAACAACAAAATGGATAGCACATGTAACTAGAAGAGAAAAAATTATGACCAAGAAGTTAACATTCCATATGACCAAAAACAGAATAAAAGGTTTGGGAGGAAATTTTCTCACTACCAGAAATAGTCTTAATAAACAGGTTATCAACTTTTTGCAGGTTATTTAAAGCCATAAAATATTTTTAGATTGTAAGAATTACTTTTTTCTTTTTAGAGATAATAATAACTTGCTGATACAAGTTCTATTAATTAATCCATAGCTGGGGGAAGATGCAGATCTACACCTTTCCCAAAAGTATTAATTGAAAGTAAGTGAATATAATGAACCTGATTGGAATTGGAAGTCAGCTCACCAATTTTCAATTCCATGTTTTCATCCATTACACCACCAGTCTGTTCAAACTTACAGCACCTGATATTCTCAAGCAGTCACCCATCTAGGTACTGACCATGCTTGATGATGCTTAACCTTGATAATTTTTGTTTCAAAATGATGTAGCTGTTAGCCAACTGTTTTAGGAAAAAGATTTTATATATTTTAACATACAGTAATACTTTTCGGTCAGAAAATGATAAATACTTCCTGTATGAAAATGGCTAATTTCAACATTACCATTTATACAACACAACATTGGTGATCATGAAGAACTAAAAACAATATAAATCTGTGATGGGCATTAGTCTGGAAATTTAATTTAACATATATTAGCTTGATGAATTGGAATTTTTTTTTGCAGAGTTTTTAACATTTTCCTAATTTTAGAAGTGATTGAACTAAGATTAGAGTGACAAAAACAGGTTTGATGAATACTTCACATATTTGGTGATTTTGCGAGCAAGTAAAAAGAAAAAGGTCTTGATGATTCTATTTACTTTTAGGAAATAATTTACTTATTTGCAAAGTCTAGAGATGAAAACCTCATTACGAGTTGCCTAATGACATTGCAAAAAGTTGTTTTCCAAAATAGGTGGGCAACTTAATTTTATGACAGATTCCTTTTCTGTCTTCCTATAATATAAGTGTTCAGACATTAACCACATGAGAATACCACTGCAGTAGTTATTGTGAGCAGAGGATGATTCTTCCTGAATATTGGAAATTTTACAATAAATATCCGACAAAATTAAAAGAGAAGGAAGTCTCCTGTAAAATGGTATCAATCAAAGAGACAGCTGTGACCAGAAAAGGGTGTCATCTCACTGTGATAAAGTTCAAACATTTTACTTAAATGCAAGGTATTAAGTGTTGCTTAGCAGCAAAATTAAAAGTAAAAAAATTGACCTAGTATATATATATATATATATATATATATATATACATACACGTGTGTGAAAAAATTTCAGATGACGTATATCTGTAAAAGGCCAATATGAATAAAGACAAAAGAAAAGCTTATCTTAGCTGACACATTTCATCATTTGATGGAATTTATGAAAGCAAATACGAGGATTTGATTTTGTAACAAGTATCTGTATTTTTTTTTGTGCCAGTTGTGATACATGCTTAGGCGATCATGTATCTTTTGATACATGACTGACAAGACACATGCCTTTCTTGCAGTAGGTCACCTTTTCTTTCTGATGGAGATCAGCTGCCATCCAAGACTGGAGAACACAGTCTGTCCTGCTATTTACCCATAGCTGGGGGGAGAAGAAGGGGATTCATACCTTTCCCAAGGGTATTAGCATGTAAGTGAATGTAATGGATTCGACTGGAATTTGAACTCAGTTCTCCAAGCCACTATCCATTATTTCGCCATGCCTTAAGAGCAAAATTGTTATAGGTTTTTCAATATTTTCAGGTATAGTTTCAAAAACATCACTTACTCACTTTTGTTTATTAGACATTGAATCATGTCACTTGGTGTCCTCCATAAATTGTCTGATTTTTCAGCTAAGCTGATGAATATTTATGAGCATGCCTATACCTGGTGTGGCTTACAGGCACTTTCTTAAGGTGCCACATGCTGAGATCTCCTCCCCATTCCAATAAATCAAGAAATCACTTTCCTAACAAATCAACCATGGTCAGACTTAAATCCAGATCTTAATCCCTCAGTCATGTATACATTATATATATATATATATATATGTATATATATATGTATGTATGTATGTATGTATATGTATGTGTTGACAGTTAACACTATTTCTGAAAATGCTTGCCAAAATCAAACAAGTACAACAATTTAAATATCTGGAAAGTGTTTTAACAGTGGACAAAAGTGTGACACTGAAATCTGAAGTTGCATTGGAATAGTGAATGATAACTCCCAAAAGATAAGCAAAGTAATAAGAAACAGATAAATGTCATGAGAAACAAAGAAAAAGAGTTCTGAACTATTATGTAATATCAGTCCTCTAATATGGCATTGAATACTGGATCATCTGACAGATGAAGAAAAGACTTGAAGCAATAGAAATATTCTACAGAAGGATGCTTAAAATACCATGGACTGACAAAGTTTAAGAAAAAATCGAAACAAAAAGAAAACTTATACTTAAGATCAGAAAGAGAGATTTAAATTTTCTAGGGAGCATAATGAAGAAAGAAGGCTTGAAAAATTAAACACTCACAAAACAGATTGAAGGCAAATGGGACAGAGTAAAACAATGCATAATCTACCGAGGAAGCTTGAGTAAATGGATGGCTGTACAAGATTTAGGTGTAATAACAAAAAGAGAAAATTTATTAAGAGCTGCAAAGGACAGGAAATTGTGGAGAGTCATGATTGTCAACATGGTATATAGAATTTAGAGAATTAAATATTTGAACACAGTTATTCAGAAAGTTTCTTTCCTTTTAATCAAATACCATATTCCACATTGATTTCCTAAAGAGAAATTACTTTCATTATTATACATATTATTTAGATTTCTAT
>OZ010571.1:130127840-130205340 GCA_963932145.1 Acanthosepion lycidas | reverse complement strand
TAATTCAGTATAAATATTTACAACATAGCAATGATTAATCTCAATGTGATAATTAATGTTGATCATAACACATAAATTTTGATGAGATAATGATAGAGAGTGTTCTATTTAAAGCAAATCTGGGGCTTCTAATTTCCTGTATGACTTTTGATATGTTGCAGGAGGAATTCTTGTTTCCAAATTGAATAAGAGCAACTCTGCATCTCTACCCATCATTGAATTCAACCCAAATTACTTCCCAGTTCCACAAACATGTTCTCTTGGTTTGATTGAAAACCACAAGAAGCCATTATCAGAAGGAGAAAAGAAAAGTGAGGATCAGTAAAAGCCAGATCAAGGAATCTTGAAGAACCAGGTTATTTTGGGAAGAAGATCTTGAATTTGATTTGGTGCTTACTTAACCCTTCAAAATGCCAGAAGCATCCAAATTGCATTTACTTGGAACCTATCATGTAGCAGTTCTTGTAATAAATCATATCAACAAGGTAGAAAACAGGTGAGCTTGCTGATGGCTCAGTGGTTCTTCCATACTTTTGCAATTGCAATGCCATAGGCTAATACTTAAGTATAGATTTGAAATATAAAATTTTGTTGAAGGAAATGTCACTAGAGCAAATTACTGAAATACAACTGTACAAGACAGTACATTTGTACCTTTGTAAAATATGTGCTGTCCGTCAGAAATGAAAGAGTTAACATAAAGAACTATAGTGTTAGTTTATTTATTCAAACATGGAACTGAAAATTGTCTCTTTGGTTTAATATCTATAACTTGCAAGATCTGAAATTATTAAATACTTGTTGTTATCAAATGATCATCATAATCAATTTTAGAGCTTCAAACTTGCAAGATCTTGACATCATTTGAAAGAGAAAGCATTTTACTTTCATATAAAATCATGTTCTAATACTTGATTTCTAATAGTTTTGGAGATATATCAATTTAATTACACTGACATAGCAAATTATGATTTTTCTACAATGGTAAATACTCCAAGGATTTACTATTAAAATCTCATAAGGACTGAAACACGTTTACTGTTTCAATTAATTTGTTAAATATTTAGAATTTTAAATTCCAGTTCAGATTAATGTTAAAGGTTTTTGGTATTTTAACTAATTTGTATATTATTAATTTTTACTTTAGCATTGTTATTTTAGCCATGGTAGGTGTGAGATGATGTTTCTTTTAGTAATTAGTGAAATATGCATAATTGGTGATGGTTAATTTTTATGGGTTCGCAAATAGGTTCTTTAAAATGGACTAAAATGATAACATCAGTTTTTAGAAAGAATAGCAAAGAATGGTTAAGATTAATGGACACAAGATGATATTAAGGTGTTCTTTACAATAGAATGCAAAGACAAAAGAAATTTAGTAGCTATTATCTCACAGAATAAAACTCTAGAAAGACATATATAAAGACATGTATTGCTGACTTTCTGATCTTTTGAAGTTATAATCATTTGTTTTTCCATTATAAAGAGAAAATATTTCTCTTTTTTGAAATATATTTTAGTCTTCAGCTATGTGCCTCTATTATTCAAATTACCTGACCTCTCCTTCTGTTTGTCTAACCTGAAAAACTTTGTATCCTTCTTGTCTTATAACGTTATATTTCCAAATGGCATTGTAATTGTTTATAATTTTATCAACAAAAATCTATTTTACTAAATGATTATCTGAGAAGAAAATTATTATTTTTACTGATATTATTATTCGATTGTTATGTTTTACTGGGGACAAAACCATTTTCTTTTTGAATATTCTTCCATTGTCTAACATTTCTTTGAAATTTATACTGTATTTATGGAGAAAGAGTGCTCAACATTAGAGTTGGATTGTCTGTTGATATAATAAAGTTCAATATAAGAATTAACTGAGTATAATGAGTATAATGAGTATCAGATTATAGTATGATCTTCCAACAAAGTCAGCATATATAGTTGATTCTTATGTCCACAATGTGTACATATATCTAACAATCTCTCTCTCAATTTATATATATATATATATATATATATATATATGTCAATATGCAAAAAAAAGTGATAAAAACATGAACAAAAAGAAAATATAATGGTTAAAGTATATACCAAAACACACATAAAAAATTAAATGTAAAACATTAAAATTTCAGCATCTCTTCTTCATGCGCATATGTAGTTACATAAACATCACTTTTGTCTAATGAATTCTTAAAGGAGGAAATGCAGCACATGAAAGATTTTTTTCCACTTGATCATATGTTCCACAAGGCTCTATCCTAGGTCCTACACTATTTTTGATCTTCATCAGCAATCTTCCTGATGTCATCCGTTCTCAAGTAGGCATCAATGCAGACTACACTACTTCTGTCTCAATAGTAAATCTGTCATTGCTGAAAAAGTTAACCTTGGCCTATGGTCTTGAAAAAAACATCCAATTTGTAGTTGACTGGGGCAAGAAATGCCTTGTAAACTTTAATGCCTCCAAAACGAAACTGTTCTCATTTACCCACCATACCTACCTACCTACCTCCTATCAGCATGGCTGATGCTCAACTTCATGTGAGTGTCTCTCTGCACCTTCTTGGTCTTATGTTTTCCAATGATCTGAGGTGGAGCAACTACATTGAATCAATAGCTTCATCTACCACAAGGAAAGTTGGTTCTCTGTGTCATGCCAGAAGGTTTTTCTCATCTGAGTCCATCCTTCAAATCTACAAATCTGCCATTCAACCTTGCATTGAATAATGTTGCCATATATGGTTTGGTGCCCCCCACTGTTCATCTCAAAGTTTTCAACAAAATCCAAAGACAGATATGCAATGTGATAGGTCCTGACTTGGCATTTTGACTCCAGTCACTTTCTCACAGACATGCTGTGGCTTCTCTTTGTCTTTTCTCCAAATATTTCATGGCAACTTATTTTCACTGGTGCCCCAACTGTATAAGTTTAATTGTGCTACTAGGTTGGCATTTTGGTCCCACACTTTCACTTTCAAAACAGTTAAATGTAACCACCTCTTCTACTCCAAAAGCTTCTTCTCTTGCACTTCTTGACAGAAGAACTCCCTTCCTATCATTTGCTTCTCTGATAACTATAATCTCCAAATATTCAAATGTAATGTCAACTGAAATCTGATGCTGTGATCTTGATCTGCATCCTTCTCTTTATTCTTTCCTCAAACACCCCTCTTTACTCTTACTTTCACTCTCTGTAACCCCTTGCTTGCTAGTGGCACTCCCAGCTTGCTTGGGGTGAAATGCTTAAAAAAAAAAAAGTACTAGTAGGGATACTGCTGTTGCTTGGAATATCTCTGAATAATAGTTTATTATTGACAATTTATTGATGTTTTTCAGCCATCTTATGGAAAATAATTTTTTATTCAATGCTTAAAAAACAAACTTCATTATTCTTTTGGTTTGTTACAAAATAATTAAAGTTATGAAAATACCACACGACCAATACCACACTTGAGAATTTAGTTTTGAATAGCAATTGTTTAAATTTCAAGTTATATTTGTATTTGAAAGAAAAGAAAAACTTCAGTTAAATAAAAATGAGACAGACATGACTTTGGGCCAACATTAATCATGCTGAATATTTGTTTTACAAATTTAACTATATTTCATTTAAATTAATTTTCAAAAAAATAAGGCGTGCTATAGTTTTTGCTTTAATAAAACTTAATTGAAAATTATTTACTTTTTATGTTAGTTACAAACTGAAAAAAACAATGACATTTATTTTTTAAAGATCAATCAAAATTATTTTTCATAAGATAGCCAAAAAATATTAATAAATCAATAATACACATACACACACACATATATACAAAGAATGTGCTTTAGGATGATACTGAGTCTGTATATACAGACAAACCTTTCATTAATGGTATAATAGGGGTAGATGGGAAGGGATTATTTTGAGTCATAAAACCACTATAGTAACAACCAGTAGTTATTATCATAACATAATTATTATAAACATGTATATATGGCATGAATAAACCGCCAAGTGATCACTTTGAGAACTAATATAACTTGTTCTGCTAAGCCTGCAATTTTTGAAATACATCTCTGATGATTTGGAAGAATTTTTGCCTGCAGATTATTTTCTATTCTGCCTGCAGATTATTTTCTATTCTGCCTGCAGATTTTGTCCATTGCATCTGAAGTCCATTGATGGGTGGTTTGTCTGTATATTTATTTTGTAGCCAGATTCACAGATACACATAGTCAAATATTTGAATAAGTAAATATTAAACTTTTTGTCAAATAATTGTATTTAATATTATTCTTCTTTTAAATTTACTTTGTTGTTTTAACATTCTTTTTTTAAGTTATGCTTTTATTTACTATAGATGTGAAAATAAATTCAAGAGAATAGAAGTTTTAAAAATACATACTTGGATAGCATTTAGCAGAATAAAAAAAGTAAAAATGAATGGTAATCCGATCTGAGAATAAGAATTCTTCCTGTTCATTTTTACTTTTAATTCTGAGAATTTTGAATGCATTCTAATGCATTTTAATGTTAAAATATCTTCATAAACACATATCATACAATGATATTTTTTTTACAAAAAGCTGGCTTCGGTAATCATGAGTCTGTATATATATTTACTTTGTCACTAAACTATTATAGTTTTTTAGTTTTAGCTGGACACAGCTACACACATACATACAAACAACTACCCTTTATAATGTATAGCTGTAATACTAACAAAGATACCCACCATTACATGGGACATTTCCTTTTCCTTTGTTATACACTGTCACAGACCTTTCTTTGTTCATTAAATTCAAGCTGTAATTTAAATGCTGATGTGGTTATTACTTTCAGAGTAGAGAACTGCTTTATTTGAACAAATTAGTTAATTTTAAAAGCTGTCAACGAAACAATAACTTATTTATAAAATCATGATATACCAAATTGGAAATGTATAACAAGGAAGTTCAAACCAAGTCACCATACAGTGTTGATTCTTATTTCCACACTATCATTCTCTCTCTTTAGACAGAGAGTGAACATAGGAATCAATACAGAATGGTAAATGTAAGTTTTACACTTCAATGTGATTTTAAGGATAAGTCACCATGCAGTGTTAATCCCTATATTCAGTGTGTGTGTGTATATATATATATATATATATATATACATACAAACACACACACACTCACAGAGGGAGAGAGAGTATGTTACTTGAAGATTTAATTTTCAAAGATTTGAGCAGACACACATAAACTGTGAGTTTTATATATTAGATTATATATATTGTATACTAGCTGACTTATCCAGTACTACTTGAATTCCAAATCATATTACAAAATATAAAATAATTTCCCAGCCAAACTGGATATTATTGATACAACAGACACTGGATTCACCTAAAGTAACTGACCTATTTATATATTCCTCTATATATTCAGTTAAGTTTTTTTAAAATGGGATATTTGATCTGGCATGGTCACAGCAATCTGGTTAAATCCATTGTACAAATACTAAATGCCAAAAATCAACTTTTCTATAGTCCTTCTTAATTAAAAAAGAAAAGAAAAGAGAAAGAAATTTACATAATTCAATTTAGGTAAGAATTTTTTTTATCATAATCTTATGTGACAAAAAACCCCATTACGCTTCCAAAAGAAGGGAAAAAAAGGAATGGATTAAACATCAATTGCAACAGAGGGCATGTCTGTTAAAAAAAGGAACAGCTCAACACGCAAATTACAAGTTGGTGATGCCAAATCAAACAAGTACGAAAATTAAAATATCTGTCTTTTCACAGAGGATGAAAGTGCAACATTGAAATCCAAAGGAACATTAGGATAACAAAAGATGCCTTCCAAAGGCTAAGTATTAAGAATCAGGTAAGTTAGAGATGAGTACTGAACTGTTATGTAATATCAGTATTCCTATATGGCAAGGAATGCTGGACAGTCTCTTCAGAAAAAATTTACGGTCTTGTGGTTGAAGAGGAAAAAAATAAAATTTACTGCGCAGCAGAGACTTCAGCTTTTAATAGAGATGTCAGCCCCCACCCTCTATTGACTAGAATAAGATAACCCAGTGGAGATCTATAAAAGCCAATGTTTTTTTTATATATCTAGCCATAGTTTTTCCTATTCCCTTAAGATTTTTACCACTTGCATGATTGCTAAGAGTGTTAAGTGGAAAAGAAAAAAGACTTTTACTTAATTTAAACTACAGAACTCTTAAAAGAGACAACTACTTTTTATATATCTGAATAAACATCAGTTCTTTTTAAAAATTTGCATCCACTGTAATCCATTAGAGTTGTAAAGACAACACATGTACTGCAGCTAAAACAGCATGTAGTGTGTCTATGATAATATAGCTTGATGAAGCCCATCTCTCTTCAGCCCAGTTTTAAATTGTGTGTCCTATCTCCTAGTCTGGATGCCACCCAAGTCAAGAGAGTGCAATCATCCCAGCTATTTAAGCCATAGTGTGAAGTAGAGATTCATGGATTTTTCAAGGCATTAATATTGTGAATCAGTCTACACAGATTTTAGGTGGAAAAATAAAATCTGAGTGTCATGTCCACAAATACAACATACAATAATAAACAACATGAAGAAATGAACTTCACAGTAAAGGAAGAAGATGATGCCTACGACTTCTATCAAGTGTCGACTTCCAAACTCTCGGAAACTGGGCCAAAATGGACATTTCTCTAGACTTCTACCAATATCGAACTTACAAATGAACTTTTGGGACACCAAATATCAAAGATCTCATTTAACCATCACTTAAAAGAAAATAAATAAAAATATATTATTTATTTTATACCATTGTTAATTCATTTTATTCTAAAGTTTCCAGTAAAGAAAAGCCTATCATCTACTACACAATGTTATAAAATCTTTCCTACTCTATAAAATGACACAAATCTTCATTTTTTCTTTATGTTAATTTCTTCTTCTTTTTTTTTTCCATTTTCATA
Source organism: Acanthosepion lycidas (assembly GCA_963932145.1). NCBI lineage: Eukaryota > Metazoa > Mollusca > Cephalopoda > Sepiida > Sepiidae > Acanthosepion > Acanthosepion lycidas. Next base: position 130,198,384 of record OZ010571.1, on the reverse strand, counting down.
GACTATTAAATCAAATTCAGTATTTGTAAACAAATATTTTTCTTTGTATCCAAGGTGATTTTCATGATGGACTGACATAATTTATAAAGATAGATTCATTAGTAGAAATGTATGTTAAATTTTATTATTGGAGATTTAATTTAGTGCTTCCTATAAAACTGAATAAACACATTATTTTCCTCTATTTCTAAATGCTATTATTTTTCGCAATATAATTTCTGCATATATTATGCAGATGGAAATACAAAAAAATTATCCTTTGTTCTGTGAATAAGATTACTTAATGAAAGTAAACAAGAATCTTCATTTAATTTCACAAGTAAAAAGTGCCAAATTTAAACAAATAATGACACAAAAGGATATTTAGTTTTTGCTTAACTGAATTATTTATTCATGTGTCATGGAGTTGTGCTGGTCATTGATAACACAAAAACAAAACTATCTTCTGAAGAATTAAAGTTTATTGAAATCTGGGATTCTTCAATTTAATATCAGTAAGTGAGTATACATATCTTTGAAGCCTTCTCCAAACAAGGATCCGCAGAGATGCAAGAAATCTTTCCCTGTTGCACTTGGAGTGAGTGTTTATATATTTATCTCTCATGGTGCCTTTGTTTTAATAAGAAAATTATTTTTATATATAATTATTTTGTGTGTATATATATATATATATATATATATATATATATATATATGTGTGTGTGTGTGTGTGTATGTGTTTGTAAAAATTTCCAATAGAGTATATCTGCAAAAGGAAAATATGAATAAAGACAAAAGGAAAATTTATCTTAGCCAACATGTTTCATCCTCTGATAAAGTCCTTCAGAGGATGAAATACATCTGCTAAGTTTTCCATTTGTCATATATATATATATATATATATATATATATATATATGTCTTTCTTTTTTTTGTACAAGACAGAAGGTATATTTATCATCAAGAGGGATATCTCAAAATGTGAACAATAAATTGGACACATCATAATAAAGTGGGTGCAGAAGCTTATCTTTCTCGGTAGTGTCATAGCAGAATATTAGAAACGTGATGCAGAGATACAAAGGCACACTGGAATAGTGAAAGATGCCTTCAAGAGGCTAAACAAAGTATTAAAAATTGAGGATATTTTGTTAGAAACAAAACAGTGCTCATATTCATCCTACTATATGGCTGTGAATGTTGGATAAATTTCTTCAGAAAAGAAGATGCGACTTGAAGCAACAGAGATGTGGTTATATAGATGGATGCTAAGAATACCATTGATGGAGCATATGAGCAATGAGAACATTTTAAGGAAAAAGGAGAGTAAAAGATCACTTATCTTCAAAATCAGAAAGTTGAAATTTATGACACATAATGAGGAATGAGTGCTTGGAGAATTTAACACTACCAGGATTATATTGAACGCAAGAAGAGGAGAGAAAAATAATGAATAACTTGCTTAACAGGTTTTTGCATATAGATTGCAGAACAACGACTGGGAAGCATGGTAAAGGGATAAATGTTGGAAGTAGTGGGGGTTATGACACTCACATCTTGAAGGAATATGGCTGATAAAAAAAGACAATTATTTTACATAACTTTTCAACAGTAAAAGCACTGAACATTTTTTTTACTGCACAAACCTGGAGATATTTACTGAATATAATTTAGGATAAAACAGTGAAGCACCAAGTGAGAGTCAATATCACTATCAATAGTTTGAAATTGTAGCTTAATTTCTAATACTCTTTAACATTAAGGAACAAACTCACTTTTAATGGCTTGTAAGATAAACTTGGCAACCACTGCTTCAAAGAATGTCTATATCAGAAACATATCTGTGATTGGATGAGCAATTATTTATTTTTCATTGTGATTATAGTTATGTCACAGCTAAAATATCGCTCAAAGAGAAAATAATGACATAATCAACATGTTGGCATTCCACAGTACTTCAAATAAAAGGATAGGAGACTGATGAAAAAAATGTGTAAGAGAAAAATTTCATAAATTTGAATTGAAAGCAGTAATGGCTGCTCAGGCAGTGAATGCTGAATATTTCCTTATAAGGAAATATAATGACTATGACGAATATTACCATTTCCATTGGAGTTAGATATGCAAAATATGAAAACTGTATCTGGTCTATATTCTTTGGTATTAGCAAAGGCATAGTTATAACATATTTTTCAAACTAATAGATTGTTATATATATATATATAATAAATATAAGTTCAATAGTTTATTTTCTTTATCTGTTTACTGTTAATGCTCTATTATTCAATACTGAGCACTTTATTTACAAAAATCTGCTTGCCATAAACCCATTGTCATGTAGTCATTTATTGCATAACAGGTTTTGCTTACCATGAACTATCTTTGTGATTCTCTCTCTCTCTCTCTCTATATATATATATATATATATATATATATACACAGAGCAAGACATGCTGATATCACTTTAAAGTTTGTGAAAAAAAATGTGTGATTTTATCCTTTGGACCAAGAAGCCCTAAGTAGAATTTGAGGTCTATATTCCAATTATAATTTTTCTTTCTTGCATGCAGGTGGCAAATGTTAGAGTATTCTGTCATATCTGTAGCCTGATAAAGACATTTTTGCAAAATACCACTTAAATAAATGACCTCATGCCACATTTAGTGTAAAGTACAGATGTCAAATAAGTTCTATCAGTTTCAGAAAAACATGGCACCTATGATATAATCAATAACATCAATTTTTTGTATCCTATCATAAAAGAAATATTCCTTGAATTTATTAAGTGAAACAAAACATAATTATATTGATCATAATTAAAAAAGAAAAAAAGAAAACAATATTTTAAACATCCAAGTTTTGTATCATTACTATCTTTAGTTGTTTTGTAAGGTGTATGCAATGTGGAGGCGATGGTAGAGTTGCTATTGGAAGATATTTCTTTTGGAAGAAACAAAGATGGAGAATCAAAAGATAAGAAGCTTTGGATTAAGGTTTAATCTATTCATCTGAGATGTTCTGACACAAATCTAGTCTTTTCTGTCTTCATCAATATCAGATGATTAAAAAGAATCACAATCAGTCCAGCAAAGATGTTTATTTTTGCCATTTTTCTTTCTTAGATTAATAAATGTATGTCTTGACAGAAAATCATTTTGCCCTGTTAGACATCCAGAAAACTATAAGATATATTTAAAAAGAAAGTTCAATGTATTTTTGTAATGCTGCCAAAGAAAGTAACTCTGGTAGACTGTAATTATGATAAAAACTGAAATCTCTGAATATACAACTAATAATCATTATTTGGAAAATATTGTCTACTTTGTAAACATATAAAGAAGAGTTATTATCAATATATTTAATGAGAAAGAAATTCTGACACATCTGGGTTACACTTTCTATATTATTATATTACTTTATGTGCTACAATATTATGATATAACTTTATGAGTTACAATATTATTACTAACTGGAAAGAAGTTTTCTTGATTTGTCTTATTTTACTTTAAGTAATAATTCATTCTCAAAAATGTTGTTGACATAGATTCACAATTGCTAATAACAACACTGATGTCTCTAACAAAGCCAGAACATTTGACAATGAAAACAATAAGACATTTTTTTTTTTTTTTTTAAGTGTTTCACCCCAAGGCGGGAAGCCACTATGATGCAAGGGGTTACAGAAGATTTGGAGCAAGATCAGATAGGAGTGATAGCGGAAAGGATGAGGAGAAGATAGTGGATAGATCAAGGCAACTGGAGACGTCGATTGACATTACATTTGAATAGTTGGAGATTATAGCTCTCGGGGAAACTGGAATAGGGAAGGGAGTTCCACAGGCGAGAGGTGTGAGACATGAAGCTATTGGAGTAAAAGAGACGGCTACATTTAGTAGTTTTGACAGTGAAAGGGTGAGAGCAGGATGCCAGCCTCTTAGGGTGCTTGAATTCATGAAATCTGGAAACCAGCAAATGCAGCTCCTTGGAGCAATTGCTATGAAAGTATTTGTAAAAAAGACAAAGAGAGGATGTGTGCGAGAGCGACTGTAGATGAGATGCCAGAACAGGACCAATTATATTGCATATCCACCTCTGGAGCTTATCAAGAACCCCGAGGCAAACAGAAGGGGCTCCAGACCATATATGGCAGCAATACTCCATGTAACGGTGAATTGTTGATTTGTAGATCTGAAGGATCGATTCCAGGGAGAAAAATTTCCTGGCGCGGCACAGGGAGCCAACTTTCCTTGTGGTGGACGAGGCAATTGACTCAATGTATTTGTTCCATCTCAGGTCAGCAGTCAACGTGAGACTGAGCAGCCACAGAGAGGTGCTCTCAAAAAGTTGAGCATCAGACATTCTAATGGATGGCAGGGAAGGATCTCTGTGGTGATTAATTAATAGAGAGCAGTTTTGTTTTTGAGGCTTCAATTGAAACACTACACAAAATAATTATATCAATTGTAAGAAAGCAGAATTTATTATGATTAGCAAGAGACAGCCAAAGATATGAGCTACAGATAGGAGACCTCCAAATCAAGCAAATACAGAACTTTAACAATCTCAGAAGAGTTTTAATGGACAATATGTCATAGAACTCCAAAGGTGCATTTGAATATGAAAGATACTTTCCAAAAACTAAAGAAAGTATTAAGCAACAGAAGAAATTATTTCAGAACAAAGTGGATTCTGAGCTTCTATGCAATATCAATCCTGCTATATAGCAGTATATACTGGAAGATTTCCTGACAGACAAGGTGGAAACTTAAGGGAAGAAAAATGTAGAAAATGATCCTGAGAATATGATGGTCAAAACATGTGAGCAATCATGAAGTTTTCAGTAAAATAGAAACAAAATGGACACTTGTACTTAGAACCAGAAAGAGATATTGGACACAAGGTTTGGCCAACCTGACACACATAAGACAAAAAGGGGCTGATGGAAAAACCAAAAATCAGCCTAATGAGAGTGTGTAAATGGATGGCAGAAAGGGCCTGGGTTTGATAGTAAAGGGACAAACACTGTTTAGAGCTATAAATGATAGGAAACTGTGGAGAACTATTATTTCTTACACTGTGAAGTGACATGGCACATAAAACAAATGTCACTCCCCACTATTGGTGCTCAGTGGTTAATATTAAAAAAAACTAAATATTTGTGTTATAAGAAAGATTGTGAAGATAAACATTTTGAAATTAATATTGCCTTTTTTACCCTGTATTAAAAGCAATGGAAGAAGCAAATATCTCACAAAATATTATAATTTTGTTTCAAATTACAAACCATTAATGTAACTTACTCAGAGATCAGTTTCATGAAAAGTTGCATTATCTCCCAAAACTGAAATTATTAAGAACTATATTATACAAGGCTTTTAATGGATCTCTTCCCATCAAGTTTGTTTCAAGAAAAACAAAAATCTTCATATGAAAACAATATTTAATCACCCAGCTTTATATTTAACAATATCTTTAGTTTCTACATTGATCTTCAAGATCAAGTTTGTAAGTGCACTCATGGCATGCATAATAACAAATAATAAATTACACTGTTATACTTGGAAAAGCATCCAAAATACAATCTGTATTCAAAGAACACATGAATTTAAACCTGCATATAAATTCCATATCTTTTTCTATACACCAAGAGTCTTTAGAACATGGGTGAACAAGACTCTCTACAACTTGCTGCCCTTTGTAGATCTTAGTAAGGTTTATCTTTTTCTTATCTCCTAATCCCTCTTCTGCTAAAGATTTACATAAGGTTCTTTGATAGGTTTCACTGCTTTACTCTGCCCCTCTTGCCTTCAATCTATCCTGTGATTATTAAATTATTCTAGTTCTCTTTCCTAATTATGTGCCCTAGAAATTTCAAGTATATTTTCATAATTCTAACGATAAGTATCTTTTTGTTTCCATTTTCCCTAAAACTTAGTCATTGCTTAAATGTTCTGTTCATGGAATTCTGTAGAACCACATTTCTATTGTATCAAGTCTCTTCTTCGTCTGTGAGGAGACTGTCCAGCATTCACTGCCATATAAGTGGTTTGATATTACATAACATTTCAGTAATCTTTTCCGTTTCTTATAAAATTTTCCTGTTTCTTAATACTTTGTTTAGCTTTTGGAAGGCAACTTTGGCTATTCCAATGCATTTTTGGATTTCAGTCACATTGTCTACTGTTAAAACACTTCCTAGATATTTAAATTCTTGTACTTCCTTAGTTTTGGTGTCTCCAATTATGCTTTACATATGTTGGGCTGTTCTTTTTGATGACACATTCTAACTTGTAATTGATGTTTATTCCTTTCTTGCTGCTTTCCTTTATTACCTTCTGTAAGAGTTCCTGTAGTCTAATTGTGTCATTTGAATATCTTGTTAAGATTTGGACCACCAATGTCTTAAATCTCTTAGAAAGTCTGGTTAATTTAGACTGTACAAACTGCTGCCAAAAGGTTTTGAGAACCTAAAGCACAAATATGTACATTACAAATCAAACATTTAGAACTATCCTCTGGATTTAATAATTAATTATTGTCATACCTTCTCTGTTTAATTAACTCATACTAAGCTAGGATGCTGATATTATTTTAACACATTAGTACATCATGTCTAATATTTTAGAGATGGGTTACCTAAAATTTTAAATCCACCAATCATTATCCAGAAATGCAAAAAGAGTTAACATTTTAAGTAAACTTTATGCAGTGATGGGTTAATTTTGCTATTATTATTATTATTATTAAGGAATTCATTATAAAACCCTTCAAGGAAAGAAAGTCACTCTGGCCTGAAGTGAACTAGTAAATTAGTTTGAAAAATGCATCCAGCCTTCACTTTTTAGATGATTCTTTGAAATCCAGAGGATGGTTCCCCAAACTTTTAGCTTATAATTTGCATCAATACATTCCATAGCCTAATGATAAGAAAGGCATTTATTTTATCCATTTTCTCATGGAATTATACCTGCCAAGAACTGAAATAAATCTTGTTAACATCAAGCATATAAGGGAGAGGTTCAGTTATCTGAATAATGTTTAGAATATAAAAAACAATGTTCTTGCTTAAATTGTATATTTCTCAAGTTTATTTATTAAATCCATATAAAAGACATATCCCATCATTTTTTAATGCATTTACTTATAAAAATCATGACTCATGTTTTCAAGAATCAATGTTGGAATATATGCTCATATATTTCTGGTGGAAATCAGCATAAAACATGTGTAAGATGCTGTGATATGTTTACAGATTTTTTTATACTAAAGGTCACGCAATATAAGGCTTGTGAGCCACTCAAGGTAAAGTTATTGTTAAAATGGTTATGATGAAGGAGGTATATAATATGAATGAAAGAGGAGATGGTTGAAAGATTCTGGGGATAAGGAGGATCGATGATGATTAACCCTTAACTTGAATCAAATGTAAGATGAAGCCATATTGGGTATATATTAGTCTCTTTATTGCTGTCAACATGGATAATACTAGTTTTCATTTATTGCTCTGATAAAATATCTGGAAGTCTAAAACTCATTGTACTGATGTGTGCTTTTTTATCAACTAATGTCATATAAACTTTATAATTTCAGATTTCGGAACAAGATTCTACAAGGAAACATCTAGCATGCATTGACTGAGCAGCCAATACTGCTTCCAGTTGAAATTTATAAAGTCTTTCTCTTAAACAATTTTTCAATAAAACAGGTTTCTCAAGTCCAGTAGCTGTTATTGCTCTTTTCAGTATCAATGGAGGCTTCCTTCTTAATCTTTTATTTGAACTGGTATACAATGTCAACATGTTCATTATGTAATTATTTTCCCTTCTAGTTACATATGCTATCCATTTTAGTTGTTGCTGATGTTGGTAATTCTCAAGTGAGGTGGCTTCTGTTATTTGGCTCATTTCTTTGTGGTAATGGTGAAGTTAGACATTGCCATACATTAAATGGACAGTTATCATTATTGTTAGTTAAATTTTATAAAATCTTTCTCCTTAGATTTTTTAGTTTTTTAAATCCACTGTTTCAAGTACTCATGAGAGTTTCCTTCCTAGACTTTTCTTAAGAGTAATATGGAATGGAAAGCATCTTTATTATATCATTATTTTCCTTTTTAGTTACATGTGTCTTTCCATTTTAGTTGTTGCTGCTGCTGTTGGAATTCTTCAAGTGATGTGGATTTTCCTATTTAGTGAAGTTATTGTAGCACCAGTCTATAAAATCTGATGAAGGGTTGTCTTCTTTAAGACCTCAAGTATTCATTCACTTAGAACCTTTTTTTAATCACTGATCTGAGAAATTAGTTGTAACAATATATGAAATGTAATGGTGGGAATGGTGAAATTGAAAAAAAAATACTTTTGCAGCACATAGTTCTAATATTCTTACACTATTTTTATTATAATTATATTTTGTCTTTTATGGGTATGTAACTAATTAATATCAGATTATTGTGGACATTGGCTTTCTCAATCTTTCTTTATGCCAGCAAAGCTTGACCATTAACAGCAAAGAATTAGTAATGAGATCCTACACAAGGCAGAATCTTATTTATTCTTTAAACCAAATCACAAATGACACAATTTGAGACTTCATCAGACAAGAAACAGGCCTGTTAGAAGACCTCTTAAGTACTGTCAAGAAGAGAAAGTTGAAATGGTATGGACTCTTCATAAGAGCCAACAATCTTTCCACTGTGTACATGGCAAAGAAGGAAGAGAGAAAAATAGGTAAAATGGGTTGATAGATGAGCTGGAAAATCATTCACAGTGAGTCACATATTGGCAGGCTTTTGGAACCTGTGTTGGGAGTTGGCTAAATGCTCAGCTGTGTAGCAATTCTATGACCCAACCTGGTCTTGAGACTGATAATGATGAATTAATGTTTTGCTAATTTAGGACAAGCTAATATTTCAAGTAAATTATATGAAATACCTTTAAATTTTCACAGTAAACTCAGTGGGACAATAATAATTTTTCTGATAAAAAAAATCCTTTTTGTAATATCTTTTTAATGACTCTTAACCTGGTTCATTCTTCAAATCCAATTCATTAATGAATTGACATTAAGCAGGTATGATTATTGAAAATTTTAATCCCAGCATCAATTTTTGTGCAGTGTTATGCCATTTAGTTCCTCTTCCCAAACAAATCATAGTAATGAATTGTTTTATAGAATTAATCAGTTCATTATATATATATATATATATATATATATATAATTAATAAACAATAAAATCCAAAATCTGCTCATATGGGGAAGAGACTATTTCAGCAGATGAAGATATCAGCCATCTGTCTTATCAATCTTGGCATGGACTGAGTTCATGAAAAAACAGAAATTTAACTGTGAAAGCTAAAATAAAAAAGTTGAAAAATACAAAATTTATGCATTTCAGTGTTTCTGTCAGATGAAAGGCACAAGACAAGCGTCAGGGGAGGGTGATAGGTATTTGTCTTAAAGGAAAGAAGTTTTATAAAATTAAACCCAAATATTAACCTTATGACATTAATTTGGTGTTATATAAAGAAAGAAATATTAATCTAAAATTAAGAGAGGAACAAAAAGGGGTTTAAAAATAACTTCATAATTTTAGAGATAAAAGGATGTAAGGGATTAATGGAAAGAAAGTTTGGGAGATCTTAGAGTAGAGGAAAGTTTATAAATCATAATTAATATAGGTAAAGAGGTTATGGAGGGGGGTGGAATATAGAAATTAGAATTAGTTATACATTTGACATTTGAAGAGTATGGAAATATAGTCGCTAATTAAGTTAAAGTTTTAGAAAATTGAATTTGTTTTTATGTTGACATTTTAACACTAATTCATTCCTCTGATTTAATATTTGGTTTTGATTGTTATATTTTATTATTCTAATTTATTTTTGTTATTTATATATATAGATTGTATGATAAAATATAGAAGGGATGAGTATTTATTGGTTACAGCATTCAATATCAGAGATAAAGCATATGTAAATATAAAGGTGAACATAGAACTCAACACCCAACAGCATTCTTTTTTTTAAGCTCTGCTATATTATGGGTTAAAGTGCTCAATATGAGGAATAGAGCATGTATAAATATGTTGAGTGTTGACTTCAATGTCCACTTATATATATATATATATATATATATATATTATATAGATAGATCGATAGATAGATAGATAGATAGATATGTAATTATAATAAAAAAATGTTTTTACTTGAATAAGCCAGTTAGTAAAATAATTGGCTTATTCAAGTAAAAACATTTTGTAATATTGTAAAACATTTATATCATTTGTCTCAATATCCAAGGTTTACTGTCAATATGTCTGTTATAAAGATTTTTTTATAAATTTCATTTGCTAGATATCATATTCACACTGGAAATATCCACTGATAATGAATTCATGTGTCTGGCTATTACCAAAGTAATTTTCTTCAGAAATGTTCTTTTGTAATGAAATGGGTGTGCTGATTTAATTACAACACAAGATATGAATCTTCATGATATAATATTTTATTCACTCCAATATTTGATCAGTTATTCTCAACCAGTCTGTGGTATGCAAGTGGCCCTGAATGCCATAAATCCAATATATGGACCCTATATTTTGAAGTGTATCATTCTTATAATACTGGATGCAGTATTAAGGTCACATACTTCTGAATTTGGTGGCTAGGTCTTACCCCAGCTTCCTTGATATCTGGTTGGAACTCGAGAACAAGCCTATTCTATCACACTTTGGCAAATCAAAAAAAAAAAAACCCTAAGTTTCACTTTTATTTTTTTAATCATTTTAACCCTAGCAAGACAATGAATCCACTAAAATGCAAGTAGTTACTTAGGTTTATCGAATATAAAAACGAGAAAAGAACACAGAGAGAATAGTAAAAGAACAATAATTAAGAAGACAGTAGATAATATGATTGACTTTACATGTAAATCTTTGAAGATCAATGTTGACTGGGAATCAATAAGCCAGGAGAAAGTTTCACAAGTGAAAAGTGTGAGAAAAGAAACTGTTAGCATAGAATTTATGGTTACATCTATCTATTTCAACTGTAAAATAGTGAGACATTGTTGTCAATCTAGTACTGTGCATAAAGTCTAATTTACATACAGGAATTATCTCAAAAATATTTATAGAAAAGGCACAGAGTAGCTACATTAAGGCAATGGGAAAGTGACTGATGGTGAGATGTTAGGTCAGAACCAATAATATTGCAGAATCTTGTTTGGATTTTATGAAGAATCTTTAAATATATAGCAGGAGGCTAGCATTTGATTCGGTATCTCTTTCCTCTGTTTTCTTTTGCTTATAGAATGTACACATGTCATTTTCCATCAAACCAATTTTTAATGGCATGTATTTTTAAAACATCAGATCTTTTTCACAACATATAAGCTGCTTTTATTTTACTATTGATTACTGGACTAGATTTATTGCTTTGCCAACTGAAAACATTTTGTAAATTATTGATTTGGAATTTGACATTTTTATGGAATGGAGCACAATGTCCATTTTTTTTTAATTTTATATTCAGAGTCATCCAAATATAAACATACTCTCATAACAGTATACCAACCTAACAATTTCAATGAGAAAAATGATGATTTTAATATTTGAAAATGAAAATATATATAAGGAGCTACCCCCAAAATAATATATATAACCTGGTCATAACTTTGGAAAGAAACTGTCTAATTTTGAACTTGTCCTCTCAGATTGTTACAGACAATAAAACAAATGATTTTTTTTTATCCTCTGTGAACAAGAAGGTTTGCATTTTGAGAGAAATATTTGATATTTAAATATTCTGTGAACATTCACTCACATAAACTTCAAACTAAAATGGCTGCCTTATTTATATTATCAGTGATGACATCAATTGATTGACTACTGATATTTTACAAGATTTTTCATCACTTCATTTGATTAAAGGTTGGCATGATTGTGGTTGGTCTTCAAGTGAAATTTCACTATTTGTGCTTTACTCAAAGCTTCATCCTTAAAACCTCCTCAAAGCATTACAACAGTTTTAATAGTAAAAAAAAAACAAACATAAACGTTATACTAAAAACTAATAATGGTCGCACTCTTTTTTTTTTTAGCCATTTCAAAAATCAGCAAATCCCAGAAAGATAAAAACAGAATAAACAAATCAGTTTATACAGAACCGTGCCATGTAGCAGACTTGTTGAGAATAATATATACCTGCATCGTCTATTGGCACAATGTACTGCTCTTTGTCTACATTTAAATTCCATTTTTGTTATTCTGGTTTATTTATGAACATCTGCACCCTCATGATAAACTAGTTACAGTTTCTATAGTTATTCACTGAGCTTAGCTTATCTGGTAAAGGTGGTTGAATGAGATGTAAAAAGATTGTGGTGTGATATACTTTGAACTGGTCTTGAAAATAAGTATCCAAAATCCTGGGATTTTACTTGGTTTTGAATTCTGGACACTGGTACTTAAGAAGAAAATGCAACTATCACCTTCACACAGCAATTTAACAGAATTAATTCAGCTGCGTTTAATCTGTACACGGTCATGAAGAGGAAAATTAAGTAAAAAATGTTATGCTACACTAAGCTTCCAAGAAGAAAGAGCTTGTCTTATCAGTATTCAAAATACTAAGCTTAAACACTGACTACTGATTCCAGGAAGAATTTTGATCAGCTACCTAGCGAACTGAAGATGTAAGTATTATTGCTACCAGACTGATCAAAGAATGTCATGGATGACATGATCAAAGGACATGTCTTTCATATTTATTAATACAATGTTATGAAAGGAAGATTATATTTCCAATTAAGGACATATCACAAAGTGTTAATATATATTTAACCAGGGAATGTGTATATAAAGTGATCAGTATGATTGAAAGTCTTTTCCAACTTTTCAAATACCTACCATTACTATATTGACAAGATGGAAGTAATACTCAGACCCAGACTGTAGAATGTGGTTTGAAAATTTGAAATAAGGAAACCTTTTCCTGTCTTACTTCAATTTTTTCTATCTCTATCATTTTAAAAAGTGTAAAGTCTATCAATCAACCACTCTGTTTTTGTTTGTAAGGTTCTTAAACTATCAGCTAAATACAATTATATTTTTACAGATCATTAACAAAAGTGGCTTCAAGTGAATGAACCATTTAGATTTTAAAGAAGATAACCTTTCATCAGCTCTTATAGACAGGTATGACAGATTCACAAGAAACTTTAAACAACAACATCTACATTAGTTCAAGACTTTCAACAACAGAAGCAACTAAAAGATAGCACATGTAGCAAAAAGAGAAAACAATGACATAATCAAGAGGTTGAATTTTCACACTACTTTAAACAAAAGGAAACTCCCATCAGTACTAGAAAGAACAATAACAGTGAACTTGAGACGCCTATCTTCCTGAAAAACTGTTTAAAAAAAAAAATTTTTTAAAATTTAACTGACAGTAATTCTGTTTTGTCAATGAATGACAAATGTTTCCTGTATTGTTTCTTGTATGGAAACAAGTAATCTAACCACTACCATTAAACTAGACATCTACACAAAAAAGGTTTAAAATGACTTTAAAAATGAAAAAACTCTTTCTGAAAGCTTTTATTTTAGTTTTAATTTCAAGCTAATAGATTAAATTTAATATTTCCAATAAGCAAAACACTTTGATGTATTTCAAAAACTAATTTAAATTGACTAAAAGGATTTTTTCTTTTGCTAAAATAGCTAATTAGCAACATTTTTAGCCATTTTTGATCACAATGTAATCCCTTTATTAAAAAATCTTCCAAAAATAAAAGCTAGACATTTCTGAAACTTTATTTGAGGAATATTGGCTGATTTAAGGTATAATTAATCTGATTTGAAACAAATATTATTTACTTTAAGTTTAAAATATTGTAGAAATGCATTTTTTAACCCAACAGTAACTGTTTTGATGTGTTGTCAGCCTGATTACAGATCTAATAATGTTCTTTATCTTTAAAACATAATTTAAGAAAATGATGTGAGCACCTGTTTTATATAATTGTTTTAACTACTCAGTAATTTTAAAAATTTAGGAAAATATTCTCCATAATCTAATATTTTATAGAATTTTAAAAATGTTGGCTTTAAATTTACTATAGTTATTGCTCTTATTTTCTGATAACGTTATGTATTACCTCAAAAAAATAGGCATGTTTATGCACAAAGAAAATTCAAAATTCTTTTAAAAAGAATGATTTGTATTAAGCTTTTCCCTTTATGAATAGTAAATATAGTTTTTACTCAATAATATCATCTAAATGGCTGGAATTAATACAGAATTTTAAAAGATTTAAAATTTAATAAAATTTTCTAAAAAATGAAAACAATTCTTGTAAAAATTCATCATTCATCAAAAATTTGTCTTTTCTTAAGAAAAATAGTTTCCTTAATATATTTCATTCATAAAAGCAATTAAAAGCTTTTCTAACTTAATAATGTCATAGTTTTATTACATTTTTTATGATTCAGAGCAGATTTTTGGTAAGTGGTGTTTCTTGTTTGACAAAATAAATTGATGATTTAAATTCTCCAAATTTCAAAATATAATTTCATTCATTTGGGAGTAAATCCTTAACATTTCATTAAAATCAGACAATTACTTGATTTTTGCAAGAATTTCCAAAACAATGTGTTTTTAATGCCAGAAAAGATGCTAAAAATCACTATACTAATCTTTAGCCAACTTGCTGACACAACAAAAACAAGATTTTTAACCAAAATTTTGATCATGCTAGAAATGATTAAACGATTTAATAAAATAATCAAAAATAGTCTGATTTTTCATCTTAATAATAACATAAACATTTTGATGATAATGTTTTTTTCAAGTTTGGGGCCCTTTTTTCATCATGGAATGCTCTTTTTTAGAATGTATTTGGAGGTACCAATATTAAGCCAATTTAGTAGCCTTTACACAAACATACTAAAAAAAAAAGTAAAGACTGCTTGACATTCACATTTAAATTCATATTTCATTGTAAACCTTGCTTTTATTAAATCTCTTTGACTAAAATTTTAAAGGAAATAGAATTGCACGACTTGGCATGTCAGCATTTTTCCATGCCTGCAATTAAATGTCTAATGGAGAAATATTGTATTACTTTTCAAGAAGGTGGCAAAAAGAGATTACAAAAGAATACTTTAAAATGTAGAAATAAACCTGGTGATTTTCTATATATAACACAATGACTCATATTAAGTAAACAAGAGACAAAACATCCATGGTAGACTCTGAATGATAAAAATGTGTGAAGTAACAGAAGGAAGCAATCTCATTCTCCACATATCAGAATGAAAAAAGTATCATCAATCTTAATTTGTCGCTATTAACATAAAGAGAGAAATCCAAAACACAAAATTGTCTGCAACTCTTTTACTCCAGTAGCTTTTTGTCTACAATATAGACATTTCTTTGTAAAAGCTAAAAGAAGTAACAGCAAAGACAATTATGTCCCTTCCCAATGTAACATTTTTGTACATTGAAGTTAAATATATGTTAAAAAGAAAAATATTCTTTATATCTTATCAGGTTGTGGAGGGACCTTTAATGATTGGTTAACAATGAAGATTGCTAATCATCATATATTTCAATTGGGCTTCTTAAACATTTTTAAAATGCTCTTTTATGTTAGATGATATAGTATACCTGTATTACACTGATAGCAGTACCAATTGTTTATCACGAAATATCTGTTGTCTAAAACAAAGTGACATCAGAACTTCTTTACTCTCTCTGATAGTTCCTCTGTAATATGTTTAAAAAAACAACTTAATATATCAAGCAATAGACAATTTTCATGTTCTACTATATATATGTTTTTATGCTTGTTAACTCTGGAAAATTCCTGTGAATTTCAGAACCATATAGTCTCACCATACTAAAAATTACTGCTACAGCTTCTGTATCTATTTTGAGAAAGTGGTGTTAGTTCAGAGTTGTCCTTGCAAACTGGTTGCCAACCAAGGCTAGAAAGCCCAATCTGGCTTGCTAGGTGACAAAAAGAATATATGGATTCATACTTTTAAAAATAAATTTGTAGGAAACTGAATGCAACAGCATCGGCTAAAATTTGGGCTCAGCACACCAGTCCCACTCTCTGGTGAAATAATTGCTACAAGAGATGCACACACACACACACACACACATATATATATATATATATATATATATATATATATATATATATATATAATTATAGAAACAGAAGATGATGATATTGCATTTAAATTTTTAGAGATCAAAAATGCTGAGAAAACAAGAAACTAGAAGAGGGTTCTACATGCAAAAATTGTAGGAGAAAAAATGTTAGCATAGCTCTTATCATTACATGTCACAATTTCAGTTATAAAATAATGGGACCTAGCTGCTATTCTAGTACTGAACTTAAATTTGTAAGGTTGAATAAAGCTTATCAGAACAAATATTGTGAAAATATTTATAGAAAAGTCACAGGGAAGCTATGTTACAGCAGTGGGAAAGGGAGTGAAGCTGAGATTTCAGGTCAGGACCTATGATATTGTATATTCTTCTTTGGATTCTATCAAGAATCTCTAAAGTCATAGCAGAAGCATGAGGCCAAAGGTGGTAGTAATAAATGTGTAAAATAGATTCTGGCTAGAAAAATAGTCTAGCATGACATAGTAAACCAACTTTCCTAACAGCACATCAAGTAAGTGATTCATTATAATTGTTCCACTTCACGTCTGAGGAAAATATTAGCCTGAGAAGGGGAAATGAATCACTCTCCTGGAGGTTAGCATTAAGCATGCTGATGGAAGGCAAAAATGGTTCTATAAGATGGCTAAAACAGAGCAGTTTTGTTTTCAAGGTGTTAACAAGCCATTGCTTACCCCAGATTGAAGGTCATTTTTGAGATCAGCTGCCAATTTGACCTTATCAAACCTATCAGACTTACCATTAAGGCAGGCATAAATAGCTATGTAGATACTGAGTTGAGTTGATGGCATCAGGAAGGTTATTGATGTAAATTAGGAAAAAAGTAAGTCTAAGAATAGAGACCAAGGGGACAGCCACATTAATGTAAAAAGATGTAGATGAATGTGCATTCAAGATAAAAGATTGAAACAAACCAAAAATTTGTCCAGAAATACCATAACCTTTCAGCTTGTGACGAAGCCTATCATACAAAACCCTGTCAAATGCCTTCAAGATATTTTAAGCATCAGCCTGAGCTTCACCATTTTTCTCTAAAACTTGACAGACTATTTCAACAATAATTATTAACACATCAGCAGTTGACCTAAAAATCATATTGTTTGTCTAAAAGAAGACTATGAGATGAGATGTTTAAGTTAGAATTTGATTAGGTCCTCTAGGACTCTGTCAAAAAGAGACAAAAGATAAGAAGGTCAATAGAAGGATCAAATGGAAAAATATTTAATATTATTAAATATACTTAATTGATAGAAAAATGCTATGGTATAAATTTCACAATTTGTAACTTGCGCTTAAAATTTCATATTCTTCACACTAATGCAGAATAACAGACATAAAAATTCTTAATGTTGTTTTAACATATTTTTATGATATGATTCAGCAGTAAGAATTTTCCAAACTAGATAAAAATAATTTTATTGTGAATCAGGGTTGTCCAAATTAGGCTACATTTGGAAGCTAAGAACATTTAAGTTTTAGATTAACTTTCTTCTCATTAGTAACCCAGAAATTTTTATACTCACAGGACAGATTGAAGGCAGTAGTGACAGGAAAACAATGCATAGCCTACCAATCAAGCTTGAGTGATTTTAAGTCAATGTAAAAGCTCAGATATAAATTTTACAATTGGTATTTTGTGCCTAAATTATAGTTATTTTTATTTTCTTACACTAGTCTTTTGTTCTTGATTTCAAGAAATGTCTATTGAAGGAAAGAATGGTGAAAATGTACAAGAATTCTATTCCTCTTTTAATTAATTCTAATACATCATACAATAAATATACGACTTGTGAATAGATTTAAAAAAAGAAGCAGAATGCACATTTATCAGCTTAAAGAAAACCATTTTTAGAGTGGAAATAATCTATTCTTCAACATTTTAATTCAGTTCTATTGGAGAAACCAGAGTTAAAAGACTTTCATCTTTCTGATATTACTCACCAATGACTAAGTAAAATTAATGAAAAATAATTATTTTAAATCAATACAAATTTTATTGCTTAATTAATTTTATATAAAAGCATTTCTGATGTGGAGTTCTATAATTTTAAAAAAATGTATAATTTTCATATTCACTTTATAATCAATAACAAGACAAATGTAGATATTGTGTGAAGCACTTTTTTCTAATTGTTTCTTTTTTATAGCAAGTCAAAACCTGTTCTCAGTGGCAGGAACATGGACCTCATTATGAAAAGATAAAGTAATGGATAACAATATATGTGATTATTTAATATGCATATATGCTTCAACTTGATAAATGAAATTGCTTATCCTAAAGTCAACATTTCTATGCATTCTGATTGGAGAAAGATATGTAATGATGTAAAAATACTCAGAATCAATTTGGACTTATTTTGTTGTTTATGATGCAAAACCCTTTCATCTCAGTTGAGATGATATGGTATACTGATTAAATTCCATAACCACAGTAATATTTACAGTTAGTATGTGCCTGCAATCGAGTAACACTGTATTTCAATAACACACCCATCACATGATCAACTAGAGACACCAGAAAACTATAATTTTGAAAAAGTTGCATATTTCCAAAAGCATGTCTCATAACCAGTAATATCAAGGAAGCTAAATGTAAAAGAGAAATCAATTTACTTCCATATAAAATCAACTTGTAATAATTCCTTTTCAGTTGGTTTTTGAGATACAACAGTTTAATTTGTTCTGGTACTTCTCCTAGGTGGACTAAAAGCACTGGCAAAAAAAATTTGCTCATGTAAATGACAAGTCTTCATTGCTTGTTGGGAATGAAAGGAAATATAATAAATTACAACGAGACAATATTTTCATGTGCTTTTATATGACTGGGTAACAAAGGAAAGTAAATATACTAGTATGCATGTAAAAGAAAGGAGATATTAAAATTTAGGAATTGTGTGGGTGATACATGTTTGTGAATTTTTAAAGTTAAGTCACTTGATGAAAGATATCCTCATGCTTGGGAAAAAGGTCTCAGTTGGTGTTTTGACTACAGCAAAAAAAAAGAGAGAAAAGAGACAGAAAACAGGAAGTGTCCCATTTTTTATGCCGTTTAACAGCACCGCCAAATAGCATCAATAAAGCCAAGTGGGAATAGCCCACAAATTGCATTGACATCACATATTGAGATTTTTCAACAGATCAGTTAGTACTCCAATTATTTAACAATTAAAATTACTTTAATGCTGATAAGCTTTAGACAATCAACATACATTCATACTGTAGCAGATTTACCATTTATGACAAAGCCAGTCTGTTTAATTTTGTATGTATTTTTTCAATTATCAAATGACATGTTCATGTATTGTTATGTTTTTGTTAAAATATTTTTGATTGTCACAATCAATCCTCAAGAATAGCATTTCAGTATCATAGATAAGATTTTGTTAATTCTATCTGGGGATATTTCTTGAAGGCCAGACTTCAAATTCATCCAGATATACATACGCCATACAATTAATGTCATGTGGAAAATTGTTTCCTGAAAGTAGATTTATATATGTTCCATCCAGTCATTTTTCAAGACAAACAGATAATGTCCAATTAAACAATACTCGGATATCTAGAATTTTATTTCTTTGTTTTTAATCTATGTAAACAGAATATAAATTTAAAATATTCTGTATTGCATAAATGCAAACGAGAACTTCAGAAATACGAAAACTTTCCAAACTTTATTAAAGTATTAGATGTCTTTCTATTGTCGAGATGAAAAAGAATTGTAAGCTTAGTTATTTTTAGTGTTCCATTAACACACAGTTGAAAAAAGGCAAAAAGAACGGTTCGCAAACTAATTACCAAATCTATTCAAATCAGTATATTAAACATTGATTTTCCTATCTCTCACCTTTTCATGGGAATGAAATAGCAATCGCAACCAGAGATTTGTGGCTAAAACATCTGACTGTAAATATTTTACTTTGTGTTAAATGATAATCATTCAATGTTTATTGAAAGAAAAGTATTGCTCCTTTCCTTTGTCCCGCTGTCAACTATTCAAACACACTGCATCCATCTATTAATTGGAAAATCATTCTGCACTTATTGGACAACAAGTGTTTAAGTTCTGTCAATGCAGAACCAACCATATACAAGGCTAACCACCTTCAATTCCCATGATCTTTACAGCAAACATGAGTGGTCTCCCCTTAATTTGGCAGGTCACAAGATTAGTTGAGAATATCAGCTCTTAGAAGTCTTAACCTGGGGCACAAACAGGCTTAAATATATTGTCACTGACAGAAGGCTTGGTTGAATCACAACTATTCATTTCAATCTTCCCCCGACACCTTCTTCTGGCTTCATTCATTCAGTATTTTTCTCTCTCCTTTGTACAAAAATGCTGTCTATTCTTATTCTCACTATTTCTCAATAACTTGAACAGAAATAAATACCAACTCTGTTCTACACAGCTGCTTTTAATATTCTACTCAAGAAGAATTTGATCTCAATTTCAACACATCCAATATTATCTTAAATCTTTATCAGTCAGGCTTTTCTTATTTTTTCTCATTTGTCAAATCTTATACCAAGTTAAAAAGGCTGTCTTCGACTTGGGCTACCAATTTACTTGTGGAAATTATTTTTTTTTGTTGATCAGGCCTTTTTCTATATTTAGGCCTTATAAGACAAAAATTTTGGCATAGATGTAAATAGCTGTAGTTTAACAAAAGT
This sequence comes from Acanthosepion lycidas, assembly GCA_963932145.1. Lineage (NCBI taxonomy): Eukaryota > Metazoa > Mollusca > Cephalopoda > Sepiida > Sepiidae > Acanthosepion > Acanthosepion lycidas. The sequence continues at coordinate 130,177,530 of OZ010571.1, read as the reverse complement.
ACTCATTATTCCATTTCAACTTTACAATAGAATTGGCTCATATAATTTTCAAGGAAAAAATATCTATGAACAACAAATGAGTAACAATGAAACTACAATATGTTTTGCCAATGGCAAAATGTCTGGCTTGCTCGCAATTTATCAATGAGAGTCATACAACATCTATAATATAGTATTAGTTGCCTAATGGCAATGAGTAAACTTACCACTTCTTGTCATTTTTTTTAATACAAGTAATACAATGAATCTTGGATTAAACAAAGTCAAAAGACCTAATAATTATTGAAAATAATGGAAGCAATATTTTGAGAACTACTTAAGTGGTGATATAAAAGAAACCGTTTCACATTCATGTTATCTACTGATTAGAATATTGTTTACTTAGCAATAGAATAATTTTCTTCATAATTTTTAGTAAATTTCACACAGAAACTTTAACAAAAAATAATGGAAAAATTACAGGAGAAGGACATTCACTTTGTATTAATGATCTTGTAAGATATGACTCCATATCTTCTTCCCCCAGAAATGGGAAACAGTAGAGCAAACTGTTTCTTTAGCCTTGATAGGGAACCAGTCTAGAAAATGGAAAACTGAAATTCAAAACCTTATGCCAACAAATCACAGCATAATAGGGTTAGGCTCATTACATATATGGGATTATACTACGTTGTCTGCTAGGATAGCCACTAGTTGACATTGTATTTAGGACTATAAAAAGAAGAGATATAAACCTTCTTCCTTTCTTTTTGATCTGGAATATAGAAGCAACAAAATAGGGATTTGTCTCTATTGGGGGAGATTTTTTTTTTTAATTTCTAACAAACCATGTAGTTCATCATACTTGCATACATATAAGCTCTGCTAATTCCATAAAAAATTTCTTCAATTTTTGAGCTATATGTATAGACATGAATATAACTTTCTCTTTCTTTTCTTTTATGAGCCTTGTTGTTCTTTATATACTTACATATGAAAAATTCCTCCTCATGTTGAATTCATTTTATTTGAAAGTTCTCAACCTCTCTGTCACAATTTAAAAAAAAACATTCATGTCAAAGTAGCACCTTTCTGCTAAAGACATGAGGCTGTGAAGAGTGAGGAAAGTCATCCATTACACTGAAACTTGGTCTGTCAATCCAGCGTGTAATCTGGATATCACCTTGCTGTTTAATCCAGATGGTGATGTCAAAAGGATAGACACACACCATTCATTCTTGAAAGGAATCATAATCTTCCCTTGGGATGGAGACTGAATAAAAGATAAAAAAGATTTCAATTTTAAACCCATTGTACCATTTACCAGTAAAATGCTTCTGCATCTAATTACTACAAAGAATTACACAGGCTAACATATCAGTAGAATATGTCTGTCCAGATGAGTAACTCTGTGTAAGCCATCTGTTGCTCTTCACTGAAAATTTATTTTGTTAGAAAGGCAATTTTGAATTAGGGAAATCTACTCAAAATGTCAAGAAATAGTTGGTAAGTGGTTGACTTTCATGGTTCAAGGGGTAATTGTTGGTTGGAGTCAGCTGCTAGATTTTATGATATATCAACTCTTTTCTGTCTGAATTTCTGAGATGAGGAGTTATTATTTACACTATTTAATTGCAGACTATTGTCCTTATTTTTGTTGTTGTTATCACAACATTTCAGCCATTGTGCCATCCAACCTGCATTAGATGTATGTCAATCTGGGTCACTTACTGGGAATTCTGAACTGAACTTTATATTTAATTCCCTGTAGGTTATCCAGAATGACATATACCTGACAAAGGCCAGAGGGCACAACAGTTGAAGCCTCATAGTAACAACAACAAAGATAAGGACAATAATCCCCATGTAAATATTGTAATTAATATCACACTTGTTGCATTTTTAATGTCAAAATAAGTATATTTTATATTTGAGTCTTTAAGCCTTTACTTGATTCATAGATAGATAAATACTAATTTTTTATGTGTATGTCTGGAAACATTTACTTAGTTTATGGATAACTAAGTAGTGCTCATTTATATCCGAGTCAATAAACATTTACTTGGTTCAAAGATAGGTAAATATTGGTTGTTTATATTTGAGTCTATGAGCATATACTTGATAGATGGTCTCTTTTATGAGGGGGTTTGCCCCTCTGCACAAAAGGCAGTTGGTGTATTCTAGGTCTTGGTGACTAGACAATCACTGGCTAAAGAAACAATAAATTGCCAAAGGTGATCCAGATTAAATGAAAAAGAAAAACAGACACTAAAAATTAATTTGAGTGCAAGAAAAACAAGAGTCAATATATGTATATTTTCTGTTGAAAATCACAAAAGAGAAACAAATATAAGATCAATGAGCAAATATTAGGTTTCTTTGACAAGAAACTATAAGAGTATCAGGTGTCAAAATATGAAAACGAACTGCTTCATTCCTCAAAGACTAGAATTGGTATAGCTGCAATTACAAACCCTGGTAAGAGTTACAGAATCACCACACTTAGAGAATGTACAATCAGATTATTTTTATTTCATAGAAAATAAACAAAACATAAATCTGACATGAAACAAAACTTTCTTAAAAGCTAAAATCTCTGGTTTCCAAAAACATAACTCAAAACAAAGTAAATGCAATTATTTTAAGTAATATAATAATTTTTCTCAGTACAACTGGAGGAACATTGCAAAGTTGATAAAATAAGTTATAGCGGATCACGTGTAGAGAAAAAAAAGAATGAAAAGTGAAGATAAAGCAATTAAAATAATCATTGTGCATACAAGACTTTAATAACCTCTTCATAGAAATGAAAATAATTTTGTTGACAGCTTTAATTAATAAAGAAAATGGAATAGAACACAATTGAATGGATTAGTGCACATGTTAAGCTTTAAGAACCCCTCAGTAGGCTTAACATAGAAATGAATACCATATGGTAGATCACCTTTAATTAAGAAAGAACATAATGACTCAAAAATTCTATTTCCTAATTAGAGTAAAGGTGATGTAAATGTCATGTGCTCGATTTTCAGACAAACAACATCAATATTAAGGCTCAAAGCTTCCACCAACAAATCATCCTACAGAATACACATCTGAGTGAGTAAAAACATTGGTAAGTGAACTGAATTCTTTATATAAAGAGTTTTAATTACCTTAAGATGTGTTAAGGTAATTGAAGCTCTCTATATAAAACAATTCAAACCAAGACTTAATCTTGTCATATTTGGCAATGGTAGTATTAGATGTATTATAATGTATTAAAAGTGTTTTAAAAGACACTCCAATGAAGAATCACAATTGTATTTCTTCTCACACAACTTAGAATTTCCACTACTTGTACATAACACAACTTAGAACACAAACAGAAACAGCTTAACAATAAACTCCTTGAAAATGGCTAATGTGTTGGTTGAAAGTGATTGCAATAATTATCATTATAGACAGTTATTACACTTTCTTAGCCTCTTTCTCACCAAAAATAAAACATGAAAGGACATTAGAAAAACTCAATAAAAAAAAATTATAAGATTTTCTTAATGTGTTATATTTAATAAAAAATGTATAAAAGGAAGTCTAATGTACAAATCTACAATTTTGGGGCAAGTGGCTGAGTGGTTAAAACGTTCACTTTCTGACCATGAGACTTGAGTTTGAATTTCGCCACGGTCAATTTGTCAGGAAGGAGATTTCCTGAAGTTATCAGTCTGGAGGGGGTACGGTCCCAGCATGAGGCACCTTTGAAAAGTGCCTGAAAATCATACCATGGTTTGCCCCAAGCCTTGTGAGTGAAATTGGGTAGATGGAGCACTTGGGGACATCAATAGCTAAACTCGTCATTGTGACCAAGGATTTGAGTGTGGTGGTGGTGTTCAGATTGTTGATCATTCTAGATAACACGGTCTTTCCAAGAAACTGTAACTAAGGTCTGTTCAGCATAGTTGCAGTATAAACCACAGGTGGGCGCTGTGGGTGTTGAACAAACACAAATGTGCCTGAGTGAGAATCTGCAGTAAGGATTCGCTAGTCATCCTAGTAGATGGGTATCCCCAAATACATGCGGCCAGCTATTATATATATATATATATATATATATATATATATATATATGCACAAAGGGTGTATCAAAAATACTTTTAGACATGTTCTCCCAACCTCAATCGTTTGCATTTTTATCTGTGGAGGCCACCTAAAAAAATTGGTTTATGCAGCAGACATTAATAATGCAGTGATGTTTCATCAATGCAAAACTATTTGATACCATGTGGGAGTATTTGAAAGGTTCCACCAGTCAATGCTCTGATGGGTATATGCATGAATAGAAGCAAGGAGAGGACATTTTAAACATTTGTTATAAGTTGGTGTGTTGAGGTACAATGATGGCCTTTTGGAAATATGTTTATATGAACATTTTTTTCCTGATCTGCTATCAGAAATCTGCTCCCAAAGTTTGTAAAAGTATTTTTGGGTTGCATATTTAACAGTATCTACCATAAACTTTAAATTTAATAACTCAAAAACAAAAGATTTAGGGACATATGATTATATGGACTTTTGTCCTTGTTTTGGTGTGAGGAAACGGCCTCCAATGTTTGTAAATGTATTTTTGATATACCTTGTATATATGGCTGGCTACTTGTCTCCAAACACACCCATCTGCCAGGGATGCTATCGATTTTTTATTGCAGATGTCTGCTCAATCCACAAAGTTTACTGTGGATTATATTTCAATTATGCTGAGCAGATCTTAGTTACAGTTTCTGGGAAAGAGTGAATAACCAAGTGAGATTAATCTTTTTTTTCAATAAAACCAGCATGCTCAAACCCTCAATTATGATGACATGTGATTTATATTAGCACAACTGTTGATCACTTCCAAATGATTCTATCTACAAAATTTCAGTCACAAGGCTTGTGGTATGGATTACAAACACTTTCCTAAGGCAAATTAATCAAAAAGTTGCCTCTTTGATGAATCGACCATGATGAGATTTAAACCTGGGTCTCATGGCCAGAAAGTGAACATTCTAACCACTCAGCTATGTATGTATATATATATATATATATATATTTGGATGGATTATATATACACATATATATACATACATACATAAAAAGTAAGAGAAAGATTATTCTATTACATTTGATCTTATATCATGAAAAATTGAGTGCCTGTGTGTGTATATATGTATATATATATATATATATGAATACACTATTACATATATGCAACACACACAGAGAGATAAATTTGATCTTTTATCATGAAAAATTGAGTGCCTGTGTGTGTATATGTACATATGCAAATATATATATGAATACACTATTACATATATGCAATATGCATACAGATAAATTTAATCTTTTATCATGAAAAATTGAGTGCCTGTGTATATATGTACATATGCAAATATATATGAATACACTATTACATATATATGCAACACACACACACACACAGATAAATATAAACACATACATATAGAGAAATCCACATGCATGAGAATGTTATTATTACTGTGAACTTTTTGGGGAAAATCTAATCATAACTGCTTTTTCAGCTTTCAGTATGTTTTTGGCACTTCCAAAACTCATCTTTGAAATCACTGCATTTCTTGGAAAATACTTTGCATTTTTCTGACCCAATATTACATAAGCATTCATCTCTTTTCCCCTAACTGAAAACTAGATCAAACTAAAAGTAATATGATCTGCACATTTCACAAATATACAGTTATTTATCTTTATTTTTTTCATTTTTCATCCTCTATCCTTAAAACCAGACGGAGAGATCAAAAAAATTCTTTCTGGTTTCACACTCTCTAAATGAGATGGTTGCAATATCCTGGCAAGAATTAGGATGCTTCAAGGGATTTTTTTTTCTTTGTAATGATTTTACATTGATATTATAAACTGGAGGAAATGTCTTCAACTTAAAATAGGTTTCTAGCTTAAGAGTGAGAAATATTAAAAAAAGAATACAAAATAAAAACTAACATACCAAAATTTTTCTGTTTATTTATTTTATGACATAAGAAAAAATACTTTTGCATCTTATAATATAATCATTACATATTAGAACCAATTAGTTTTATCAATTTTTAAGCTATTTTCCGCATTGCTGCTTTTCACCATTTTTCAGTTTCCACTAAGCTTTAGAAAATTTTTCTAGCTGCTTTGCATTATGGGCTATCACATATTGCTTTTTTGAATAATGTTTGCTAGCATTTCTTTTAATTTATATTTACTGCTGGATTTTATTATATAATAATTTGTATACCTGGTGAGCCCATTTTTTTTTTAATTAAAAAAGACAAATCTGGATATGCTAAGTAAGAAAAAAAGTATGAATTGTAAGAAGACAGAATGCATGGTTGTCAGCAAAAGGGACAACCCAACATGCAAATTGCAAATTGGAGATAGCCAAAACAAGCAAATTTAAATATCTAGGAAGTGTTTTAACAGAGGATAAAAAGTACAATGCTGAAATCTGTGGATGAAGTAGAATATGTTTTACTAATTGCAGAGGATTCGGATGAAATTGGATGTGTCTAATGGTGATTACAAAGATATTTGGCAGAGTCACTAGTGATGGCAACATTATACCTCCATTAATCTTACCACAGTGTCTCAGACTCAACACAAACCCTGCATCAAGAGGGTGACTGCTGAAAGGCCTTATGTCTGGGAACTGAACTGTGCAACATGCCACACAAGCAGTCATGGCAGCCTGATAATTTCTGCAACTCCCTTGATTATTATGTGTTGGGTGCAGTTGAGAGAGAGAGACCAACAAAACTCCTTGTAATACAAAAAATGAACTCAAAGCAAGGATTATGGCAGCATTCTCCAACTTAAACACGGAAACTATACAAAAGAGTTGCAGAAGATTCCGAAGTTATCTGGAGGCCATGGTTGGAGCCAATGGTGATTTTACTGAATAAATTTAGTCTTTAGTATTTCAAGATATTTTTGTGTAATTTTGGTAAATGTATCTGTTAAAATGAGATGTCACTATTATTCTGATTTTTACCTAATTTAGATCACAATTTATCCACTGCACACTCTATAGAGCCCATACAAAGAGTAACACATGATCTGATGATAGCTTAAGTCACTATGCAATGTTGATGCCCATGTCCATGCTTTTTATATCTAAACATTAAAATAAATACTAAGCATTCTATCTCTGATATTGATGAATCTTCTCCAAATATATAGCAAATTTTATACAAAATATATGCGTGTGTGTGTGTGTGTGTGTGTGCATGCCTACATACACACAGCTGTGTATCTATCTAAACAATTTTAGTATTTATTAGGTTGGTGCAAAAATAACGTCGTTTTCTCACATATGTTACTATGTGAGAAAACGACATTATTTTTGCAACAACCTAATAGTATGATGTATTATAGAGTTTTATTTCAACTTTGTGCTTCAGCACTTTCTGTTCATTGTAATGCTTACCAATGTTTATCTTTCAATTGTATTATCAATTCAAATAAGCTTGTCAGGTAGTTGGCTGTGCTTTATATGTCCTGTGAGTATCAAATTTTTTAAGTTTTCTTACTCATTATGCTTTCCAGAAATTTCAGCTGTCTTTTTCTGATTCTAATTGTTCTTTTTGTTTCCATTTTCCTCAAGAATCCCTTATTGGTTCCATGTTCCATCTATAACATTTTCAGCATTCTTCTGTAGAACAACATTGCTTTTGCCACAAGTTAGAGTTTCATAATCAGATTGTTATTTCATCTTGCAATGAAACAGTAAATACAGCAGCTCAGTTTATTCCTGTCAAAAAGTTATTGCAAAAATAAGTGGTCACAGAAACCACTAATTGCAAATTTACCAAATGTCTCCAAACACTTGATGAGCCATACTTTTTGACTGTATATATTCAATAATTATATCAGTACACATATTTTGCAGGGAATTATCTACAAATTATTAGTTTAAAAAAAAAAAACTGAAAGTTAAAAAAACAAGTGAAAATATTTAATTATAGATCTTCCTAATATTTGCTAGTCATCATTTTCCACTTATCAATCTAAAGTGTTTTGTGTATTTTGGAGTTTGAAGACACTCGGATATTTTCTGATCATTTCAAAATGTCTGATCAGATGTTGACTTTTGGAAAATACACTCAGGTCTGTCAAACAATGAAAGTCAAGTTCACAAAATCGGATGATAAACATAAATCTTTTTACATTCCATCAATTCTTTCATATAAAAAAAGAAAGGATTAAACTGGAAGAAAGGTTTCAATGCAATTAAAACCAATTGTTAGTAAATTTTAGTCAAAGAATAAACAAGTCTGAAAATATTTCTATCATTTACATTCAAACTAATGTTGTCACCCTTGTTGTTGTTATTACAGTTCAGCTGTTGTGCCCTCTGGCTTTATTTTGCTATCTGTTGTTCTTGGTAACTATCAAGATGTCTAGTGGGCAAAAAGTCTGAAACAAATAGTAACAAAATAATAACAACAAAAATAATAGCATCTGTTAAAATGTAACTCATGTAAATAATGGTAATACCGCATCCCAGAAATTCTGAAAGAAAATCACAAATTCTTTATTTATGTGCAATTTCCTTAAAACAGATTATTGAAACAAGAGTTTACATACATTCTGGCAATAAAATTATATCAATATCAGTGATATTTTAAAGAATGTACTTTTATTTTACAGTACATTAATTTTACTATTTAGAACTAAGAATATCAGACTTCTTCTAAATCTATGTTGAAACCTTCACTCTTAAGATAAACATGTCTGAAATTATTTACATTGCTTATAGACTAATATCTTTATCTTTGTTATTATTATTACAATGCTTTGGCCATTGTGTTCTCTGACCTTCTGCACCTCTAAAAAAATAACTGATAAATTAAGATTTTAAAAATTTAAAATCGTTCTTGAAGGTTTTATATATGTTTTAATTCCAACCTAATAGATTAAATTTATTATTTCAAATAATACTCTGCTGTATTCCAAACCAAATTTAAATTGATTTGAATTCTTTATTTTTTGAAATTGCTGACATTGATGTTATTGACAAATCTCTCAACACAACATAATTCTCTTTATTAAAAAATCTTTCATAAATGAAATATATTTTCTAGAACTTTGAGGAAGTCTAACTGACTTAAAGTTTAATCAATCGGAATTAAAATAAATATTACTTACTTTCAGTTTAAAATATTGCATAAAAGTATTTTTAACATGGAGCTGTGTGTTTTTATGAGGTGCTGACAGATTTATTGATAGCCAGATGACTGTGAGATTTATGTAAGGGGGAAATTATTTTTAACTACCTAGTAATCTTAAAAATTTAAAATATTTTAAACATTCTTATATTTTATTGCATTTTAAGTATGTGCCTTTATAGTCTTACAAAGATGCTGGTGGAGGAAAATTACCAATAAAATATAATAACATTCTCATGCATGTGGATTTCTCTATATGTATGTGTTTATATTTATCTGTGTGTGTGTGTTACATATATACACAGGCACTCAATTTTAAAATTTATTATAGTTAACATTTTTATTTTCTGATAATATTGTGTATGGCCAACTGTATTTACAAAAATTGGTATGTTTATACACACACATACACACACAAAAGTCAAAATTTTCTTAAAATACTGGGGGTTGCTGAATTATATTATTTTTTCTCTATTTATGATTAATTAATATAGCTTTTACTTAGTAATAATATCACCTAACTGCTACAAATTAATACAGAATTTTAATGATTTTAAGTTTGTAAATTATGCTAATTAAAATTTTTAAAAATGAAAACAATTCTTGCAAAAAGTCATTATTCATCAAAAACAATTTTTTTCTTAAGTCAATATATTCATAATATATCTTATTCATAAAAGCAATTAAAACCTTTTCTAATTAAATAATATCTTTGCTTTATGGCATTTTCATTTTTCAGAGCAGACTTTCTAACTAGAGGTTCTGTTTGACAAAAAAATTAAAGATTTAAATTCTCCAAGGACTTCTGCTTATAACGAATAAAAACAAAGCCCTACAAAAATAATTTCTTGGAATTTTTTTAAAATTAAATAAGTGTAAAATTAAAAAAAATGTAAAAAAAGTTACCAAGATTTTCTAAAAGAAACATTTCTAAAATAATTTCATTCATTTGTAAATAAGTCCTGAAAGTTTCATTAAAATCTGATAATTATCTAATTTTTGCAAGAATTTTCAATCAATGTGTTTTTCACTGCAAAAAGATGTTCAAATTTCCCATACTAATTTATGGTCACCCATTTATACAAGACTAGCAGCAGGGCCTAGCGTTGACCGTGCTTGATTCAAAATTCGTACGACTCATACAGCAATCGCTATCACTTGACTTAAAATATTTTTGCCCTTCCTTGCCGTGCTGATGTTGCTGCATGCCTTACTTCTTGCCTATCTCACACTCCAAATTTTTTCTAAGCTCTATACTAAACATTAAATCTGTTACGATAAAAGAACTAAACAAAATGAACACAAAACAATCAGCTTTAAAAAAAAGGACTCGTAACTGGAAAAACTGAATGAAAAAAGAATGTTAACAACAAATACTTTTTCACACCCAACCCAGTTCTGCGGAATCAAAATCAACATTGAGTTTAAGCAAGCGAATGAGCCAATTGGTGTAAAAATTTTTCCCACTTGTGACGAATGCAGCTATCGATTTTTTTTGCATGCTAGCATGCTAGTTAACATTCATGTCAGTCAGCTGTTGGCTCTCACGCTGGCCAATAGAATCTTCCTGCCTATTTGTGGCAGCCAGCTATAGGCTCTCACTCTGGCCAGTAGAAAATGGCCGCAAACCACATGAAAACTGCTGTAGAAGCATGAAAAAATCGATTATTTCCACTATCGATGGGAGTTGGGAAATGCAAAGTCAGTCTTGGCCTTTCCACTAACTTGGAGCATGTGCATTTAAATTTTGGTACAAATGCATCGAAAATTGCGGCCGTGCATTCGTTACACACACACACACATCCTGCCTTTTATAGATAGAGAAAAACAAATTTTTTAACCAAAATTTCAAAGATTCTAAAAAAGGATTAAAAAATAGAATTTAATAATCAAATAATCCTTTGGTCTTTTAATTAATAACAAAGATTTTGACAACAAAACCTTGTTTTTATTAAGTTTGGGGCTTTTTTTTGTCATGTATGCTAATTTTTTAGCAGATCTTTAAAGGTGTTTCTTGATTCAGGTAACCTTCAGCAACTTAAATTCTGTTATAATAACAACAATCCCAGAAATTCAGACAAAAATAAAAAAATTCCTTATTCATTTGAAATTTGTTTAAACAAATTATTGAACCAAGAGATTACATATATTCTGTCAATATATAACAGAATATTAAAATCAGTGTTATATTTTTTAAACATTCTTTTATCTTACAGAGCCTTAATCTTATAATTTAGAACTGGGAATATGAGTTCACACTAAATGTAATATCAAAATTAAGTAACATTCTGTTTAACATTAATAACCAAATATTTTTGCTTAAGAAAGTTAAAAACTAAATTTGAAGGTTTAACAAAACTAAAAACAGTAGTAAATTGCTGATTTAGAATAGGTTTCAAATCGCCTGAACAAAGAAGAGGAAGTAGACAATATCTCTCATTTGAATATTAAAAAATTATATTTTATCTTAACATGAAATAAAAAAGTACCATTGAAGACATGTTTGTTCATATTTGTAATTAAGGGAGACAAAAGTTGAAAATATTATCAAAACTTTTTAGTTAATTTAAATAACTGTTTTAAAAACATAATTTCACAAGGCATATAAAAACAAAGTTCAGAATTTTTGTTTTGTTAACATTGTAAGATTTGAATCAGTGAATTGCCAAGATTTGACCACTTTGGCTCAGATTCAAGAATACACAGTCTCAAGAGACCTGGTTAATTGGACAAGGTTCAAATGCCAGTATCCACACTGACATCAACCATAGTAAAACTAACCAGGTCACATGAATAAAAAACACCAGGAATCAAGAACTGCAGTATAAACTGAAATATGTCTGATGTCATGGAAACCATAAAAAATTTAACAGCTGCTTAAACTAATGAGGAACAAAAAATTAATTTATTAAATAAACAATTTTTAGAAGTAACAAAGATTGAGACAAACTATTTATGGGAGTGAAATGCATCGAGTTAAATTTTGGATAACAAAAGGGTTAAATTGGATCTCAAAGTTGCCTGATTGCAAGATTATGAATTCTCACATGTTTCTGAGATATCATCCTTATTTCAACATGGACTAAAGTACTTGATTTTCAGCAAAATTAATAAGTTATAATTACAAATACTCAAAACATTGAGAAATATTTTCAATAATTTTGAACTTTTTTTCTTCTGTGGACCATGTCTCTTCAGGACATGGGTGATCATAGCTCTCCACAATTCCCTGTCCTCTCTATCTCCTAGTAAATTTTGTCAAAACCCTGTTTTGCAATCCATTTACACAAGCTCATTAGGTAGGTTATATACTATTTTCCTCTTGCCTTCAATCTGTCCCATGAGTGTCAGATTTTCCAAACCCTCTTTCCTCATTATGTATCTGTTAAAATGAGATGTCACTATTATTCTGATTTTTACCTAATTTTAACTATCTCTTTCTGATGCTAAGTATAAATGTCCTCTTTGTTTCATTTTCTCTAAAACTTCACCATTGCTTGCATGTTCAGTTCACAGTATTTGCAACATTTTTCTGTAGAACCCATTTTTGTTGCTGTAAAGCTCTTCTTTAGGAATATAGGAATACTGATATTTGATATTACCTTACAGTTCAGTATTATTTTTTTTCTATTGCTGTTTCCTGTTTCTTAATATTTTGCTTAGCTTTGGGAAGGCAAATTTCACTATTGTACTTTCTATCCTCTGTTAAAACACATCCCAGATATCTAAAATTGAAGATGAATCAAGTATTTAAATGATTGCATGTATTATTTTGGCCAAATCTTTCATTGTCAGTTTGAGGTTTGTTGGTTGGTATTAGTAGCATTTAGTTTTAACTAGTTTCATTAAAGAAATAACTTTGATTGTATTGTGACATTATTTTCCATTAGACCAATTGAAAGTAGCAATTAACAAAACGCATTATGAATAAAGTAAAAGTAAAAACAGTAAGAGATTGAAGATTTCTTTGTTATAGTTTCATTGTAAATTTTTATTCATCTTCCTTATTGATCAGATATTGCACTTCATGTTTATCATTCACTCTGGTCTTTATAGAATTCTCTTAAAGAGAAAAAATTAATTCCTTGAAAGACTACAAAGCTAAAGAATTTATTTGATACAAAAATAATTTGAAAGAGGATGGAATAATGAAGTTTGGCTGAAAGATGACGAAAGATAATAGAACAAAATTGTAAATATGTTCAAAAGTTTATGCCAAAAGTCAAAAAAAATAAAAAAAAAGTTGTTTCAAGCCATCCAACAATTTATAAAATTTCAGTTTTGAGGGTTTTTTTTATATTAGTATTTTTGAAAAAAATCCCTGAGAACATTAAGTTTGAAATAACATGAAATATAGGTTGAAATATTTATATTTATTTACATACAAATACCCTCGAGTGCAAGGAGAACTCATTGTGTTGTCTAATATGTAATTTTTCTGGGAAACAGACAATATTTGTTGCTGGTTTCATTTTATTGATTATCTTATATATGTTAATAAATATACATATTATCCCTCATCAATAGCACAACTCAGTTTCATACATAACACAATCTTTAGGTGTTGTATATAGACTGACCGTTACGTAATTTAAATTTTTAAAAATATCTTGTTATCACAATGTTGGCACAGTTATATATTATACTGGGATTACAGTTTTTTTTAATTTAAAAAAAAAATTGATATTTGAAATAGACAGTATTTGTATCTATATGTAAATAAGAATTATTTTAGAGTTGTGAATATTAACTTTTTTCTTTTTATATTAAGCATAAAGGGAGATTACTTGTTCTTATATATGTGTGTATATATATATATATATATATATATATACGCACACACATATATTTACTATTTGAAAAAAGGCAAAAAACAATTCCATTAAACCAAGAAAATATTTCATCAAAGGTGAAAGGACAAAGAAAAGAAAATGTGTTTAAAAAGCAGTTGATATATTGAAATTTATAAAAGGTTAATGATTTCAGTATTGGAGCCTTATTTTATCTCTGGGCATAAAAAGAAAGAAAAAGGTATCAGTTTAACTCTTTCTTTTTTTTTTGTTTGGTTAAGTAGCTGATAAATGAAGATGTAAGTGGCTATTTAATCATTTATTCAATGTCTTTAAAGATATATAAACCTAACAAAGATGTAAAAGAAGAAAGAGAACTAATAAAGAAACGGTATTTCATCCCTTTTTCTAATAGACTATAAAGAATCTGATTAAATTGCCTAATCAATTGTATCTAACAGTTTACATGAGTTAAATACCCCCAGAATCCTCTATCATTTAATTTTTCATCAGAGGTAAATTGGTTTGACTCAGTTAACAGCACACGGCATTAATTCTTGATATAAAAGTTACTCTACTTAATTTGTGATTTAAGATCATTTTCACTCAACATTGATAAATGTAGCGGTTTACTGGGGCACCATCAATGAGAATTTAATACTGTGCCTTGTTCATCATGTGTGGGCTTACCAGTCTGGATAGGAGAGTTTTGGTTTGAAAGGATTGTTTTTAGGATATCAGTCAGTCAGTTAAGTACATTACGTAATACATACCTTTTTCAATTCATGACTGACAAGGCAGAAGATTTTTCTGCAGTAGACTGCTTGCCAATGAGGGCTATAGGACCCAGTTTGTCCTTATATTCAACCCATAGCTAGAGGGAGAAAAGATGGATTCATGTGTTTCCCAAGAGCATTTGCATGTAAGTGAATGTAATGAACCCAACTAGGATTTAAACTGAAATCTGTGAGCCTGTATTCATTCTGTTTTTATTTCAGCCCAGAAGGGTATTGGGTTAAGAAAACTTTTTATTTTTTAATAAAAACAACTGTCCAGAGTTAGGATAAGGCTAACCATCAAACATATTTTGCACAAATACAACTGGAAAAAAAGCATAAATACTTCTCTTCTCCCTCAGCTATCGAAACTGGGTACTTCTTGTAAAAAGCAGAGCTTTCCAAATATAGGTTTTTAAAATCTGTAATTTTTCCTCACACAGCTAGCATGATATGAACTGCTTGTCCACTGTTGACAAACACAGGAGTTTATAAAGCATTAATAGCACTCATGATTGGTTGTGGAAGAAAAAAATTGATGTTTGCATCTAGAACTCTGGCCTTCTCTAACAGCTTTTGATTGATAAAGTGCTGTACTAGATTGGCAGCAAAGACTCATCATTTTACAGATGAAATTGCTAGATGTAACTGCAAGTTCTATGCTAGTGGTTTCTTTTCTTGCACTTCACACCTGTGGGACTATCTTCCATCCTCTCACCTTCCAATCAACTTTGATCTTCAAAAATCTAAATGCAAAGTCTTTTATTATCTTCTGTCTTCTGAATTTCTATTCTCTTGTTGTTCTCTCTTTTTATTAATAGCTTTCTTTTTCTGATGCCCTTTCACACTCAGTAACCCCATGTATCTTAGTGGCTTTATAGGCTTGCTTGAAGTGAAATGATTAAAAAAAAGTAAGCAGCCATTTTATACTCCATAACTCTCTAGCTTTGGTTGGTAACCAGTCTAGGAGAACAACTCAGAATTCAAAGCCAGTTTGGTATGGAGCTGGAAACCACAACAGCAACACCTGCTGTGATGAAGCTGTAGCTCTATACTCTACAGGAAGTCGAAGGATAATTGATTGGTTGAATCTTGAGATATAATAGAATAAAACTGTAATGGAACCATGTCTTTTTCTTGTACACGTTACTTCAGCAGATAATAACATTTAGAGACATGAAATCTGTAATATTATATAAAGTTCCAGTAAAAATAATACTTTCAGGGATTACTTTCCAGAAATCAATGAACTAATAATCTTAAAGTTAGATAAAACTTATTTGAATGTTTCATGAATGAAAAAAAAATAGGCCTTTTTAACACTGACCTGACATGGAGCAAAACTAAACAGAAAGAAATGTTGCCAATTTGCAACTATCTTGATTCCACAGGTGGATTAAATGAAGAATGGCACTTCATGATAAGGAGATGCCTTATAAGTGTGGTTAAGAGAGGTTGATGTCAGATAATATCCAGGAAGTCAGCAGAAGGTGGTTTGTCTTCAGTACCCAATCCTTCAGTCTGTGAAATCTTCTACAATTCACCCAAAAAGACTGTTTCAACCATTTCTTCTCCATTAACTATATTACAGCTCTTAATATTTATCCACTCCATTATTTCTAATTAGAAAGGTCACTAACTTTTATGGAAGAAAACAAAAAATATTTAATATTTTTTCTATACAAGTTCTTTGCAGCATGCTCCAGTCTCACAAGCCTTCACAAAGCAGTATTATTGAAAGCAATGTTGTGGGATTACCCCAATTGTCTATCACGGAAATTCTAATGACTGTGACATGGTATTTTCAAAATATTGTATAAAAGAAAATGGTACAAAATGTGTCTTTCTCTCTTTACTCATGGGATGATAGAGAGACAAGACATTCATTATTTCCCCTCGAAGAAACTTCTTCATCTTCGGCTAACAAAATGTCACACTGTACAAATGCACCATACAAACACCCTAAGTTAATAAATACTAAATCAATAAGAAAATCTTTTCCAATGTAAGTCTCACAGCATCTTCAATCAGACTTTATATATACCTTATGCATGAATAATGGCAGTATTGGTCGTTTCCCTACAATAAACACTTGTACATGTGTAGTGCCTTAATAAACATATTATCAGCAGCAACCTGAAGGGTATAAAAACAGGTAAACTCATTAAGTATCTCACTCTTCCTGCTTTTCCTCCTTTCAAAGTGTGTGCCATCAACTTTTCACACCAAAGCAAAAAGGCATGTGGACACTTCACATACAGGCAAGTGGCACCCAAATTCATTAACAATTTTTGCTGTGTATTCCATTTATTTCTTGGTAAAGAACTCTTAAACTTGCCTTTGGTTATTTTTGTTAAATCCTATCTTGTATTGCAGATTAATCAGTCTCTATATTCTATTTCAACACCATTATTTCCATTTTCTCATATAGATTATAGACATTAATTATAGGAGTAGCCAATACACTAAACATATTTCCATTTACCTCTTTTTATATCATTCCTATTCAGTTTTGCTAAGACAATAAAATGTTGTCATTAACTCTACAACATTGATTATAATTCCATTCCTATCTCCTTTTCAAGAAAAGGACTCCTGCAGCTACAATATAATCCCTATACTATCTCTTTCTCTCAGATAAATATACATCAACTATCACAATATGTATCTCATCAACATGTTCATTTTTTACACCAAGTAATGTGATAATGCTACTAAGGCACCAGGCGTTACATAATAACTTAACTACTACAAGACAGTAAAACCACTACAATGCCATAATGTGCACATTTTTGTTCTCAGCTTTTATAAGTGAGGAATGATAAGCCAGTTTAACTTTTTTCGTTAATCATTATTTTATTTTGATATTACCTTTTACAGAAATATACCCTCGATTTTTTGTTAAACATTTTATTCTTTTAATAGGTCTGTTTTTATTTCCACTAATAAAATTTTGCACCTCTATAAAGATATTTCAATATTTCATTTGTAAATAAAAAAAGTTTGTTTGATTTTATCAATATTTTCATGCTTATTCTCTTCATCCTCAGAGCAAAATGAATAAGTTTGAAAATTAACTAAATCAATTCTACCGTCTGGTTTGCTAATGAAATCTTGATTGCTTACTTGCATATATTCAATTATTTTGGTACCATCCTCAATTTTCTTATTATTTATGTGTGCATGACATTTTCATTCAGTTTTCATCAAATTTACTTTTCTTTCATGTCTAGTGTTTTGCAAACATACCAACAGATTTAATACAAGAAAAAAACTTACAAGAAGAACAATAAAGTATTCAGAAAAAAATGATAAAAAATCAAATTTCTAACATATTTTCCGCATGTTAATTTCATCCTTTTTATTTCATAATCGTTTGATAGACAAGTTTTTGGCTCATAGAAAGTGACTGAAGCCTGCACTCCCCAATGTTGATCATAAGAGATGACGATTGATGAATAAAAAAAAAATACAGTCCCCACTTAAAAGAAAGATTAAAAACAAAACATTATTTTTAGTATACACCTCTGCGTCTTTACTCATATTTGGCTCTACATTTTATAGCTATTATTGGTTAATTACAAAAACAGTTGTCTGCAATCAGCCACCGAGGGAACAGTGAATTTGGAATTAACAAAAGATAAAAACTTTCTCAGTGGACTGTTTGAACTTCCCGCCTCTCAATCTAATCTAGTTTACTGCACACATCTCAATTTGCCATTATTCATGCTAATAAAAAAAAATCATTACAAAGACAAATGGAGCCAACACACATAAAATGTTTGATAATGCAAGTGTGCTGACATGGCTTTAATTAGAACTTGATCACACTTCAAAGGGATTGATCAAGATAAATGCAAGCAAGTAAATATTCAATTTTGATTTATCTCTTGCAACAATTTGGCACAAGACCATTAAATTTTCAAATCACCTTGAGAGAAACAAAGACATTATTACTGAATTATTTTAAAAGTATCCCTGTCTATAAACCATTGTCTCCACTTCAAGTCTGCGCAAAATATCAAAGTTCTAACACACTTAGATTAATTTTTATGTGCCAAAAAATATTAGGGTTTATAATTTTTAATTTTGGATTTTGAGAAATATCCTGGTTGAATAATTTCTGCCAAAGAATTAGTACTCAATTTTTTTTATTGAGTTCACTCCAAGGAAGGCAGTATAGCCATTAAGACACAACGTGTTACTGGGTGTGGAAGAATTAAAAACAGAAATATTACTAATGAGAGAGAACAAAAAGAGTAATCAGAAGGAAATTAAATAGCAATTGACATTACATTTAAATTTTTGAAGACTGAAGTTGGATGGAAAGCATAGAGCCAGAAGGAAGTTCCAAAAGCAAGAGGGGTGAGAAAAGAAACTGTTAGCATAGAACTTACAGTTACATCTAGCCATCTCAACTATAAATTGATGAGATCTTGATGCCATTCTAGTACTGCACTTAAATTTAAAAAGTCTATGTACTAGAGTGAAGGGCTCATCTGAAAAATTGCCATGAAAGTATTTACAGAAAAGACACAGAGAGGCAACTTTTTGGTGGTGGGAAAGTGACTGAAGCCAAGATGACAGGTCTGGATCATTAATATTTCTAATCCTTCTTTGGGTTTTATAAAGAAGCTCTAGATAAATAGGAGCACCAGACCATTTGTGGCAACAATATTTTAAGTATGGATGAATGGTAGACTTATAAATATGTAAGATAGATTCAGGAGAGAAAAATTGTCTTGGATGATACAGTGAACAAACTTTCTTAGCAGTTGACCTCACATTGGATTCAGTATAGTTTTTCCACTTCATGTCAGCTGTGACTGTTAGAGTGAGAAGCCATAAAATTGCTTAAATGATTGCTTATTTTTATTCTTTTGCCTAATAAATAAAAAAGAATGTCATTTCAATATAACTAAATTAATATTTTTCAATTATTCCACACACACCCAAACAAAAGAACAATACAGTTTCACTTCACATGCTCTATAATTCTTATACAATAATACATTAAAGTTTCATTTCTAAATTCTTTTGTTAAATCTGGGTTTTTTATTAAGTGATAAAATTCATAAATACAGTATAAAATAATGTAATTTATATATATTTTGTTTAATTTTAGATTTTTCTTTCCTTTGAGTTGCTTAAGCCACAATTAAGTCAATAGTGGAATTTGTTAGGATTTAGTGAAATTTGAATAAAGTTTTGTATAAATGAGTTCCTTATAAAAATATGGAGAATATATTTTAGCCTGAATTTTTGAAAAGAGAAATAATAATAATAATGACTTCAGTCGTAACAGTCCAACAGGCAATGTAGAAAATATCAAAATGGGGGTCACACATCCAACCTTCACTTTTCACTAGTAAAAATGCGTGTTCATCCACAAAGCTCAGAAAATCCAAATCTGCCACAGAAGTGAAAAACAGATCTTTCTGACTGGTCATGCCATTCAGGGGAGGGAATAAGATTAGCGTAGATTCTGGTCCTTAAAGTAGATTTTTGCTAACTACTTTTTGGTAATTTTTCTTCAGCAGATCGCACATAAAACACAAACTCTTTTTCGAGGTAGCTGATTATCTCTTTCACTACATTTAGGTAGTAACCTTCTGGAATTTTCTATTATTAAGAGTTATGATGGTAATAGGCGAAGTCATTTGTCTAGGAAACAAGTGGATAGAAATGTTGTTTAATTGGATCTAATTACATGACAGTCATGAGTTCCATCCTCAGTCAGGTTCTAGAAAAAGTCATACATAGGTTCAGTAGAAGAGACAAGTAATGTAATCAGAACAAATTAACAATTGACTTTTATAACATTTCCTTTTCAGAATGAGAACAATGGATTGCAGTGTCTTGAATAAAGGGTTCAGTTAGAAATATCTAGTTGCTTACCAAATTATGACAGGCACCTGAAGAAAACTAGAAGGTACAATGACAGAAACACTGTGAAAATTACAATCAAGATGAAGACACGAGAGTGAGCAAAATTCATGCAAAATAATGAAAAAAAAAATCTATTTATCTTATTAACTAAAGAAGTTTTATCCTTAGCAAGTGAGATGTTGAAAATGAAACTTGTCACTTCGCATCAAGAATAGATTGTTTTTATTATTTACAGTAGAAAATAAAACAAAAACACAATCTATAAATCAGTTATAGATGTTGCTTATTAGAGTGATGAAGAGGAACGAAAAATAAAATCCGCAACTATCGCTGCTTAAAGTAATTTAGTAGCATTAAGTTTTTGGTCCTTAGCACAAGATAAGAGGGATATGCACCATTGAAAGTGTGATATTCACCAGCTGAGGATTTCATTTTAAAAACTATAAAAACAACAAATACTGCCATCTGTCAGTTTTGTGAAAAATTAAAAGGTTATAAATTTATGAAAACTGAAATAAAAACATTTGTATGACTTGGAAACATTAATTTCTTATGATGTAGGAGTAACATGTTACTTTTGTGCTACATCTCTATTCCAATTTGTCTTATACATTAAAACATGTATCTGTCTATATCTCTGAAATGTGGTATTATTACTTCATTATTTAAATTATTCGGACCATTATCCTCATCTTCATTGCCATATACACAATATTTCAGCCATTGTATTCTCTGGCTTTCTTCTTGTGATTGGAATTTCAAACTGAACCTTTTATTTTCATCCACTGGGTTCCACATGCCATGCCTCTTCTACATGTCTCAGTTATTTCCCTTTAACTCAACTCTCCAAGTTTTGGTTCACCACTGCTGTGGCCTGGTATTGAACTCACAACTCTTTGGGTCAAGTCACTAGATCTGACCAATGCCTTTATCCACTGGGCCATGTGTCCTTGAGTGGATAAAAGTAGATTAACCAACACTTTTATCCACTCAAGGACACATGGCACAGTGGATAAAGGCATTGGTCAGATCTAGCAACTCAACCCAAAGAGTTGTGAGTTCAATACCAGGATACAGCAGTGGTGAACCAAAACTTGGAGTGTTGAGTTAAAGGGAAATAACTGAGACATCTAGAAGAGGCATGGAACCAGAACAATCTACCCAGATGGATGAAATAAAGGGTTTGGTTCAAAATTCCAGAAGAAGACCAGAGTGTACTACAGCCATGAGGATAACAGTCCGAATAATGTAAATAATGTAAGTAATTAAAACATGTACTTTAAAATTAAAACTGTCTTATTATCATAATAGTTTGCTGATTATATCAGAAATTATAGCATATATAAAATTAATTTATTTTTTATAAGTTCTGACTATTTTTAGGCTTTTACATGTTACTCTTGAAACAGATCTTTCCTAGTTATATTAATATGTAGTTATTCTGGAAGGATCATTTTATTATTTGTTAGTAATAGAAAACCAATCCCACACTTTATGTCAGTATAGAATCTTATATTAATACCAGTTTATCAATGCCATTAAAAATGATATCATATATAAAATTAATATTTTTTAAGTCCTGAAGATAATTAAAAGGAATTCAAATGGGAGTCTTTAAATATATTTTTTTCAATTATATTAATATGTATTAATTATGGGAGGATCATTTTATTGGTTAATAATATTAGGAACCAATTTATGCCGAGTGCAGAATTTTGTATTAATATTAGTTTACTCACGCTATCAAAAATTACAGCTCATATGAAATTGATATTTTGTTAAGTCCTTACAATTATTAGAAAGAATTTGCATATGAATCTTTAAATTGATATTTTTATGACTTATTACTGTTGCATGCTGCTCTTTCATGGATTTGTTCTTTTTATTGCCCAGCTTTATAGACATCACGGAACTGTCTGGCATTATCAAAGAAAATTGTCACTTATGTCACTAGTGCAGGGGAGATAACTCTAAGAAAGCAAAAAGTTACACATATTACTGACAAAAAATTATAAATACATATGGGATATTATGTATAGGTATTCCCTAATATTATTTTGATTTCTGCTTAGCTGCCATCAGTTAATAAATGTTTATTTTATTTCTACATTTAAAACTGAAATATCAAATGTAACAATTGCTCTTTTCATTGCTAAAAAAAATCAAGTTTAAAAATATAATATTTTTACATTCATATTTTACTATTTCCTTAAAATCTGAACAATCTTTGTTTGAAAAAATTCTTCTGTGTGTAGTCCATGGCTCCTTTTGATTTCTGTATGTCCTGTGACTATCAAAATCTCCAAGCCCTCCTTCTTCATTATGTAGGCAATCATGGTTGTGCAAAACTTTCTATCCCTCATAGCCATGAGCAATTTTTATCCCTTTGCCAAGTCTCCAACTTACTCATTCAACTAGCCATTCACACAAGCTCAGTGGCCCACTACCTTTCCTTGTCCATTTATCCTTCAGTATGCCCTGTGAGTGTCAATTTCTTCAAGCCCACCTTTCTCATTATGTATCCAAGAAATTTCTACACCCTTTTTCTGATTCTGAAGTAAGTGTCTTTTTTGTTTCCCTTTTCATTAAATTTTTTTTGTTGCTTCCTCCATGATATTCTCAGTAGCCTTCTGTAGGACCACCAGATTTCTTGTAATCTGTAAGGATATTGTCCAGCAATCACTGACAAAAATGTTAGATGTTTACCTATAATAAAATCTTTATAACTGTACCAATATCACTTTCTATTTCCTCTGCAAATAGAATCAACAGACATGACTTGTTTCTTTCCAAAAGTAAAAATTAACAAGCATAGGTTGAATACAAAATGCACTTAATGACAATGCAAAAGTATTTATTTCAGGCAGTGTTGGATTAAGTTCATAGTAAAAAAAAGAAACACTACAGTCCCTGCATTTTCAAGGGTCCAGTATTAAATACTTTCAAACTGGTGAAATTGGCAACTTACAATCTGGCAATGTTAATGTTTATATGTCAGTGGAACTGCATCTTTAATTATTCATCATTTCAGCAACATTATATGGAAGCCATTAACTCTACTCAAATAACATCATTAGAATCATTTGCCTCATATTTTTCTGAGTTTGTTTATCATGTTGACAGAAGTTAAATATTTACTTGTTCATAAATTCTATCACTATCAGTCAGTCAGTTATGTGCCATGCGTGATACACACTTAAGCGATCATGTATCTTTTGATACATGACTGACGAGGCAGATTTTTTCCCATAGTAGGTTGCCATTTCTTTCTGCAATAGATCAGTTGCCATCCAAGGCTATAGAACCCAGTCTTTCCTGCTGTTAACCCATAGCTGGTGGGGGAGAAGAAAAGGATTCATACTTTTCCCAAGGGTATTAACACGTAAGTGAATGTAATGGATTCAACTGGAATTCAAACTCGGCTCCATATTCTTCAATCCAAGCTGCTATCTGCTACTCCAACAATTTATGATTTAATATTTATGTGCATTTTTTTTAATTTAGGGCCCTCTTTATAACATTTAGACCCTGTACAAGCTTAATTTTTCCCTGGTTTTAGGCATCAACAAGTGAATGAAAGCGACAACAAAAGGCCACAGTTTGGAACATCAGATATAGATCAATCTAGCAATAGTATCAATAGTCTTTAAGTATAACTTGTTAACCATTACTGTAAGGAATGTGTCTATGTTACTGATGTTTACTAATCCTAATTTAACTTAGTATGATCTAAAGTTAAGTAGAGGGAAAGGAAAATTAATTTGCTACAATTTATGAAAGTTAAGAGTAAGTTTAGTCTGTCTTAAGAAAATGTATAAAAAAGAGAATCCTGGTTAAGGTGACAAAAATTTATAGACAGTGAACATCAGTTTAATGTCATAAAAAATTTACGAATCATGTGATTTCATATATGGATATAGTAAAGAAAACACCACATGGTTTTAAAGAACACTATTTATCTAATAAAAAGTGAGAAAAAATCTATATGAAACCTCTTGGATCCTCCAAAAACATCTAATCTTTACTCACTGAGTCATGTTCAACCTACTACAGACTCTGCACCTCTCATGAACAAGGTCCTGTAACCAGAACTTTTTACAGGCTTATTTCAAAGGTACTGTAATTTATAATTATATTATTCACACAAACAAACATACATATTATGAATGAACAATTTTCATTCTATATTCAACACACATTTAACAATTGCCAAAACCGGATTAGTAAAAATGTATTTAAATTAGTTTAATGTTTATTTCACAGATATTTCCTCTCTTTTATTCCAATCGTATTGTTCTGTTTTTTGCCTGATGATAAATTGCAACATGACTTTTGCTAGCAGTTTCATAGCTGGTTCCTTCTTTTAACATTGGTGGCAAAATGTTTGTCATATACAAAGCCACATGTTAAAAATCAAACTAACATCACAAGTTCAACAAGTTTGCCTACTTAATTTGGAAATCAACATTCAAAATCCCAGCCTTTATTTTGGTTAAAAAATTCACTGAAATAGCTGAAAAATATACAACTATCTCAGCCATGAAGCACGACCAGTAAATTTTCATTATGCTCTGCTTATTATAGCACAAAGCCACAATAGTTAGCCACCTGCTGAGAATCAACTCATTATGCTAGCAAACGATCAATAGGACTAGTTTGCTTACTGTAGCTCTACAGGAGGCACCTTCAAAAGGCAGCTTTGTTGGGAAGTTTTATTCACTATTTATTTTCTGATCAAATCTCAAAATCCAATAATATATAGTCTCTCTGAACCTATCATTAATCAAAGTAAAGTCAGAAACTTTTCTTAGATCATGAAGTAACTAATACCCTTGAGTGTAATAGTTTTCAAATGAACAGACCTGTTGATATATTTATTGCTATAATCATGATTGATATGAAAGTAATGCATTTTCTAATGATTTGCTTATTTTTATGCAGACTTCTCGTATCCTATCATTTTCTTTTTCTTCTATTGGTAACAATTACACTGCTTATATCTTTATGAAACTGAACATTGCTTGCTGTTGACGTATGTATACATTTTGAAGACATTGTGAAATGTCAGATCCTAGCATTTGAGTTATAAACTAACTAGGCAGATAGTAGTATATAATCTGATTAGTAATGCACTTTTATTATATTTTGTGTTAGTGGTATTGTTCAGCTTAATCTGTACTGTAGATTATCTGACTGAAACGAAAATGGTGGCACCTATGAGAAATTGCCATCAGCTATATTTAAAGTCATTTATTAATCTTCAAAAGTTTAAATGCAATGTCAGTTATTATATTCTATCTTCTTATTCCTGTTCTTTTATTGTTCTGGCTTCTTAACAATTTTTTTCTTATATTCTTTCACTCCCAGTAACCCCCCTGTACGTTAGTGGTTGTGTTGCCTTGCTTGGGGAGAAATGATTTTCATGACAATTTTCTATTTTTCCCAAAATGGGCCATTTTGGTTCCAATCTACATTAGGAATGACTACAAAACACATTTTATAGGCAGAAGCACACAAATACATGCTGGGACTTTGTCTAATAAAATAGGCCAGTTCTCAGTTTCATCTGACTCAGTCCCAGTCTTTCTAGTCTTGAAGTCAGAATGCTATGTTCACTTGTCTGAATTTGCTCTTGTGTGTGATTGCCAGTTCTTGGTTTGTGAATTTTTTTTGCCATATTGCTGTTGCTTTTCCTTATTACTATCAATTTGCTTTACATATATTGTTTGCTTGCTTTATATAATTTTTTTTCCTGTTCTTTTCCTGTTGTTTATTGCAAACTTTGTCAGTTCTGTCTGTTTTGTACTTTTGCCATTTATTTACATTTCACTATGGCCACTCACTCTACACTTCCAGACAGAAATGCTATGATAATACAGCAGTGAAAGTGTTAACTGTGAAAGCAAAAGCTATTTTCTTTTGTTCTGATAAAGTTTTCATTATAGTTGATGAAGAAAGACAAAATATTTTTCTAAATTTTTTCCAACAATTTGAAACTCTCCTTCATGTACTTGGTGTAGCTGAGGCAACATTTTAGTTGAGCCATTCTTCAGCCTTTGTTAACACTTTGAACAGCATGAACAGCTAAAATGGATAGCAAGTAAGTAGAAGAGAAAATAACAATATAACTTTCCACACTACCAAAAACAAAAAGGTTGGAAGAAAACTCCTATCAGTATTGGACTGTGATAACAGTAGACTTGAGAAGTTTAATTTCCTTAAAAAACTGTTTTAATAGAAATATTCTATAATTTCAAATGACAATAGTACTAACTATTCAGTCAATGAATGGTGACTGGTAATTTTGTCATTCTTTTCCACCTTCCATTTTCTGTGTCCCTTCAGACTGTGAGTGATCATCATTCTCCACAATTTCTTATTCTTTGTAGCTTTAGAGAATATTTATCCTCTTATTTTCCCTCCCACATTCTGTTCTGCCATCCATTTACACAAGTTAAATAAAATATGTAGTTCCTCGCTATACTTCATGCTTTCAATATATTCAATGAGTGCCAAATTCTTCAAGCTCTCTTTCCTCATTATATATTACAGGAATTCAACTTTCTTTTTTCTGATTCTAAGTATCCATCCATTTTTTTTTTCTTATTTCCTTTAAAAAATTCTTTGTTGATCACAGTGGATGTGCAGGTGATGTAATTAATTGTGATTCAAAATGAAAACCCAGAGGGCAATTTTCAAATTCCAGTTGGGTTTCTTATATTCTTTCATGTACAAATATACTTGGGAAAAGCAGGAATCCATCTCCTGTCCCCAGCTCTGAAATAAATAGTAGGATTTGTATCAGAAAAAGTAATTGTTTTTCTCAAAAAATTGTTAATTCACTTGTATAAAAAAGAATTATTCTTATGATACAAAATATGTTTTGTCTTTAAAGGGTTGA
Source organism: Acanthosepion lycidas (assembly GCA_963932145.1). NCBI lineage: Eukaryota > Metazoa > Mollusca > Cephalopoda > Sepiida > Sepiidae > Acanthosepion > Acanthosepion lycidas. The sequence goes on along the minus strand of OZ010571.1, from coordinate 130,149,986 downwards.
TAAGTCATAAAAAATAAATCCATCAATCAGTCATGTTTTGTTTATGGTATTCTCAACATTCTATTGTAAAACCACATCTCTGTGGCTTCAAGTTAGCATAATATATAAGAAAAGATGAAACATTTATTTCCTCAGATCCTTTTGCTGTCATCTTCTAAAGAAATAAGATATTTTCCTGTTTCTTACTTATTATACACTTGATAAAAACTAAAGAAGAGATCAACTGAAATGTTATGTTAACAATATCAAGTGCACAAAAAAAGTGTCCAATTGTCTGAACAAAATTTGGAATGTTAATGACTTTTTTCAGAGTTATAAACATCATTTTTATTGCTTGTTTCATCGTCATTTCTTATCTATGACGGTCCATGTGCTTATTGTAATTATTTTTCTATTTCTGTCATAAAATGTGCAGATATGAAGCCAGGTGTGTATAATCAAGTAATTTCCTTGGGAAACTAAATGTAGCAAGGAATTGTTTTCTTTTGCTTTACTGAAGTTGTCTTTATGATTGACTAGTACAGATATTTGATGTTGTACAAGCCAAGTCTGTTTCCTTTGTTTAAAAGTTTTGCACATTATTCAACTCTAAAAACAAATAAAAAAACCCACTGATATTAAAAAATGTGGATGAGTGGTATAAGGTGATAGGTTTAAATCTTATTCTCTATGCAATCACAAGTTCAAATTCTGTAGCAATCCAAATGTTCCTTTACTTCTATTTTTAATTAATTTTCAGGGTTTTAATGCTAAATAAATTCATCTTCTAATCTATAAATCTGAAATGTTGTGTATGTCTCATACACAACATTTCAGATTTATAGATTAGAAGATGAATTTATTTAGCATTTGAAAAAAATAAAAAAATTACTGCAGAATCATATATCATAGTGAGCAATACTCAAGTAGTCATGCAAACTGAATATGGACAACTTTTTGTTCTTGTCTAAGGGAAGCTATTTATAGTTTTCACTCTTCACATATTTAAATTGTACTTATACTACAAAAATATTAAATATAATCTAGAAAATTCAATTTTCCCATGTTTTGTTATATATGAGAAGGATTACCTACATACTTTTTTTTAATTGTCTTTGATTTTTTTCTCTAAATAACACAATTAAAATAAATGAAAACACTATTAAACAAACTGAGTAACTTATTATATATATATATATATATATATATATATATATATATATATTTACTAAAGACATTTTTAAAAATAATTATATCAGAAAGGAAAATTTGAATTAATGAGATTCAAATTACTGATATGCATAATGTCATATTAAAAAAAATCAACACTGCATAATTCATATTATACATTATTTCCATTTATTCTAAAACTGTAAATGCTAAGATCATTACCACTTTCATGCCAAAAAATAATTAAGTATTCTGCAAAACAATTGTTTATTTATAAAAATAACAAAAGATCACATTAGAAATGAATAAAAAAATTACAGATATTTTTAACAATTTGATTTTCAAATCTGAATATGCAAATTAGTTACCTCTATTAAACAAGAAGTTGGCATGGATTTAAACCACATACAAAGAGTTGCAAATAACAAAGTGAATTTATGATGTAGTTCCTATTATTAAACTTGAGCCCCAGGCCCTCATCACTTCAGGATAATAAGAGGAGAATAGGGTTAATCACTGACACTGTAAGCATTGTCAAGAGGTGCAGTACTAACGGGACGAGCAATTTTTGATCTTTTGGTCCATGTACACATGGGCCTTCAATAGAAATAAAGATGCTAACACTGTATTGTACAAAACAAATGACTTTAATATACTGAAACATTGGTTTTTCCATAAATCTCCAGAATGGCTTAGCAAAAAATAATCCTTCAGCAGAATTTTCCAAATTCTCATTTACATATTATGCATACCAGAATTTTCAACTGTTTCTTTCTAAATACAAGTGTCCTTTTTGTTGCTATCTTCCTTAAAACTTCCTCATTGTTCACATATTCCATCTATGGTACTCTCTGAATCCTGTAGAACAACATTGATGTATAAAAAGAAGACATGTATGTTTTTCTTTATTTTGTCAAGTAAAAAATTATAAAAACCGTACAAAAGAATTTATTTTTTACATTCATCTTCTAGATGTGAGCCAGAGTCAGTTATGTGCCATGCGGGATACATGCTTAGGCGATCATGTATCTTTCAATACATGACTGATGCAGATATTTTCCTGTGTCAGGTTGCCATTTCTTTCTGTGGCAAACCAGTTACCATCCAAGGCTATAAAACCCAGTCTGTTCTGCTATTTACCCATAGCTGGAGGGAGAAGGAGAGGATTCATACCTTTCCCAAGGGTATTAGCACGTAAGTGAATGTAATGGATTTGACTGGAATTCAAACTCAGCTCTCCAATTCCTCAATCCGAGCTGCTATCCATTACTCCATTGTGCCTCCTCTAGATGAATGATCATAAACCCTTCTATCCTGAACTTCAGTTTAAGTTTGTTTTTTTTAGAAGGAATTTCTTGTTTATTTAACTAAAAGTTGTCAAATTTTTTGTTGGAAAAATTCAGTTCATATGATGTTCCTAATAAGACACCAGACTGTGAAGTGGATTTTAAGTTTTTTTATTTCAAGTCTCACATGAAATATGCAAATTATTTCTTATAGAGATATAACTAAAATTATCTCCTTCTTGCTGTGTTCTATCAGGACGTGGATGATCATGGCTTTACACAAACTCCTTTTAGCTCTTAGCAACATTTGTTCTTTATACTGCTATCCATTTGCACAAGCTCATCAGGCATGCCGTCTTCCACTGTCCCACTTAATTTTGGTAGGGCCTTTTTGTTTCCATTTTCCTTAAGACTTCTTCATTGCTTACATGTGCTCTCCATGGATTTTTCAGCATGCATTTGAAGAGCCACATTTCAGTTGCCTACAATTTCAAAATTCAAGAAACAGGGAATCAATGTTTTTCTCAGAAAATAACATTTATAAAATTCTTACTTTAGTTAACTAGTCCAAAATGAATTTGATCCTCACAAAGTGTCTCTCATATATATAGACACATGTCAGCCAAAGATCAGTTAAATAGCTATAATATTCTTACTTCCTTTCATCCAATACTAGAACTTTTAATTGTGTACTTACAAAATCCATGATGGCCACAATGTATAAATTAATCTTAATATGACTCTTGTGCAGTTTATTTGTTTTTTTCCTTTTTCTCTAAGAATTTATCTTATGCTTTTTCACCACTTAACATAAGATATTGATTTACAGAATATTTTAGCCAATGAAATCCCTTTTTGCATATCTCTGCTTTTAGCAATGCAATTGCACAAACGTAACTCAGAGATGTTATCTGATTGATAGATTATCACACACTTCAAACAGAATTATGCAAAGTTACCCTGAAAATTGTTGTTATACATGCAACACTAAGGCCAAAACATTACAACAGTACGCACTAAATCATAAAATGAACAAAGGCTATCTGAAATGACCAATTGAAGTCAACAATAAAAAACGAAAAATTAAAAAATGAAAGAATATAAGCTGTAGATATGAATAGTGGTAATTAAAAGAAAAAAAAAAGATAAAATGATTCTTTTCATGGGATTTCAATAAATAGTTTTTTATAAGCCTGAATATAGTTTAAAATACAGTGAGAGAAACAAGCCTTAAAATACAGTATCTGACAGAAGTCTTAAAATACAGCATGAACCAGAAAGTTGTATAGTTAAAATTCTGGTATTTGTACTTACTTCATAGAGGCTGTTAAATATAATGAATTTGACAATCTTAAAATGTAAATGTCATATCTGCCTTTCATGGATGCAAGTTATAGAAACTACTAATTTTTCTCGTGAATAAGTCATTAAATTCTTACTTTTCGGTGTTGCTAACTATAAGAGATAATGAAACATTTGCACACAATTTAAAAAATATCATATAGTACTTCATATGCAAAACTCAGGCATTACTCTAAGCCAATATTTAAACTTGATAATCATAAAGCAACAATTCTATTCATAACTAGTTGAAGTTAGATACACAGAGATTTCAATTTAACATCAATGATATAATTTAGGTGATTCTAAATGATACACAAACATGATTTCTCTCTCCCTCCATAATAGGTAAAGAAATCCAGATTAGGAATTTCCAAATTGTAAGGTACAGACAGGTATTAATCAATTTTGTTTTTATTCAGGCTCACCCTGTATAAGGTGTTGGGACCATTCAAAGTAGAGGGTAAGAGGTAGTTTATGCAGCTGGGGGGGGGGGAGATAATGGTTAACCCTAAACTTGAACAGAAGATGAAATTGAAATATTGCAAAAATTGTAAACACAATGCAAAAAAGAATATGCATTACTCTTTTAAAAGCAAGAACAGCCTTAATACTGAATACACATTTATGAGATGTCATAAAGATGAGTGCCATTATCAAAGAATAGACAGACACGTCAGTATGAAGTGTAAGAAGATTTGTGCAGGCTGAAGATAAAAAAAAATCTAACTTTGGGTCCATGGTCATGGGTAATTATGACTCTACACAACTTCATGTTCTCTGTAGCTCTGAATAATTTTTGTACTTTTGTGATTTTTCTTAATCTTTTTTCTACCAACAATATAGTTAAAAATATAGTATAGTTAAAAGAGACATATTGAAGTTTTAGAATGAGTCAACTGAAACATCATAATAGCAAAATCAATAGTACAATAAAGTTATAAATAATATAACAAAGTCACTGTTATTAAATGCTACATTTTATGCTAAATATTTCAACAAAATTGTCAGATTGTTAAATTTTATTAAAAATACAATAATACTCAACATATTTTAAATTTCTACATAGAAAAACATAAATTTCCATCATAGATTGATGTTTAGCAAAATGATCTTGCAGGCTAGTAACTGTGAGATTACCCCATTTGTCTGCTAAAGAACTTCCACTAATAACCACGAGAGAGTGCTTTAGAGATAAGATGTGTCTCATTTGTTTCTCTGGCAGGTGGGGACTTTTGATCACCAGTAAATCTCAGATCACATTGAACTTGACACAGAAATTACACAGCATACAATGTACTCTGCATACTTGACTAATTTTTTTTAATCCTTTCACCCGAAGCCAGATTATAATGCCACTAGGATACAAGGGGTTACTAGAAGTGAAAGAGATTGACAAGACTTTAGTGAGACCAAGTGAAGACAAAGGTTAATAAAAGAACAGGGTTCAGGAAGACTGAATGTGGTGATTGGCATTACATTTAACTTACAGAAGATTGTAGGTTGTAGGGAAGCAAGAAACTAGAAGAGAGTTCCACAGGTGAGAAGTTTGAGAAAAGAAACTATTAGAATAGAACATATAGTTGCATCTTGCTAGTTTAATAGTAAAACAGTGAGAACTAGTTACCAATCTAGTAGCGCAATTAAATTCCTGCAGTTGAAACACCAAGGAGGAAAGCTCATGAACAATTACCATGAAAATATTTGTCAAAAGGGAAACCACATCATGTTTTAGCCTTTCATCCCAAGCAAGGCAATAAGTCCACTAATGTCATCAAGGAGGAAAGCTGATCAGAACAATTTCCATGAAAATATTTGTAGAAATGATAGAGGAAACCTATGTCATGTCAGTGAGAAAGTGACTGAAGTTGAGATAACAGTTTAAGAATGACTTACAGACATACATAATAAATCTACCAAACTAACAAAGATATCTTTTGAAATACAATTTTCATAGAAACTTTTCCCACACATAAAATTTTATTCACCTTTTTTGTATTCTATTTAGTTGTTCAGCTTATAAAATATGTTCTTGTTAATTGTATATATTTTTTGTATATTCATTGTTATTCATTTTGAGCAAACTCTCATATATCCACAATAATATCAACTAATATTATTATACATTCTATCAACACTAATATATCCCTCCAACAATTGATAAGGCTTATGGCCTTAAAATTTTGAAATACTAACATTGTATGATCATAAACCTTACCAATTGTTGAAATACCAGTACTCATATGATCACTGAATTTAAGCAATGTCAATCCTGGTCAATACCTAGATAGGTGACTGCTTGAAAATACCAGGTGCTCTAAGCTTTGATGTGCAGGTGGTGTAATGGATAATGGCTCAGAATTGGAAATTGAAGAGCCAAGTTCCAATTCCAGTTGGGTTTGTTATATTCATATGCACAAATAACCTTGAGAAAGGTATGGATCCATCTCTTATCTCCCAGCTATGGGTTAATTAGTAAATTATTATCTCAAAAATATTATTACAATCTAAAAATATTTTCTGGCTTTAAATAACCCACAAAGGTTTGATAAGCTGTAAATCAATCAATAAATCAACAATTGGTAATTCAACAACAATAGTGACTTTAGTCTCTACAGGTTAACATAGAATTTATGCCAGACATGTCTTTGTAAGAATAAGACTTAAAGTTTGGGCTGTAACTGAATGTAAGGAAATATCTTGATCAAAGTATAAACATGACCACAACAAAACTGAATCAAAAACCCAACCCAACCCAACAAAAACAAAAGTAGAACCCAGATTGACCAATGTGAGGTGTTTACATTCCAACTTTACAGAGGTGTAATTTCATTTTGATGCCAAACTTAACTTTTTATTCTTGTTTGAAACTAATATCAATCAGTCTATATCACTGTTTATTAAATATTTTGAGTATTTTATCTTTATAGACTACAAAGAAAACAGATTGTTTTCCTCTGTTTACAACATTTATAACAAAGTGAACATATCCAAGGAGCTGAAAAGTTTTGTGTGTCTAAATACAGTAGATATGGCACCTACAACACGGCAATAACTACTTTGCTGTATGCAGAATAGACAGTCAAGATATCATTATTTGTGGGTGCCATGCATTATTGTGACTTCTCACTCAATTTATCTGTGCCAGTACAACTTCTTACTTTTATATCCTCAATTTGAGACTAGGAGACTTCTAAAGCTCACCTCTTAAACTAAATGACTACATATGCGCAAGTGTCAACCAAAAGACATTACGTTTCAGTTACAAACAATAGACATCATCATCATATTATTTGCTTGACAGTAAGATATTAGATAAGGTACTGCCTCTTGGATGGAGAGTTAACAACATACAGAGGATACTTTTCAGAAAATCAAATTCTGGCTTCTTGATGAACCATTTACAGAATACATTTATCTATGCATAATACCTAAGAAATATGGTTTGTTTTCATTCCATATGCTGGATAATAGTGGTTATTAAATGATACAATGATGATTTATCTAGTCATGTTCTTAAGAGTAAGAACTAAATTTTTCTTTTATGGATGACAATAAAGGAACTATTAGATGCAGCAAATAAAGAATTTTTAACTCTTTCACCAGTAGATGCTGACACCACATGTCATTTGGTAATTGCTGAAGTTGTAAATATTTATAATTCCTGTTAACATTCTGGGAGATTGGACAACCCGGAAAGCATATTAATCACCATGTTTTGTATTTGGAATAAATAAATGCATTCTTAGGAAGGTTTTGTAAATTCTCAATATCAGACAAGTTTACCCATGCTGTCAAAAATGACAGTATATAAGAAATTGAATTTTGTTAAGTCATTACAATTATTTCTGAATGTTAGTGATGTAATATATTTAATAGATGTTTCTCGATTATTACTGATCTTTCATGAAGTCAGTCTTTCACCTCCCTCCTTTGAAAACATCTTCAAACTGCCCACCATTGTCATAACAAAGACACATTCACCTGTTAGGGTGAGGGTATTAACTCTAAAAAAGAACAAAGATACATACAGAAATAGACACACACACATATATATATATATATATATATATATATATATATATATATATATATATATATATATTAGTATGTGTGTGTGTATGTAGAGGGTGCAATGACTATGAATTGTTTCATCGGCACTAAGGTAGCAACATCTCTAACTATGGAAACATCAATAAATGCAAACATGGATTTCTAGAACAAACAACAATTTATTATGTACACTGACACTGTGCAAAAAAGAATGGTAAGCATCAGTCAAAAGTCATACATGTAAGCTTTTAGAAGCATATTTGGTTTTAGTAGGCAAACCTCATACTTACAATTAAATTCAATTATCTATTGGTGTGGTGTAATTCTTGTGTCAAAATCCTTCTTTGGAACGTCCTGGGTATGACGTTAAACTACATCCGCGTCCTGGGTATGGTGATAAACTACATCCAACAGCAAGGCCACGGATAATGTTTTCGGAAAAATAATGTTGTCAGCTATAAGTTTTTGAAACAATAATGTTGCCAGCTATACTTTTTTGAAACAATAATGTTGTCAGCTATACCTTTTTGAAACAATAATGTTGCCAGCTTAGCTTTTTTGAAACAATAATGTTGCCAGCTGTACTTTTTTTTTGAAACAGTAATGTTGCCAGCTATGCGTTTTTGAAACGGTGGTGTTGCCAGCTATGCGTTTTTTGTAAAAAATAATGTTGCCAGCTGTACGTTTTTGAAACAATAATGTTGCCAGCTATACGTTTTTTATTCCACACAAAATAGGCATTTAAAATTCATATAAACTGGATTTGGCATTAAATAACCCAGAGTGGTTGATATGCCATAAAACCCAAATAAACAAACAAACTTTCTTAGTGAAGTAGTGAGTGGAATTTTACAGTGCCTGGGTGTCATGCAGATGTCTCATTCCTGGTATGTCAATTCCTTTGCTTCTCCTCTGTTGCTATAACACTATCTTCTAAATGCAAAATTCTCCTCTGCTTATATATGTAGAGACTGGCTCAACTTGACCAAAAGTTTAGATTCCACTTGATTGGGCAATGTCAAATCCTTAATTCTGTTTTTCTGGTTTATTATTTTACTTAAACTACATCTGTGTGTTGTTTACATTACAGTGTCTAAATGTCTAAGTTATCTAATGTTTTAATCTTTGCTACATCTGTGTGTGCATGGGGAAATATCTTTTATTGTTTTAGATATGTTATATATATACATGGTTGTAAGCAATCCAATTTCTGTCAGATTTTGATTTTGTAATATAATAGTACTCTGCCACTTTAACTGCAAAAATTGATTACAAATTTTGGAAGCTCTCTACATCAAAGGAGAGCAGCTCACTATCAATAATTTTTTTTTTCAATCTTGGCATGTGTTAAAATACCTCTGAACAGTAAATTAATTTTAGTCTAAGTCTTAGGGTTTGAATCACAGTCATTTCAGTCTTTGAACAGTTAACAATATAAATGCTACACTGGCTATCTCTCTACACTTCCTTGAAAATGATCAATAATGATCAAAAGTACTTGGGACATAATATATAATTTCTTTTATAAATTTCAACATGACTTGAAGTTATTTTTTCACGGAAGGTCACCTAAGGCCCAAGAGCCACTTAACATAGACGGTTACTGAAATAAGTTGTGCAATATAAAAATAAAAGTATTAGGTTGGTGCAAAAATAATGTCGGTTTTTGACGTATTTTTTAACGTCAAAAACCGACATCATTTTTGCACCAACCTAATAGAAAGTGAAAATTATGATGGATAATATGACTGACACTAGACTTGAAGAAGCTAAAATTGTCATGTTCCTGGAAGAATCCTTGCAGGAGTAAGATCCACAAAGTAGCAGTTCTTGGAAAGAAGCTTTTGGAGTGGAACACCCTTCTTACCAAAGGAAAACATACAGAATCAAGCTGATTTGATCACATGGGCATAGCAGGATGGGTTTTAGCTGTAGAGGTCTGTACAAATAACACTAAAGAATGGAGCTTCTTTTAACATTTCCCATGGAATTAATAATATTCAACAGCGGATATGATTCCCTAAAAGGCTTATAAGACATTCAATGTCCATTCCCTTGACAGATATAATGATCTCTAGCTGCTTTATATAGTCAGAACTTTGTTACATAAATATATTAAAACTTTCATTCAATTATTCAATAGTATATTCTGGTGATATGAAAGAAATATAAAATGATAGTCATGATGGTATTATAACACAGACTGCTTCTAAAATAGTGACAAGTTATACCATTTCTTATTGCTACCAACTGACATCACAGCTATTCTAACACTGCTTGGCTTTTGTCATCTTCAGCATATGAAGAAAATATTTTCTGGTGCTAAGGAAAATGGGGGGACACTAAAATAATGTAACTTTTAAAAAAATTTGTTTAAATTTACTTAATCAGGAATTTATCCATTAAAACAAGGAAAAGGTATTGCTCCTGGTTAAGAACTAACACTGACTAGGGTGTGGCAGAAATCCCTCCCACAAAATACCTGCCACATGATGACAAGACATTAGTGACAATTTGTGTTTTCATCTAGCTAATGTCTTACTATTATGTGGCAAGTATTTCTGAGAGGTATATCTGGGAGGGATTCCTGCCACACCCTGTATGAAAAAGTTTACAGGGTGATGGAAAGAAATAAATTAATTTTCAGCTTTAAATATTAAGTTTTATAAATTGAAGATCATTCTAGAATGTGTATCTTCCATCAACTCAGACTTTACTATATAATGATAATATAAATATATATATATATATATATATATATATATATATATATATATATAATAATATATTTATGATCTAAAAGTTCATAATGATAGCATTAGAGATTTGTTACATCATGAGCTTTGTATAATTTTCCTTTTTTAGTTTGTCTTTTGAAAGCAAAGAATATTGAAGCATGCTTAAAAAATAACATTTGTCTTGCACAAGTTTGACCAGAATTGCTTTGGAGCAAATGGCTTTCAACATTCATTGTTAATTTTTGTTTGCTAATTTAGCTAAATACTGAACAAAAAGGGAAAATAAAGACTGAAGTAAGAAAGCAGAAAACCTATTCATCTGTATTTTTATTTCAAAAGCACAGCATACAATCATTTTCCCACTTTCTACTGATCGCAGCTAAGAATCAACAAGAAATGTTCTTTTATCTTTAAGTACAGAAGAGAGCAATATTTACTTTAATCATGGTTATTTTATTTTACTTCACAGAAAATGAATTTCACCTCCATTTTGAAAACCTAAGAATAATGGCATGAAAAAAATCTGCTTTTCTGAAATAAAATATATTCAAACAATTTTTAGTATTTTTATTTTCATCTTTGTTGTTTTTTTTAAATCACAGTATTTTGGTTAATATTTGACTTTTCCCATGTGTATGTTGCAACCAGTGAATATGGGAAGTAACCAAGTATGTAGCTTTTTTCACATTCCTCTCCTCAAATAGAACATTCTGCTAGAAGAATAGCCTGATCATGAAGATAAATGAAAAAAATACTAAATCCCTTCTCACTGGATAAAGCATTTTTTTTTTTTACTAATGTTCACCCAATTCAAGGCCCAAGAGTAACTCAAGCTAGAGGTTTACTGTGTAGTGTTGTATGGGTTTAAGAAAGGGCAAAAAGTGAAGTTCTTGGAGTTAGGCAGGAAAGATAAGAGGTCTAACTCTAGACATGAAGAAGTCAAGACTGTTGTGACTGGAAAACATAAGCAAAAGAACAGACTTTAGAAGGAACAGGAAACCCAATTCTTAACAAAAAACAAGTTATAAACCTTTACTCCTGTCCAAGAGGCTGGAGAGGAGTGTGAGAAGGGCGATGAGTGATACCTAATGAAGATAAGAATACATCAATGAAAACAAAAACCACAATGACAAAACAAATATCTGTTTGAATTTCTGGAATGAGGACTTTACATTAGGACTATTGTCCTCATCATTATTTCTTATCACAAGTGCCAATGACAATTGAAATCATAGAAAAAATAAAATTAAAATGCAATATACATTCATATATACCATGTGTAACAGCAAAATTGTTCAAATCATGTAGTTGCATGATTTTTCATCTCACAACATTTTTAATCTCTAAAAAAACCACTAAACTGAGTTTCTTTTTTCCAGGCTTTCAGATAAGAAGTTTAGCCATCTTGATACCGTTTGTTATAAGTATCACTGAAAAACCCTTTGAGTTATTCAGCTAGAAAGAAAACAGGTTAAAATCATTTTGTCGGCCCCACTGTCTTCTCAGATGATCAATGGTGAGAGGAAAAAATCATTCAGGCCTTCACTAATAGTACCAACATTCATACTCTGGCTTCTATCTTCAAAGTCCATTCAAGAATCATCAAGAGAACCATGAATAAGTTTAAAAAAAGAGTGAGGAAATTGGATCAGGAGGTCTCAACAGGAAGAGGGATCATCATTTCAACTTAGAGCTGAAGAGATCAATTAGAAAAGATCCAACTCAATCCATGAGACGTTTGGCATGCAAAAGAGGTATTTCACCTATGACAGTCCAAAGAGCAGACAAAAGACTTGAAAATGAAATTGTATGTGAAATATGTATTTTTCTTGTCTTGAAGTCTTTTTTGCATATGAACACCATTGTTACTTTGTGAACTTTTTGCTTTACTACTATTTGCTTTGGCTATATTTCTCTTGCATATAATATTGTTTACTTAGTATTCTTTTCTCCAGATATTTTTCTTCCTTTTATTAGTGTTCATTAGAAAATTTGTTAATTCCATTTGTTGAGCATTTTTGCCAGTTACACTTAACCCTTAACTTATTCCCTCTTGTTTTTTTCTTTATAGTTGTTGTGCATATATTTTTATCCTCAGTTGGCCTTGAAAAGCCAGAATTAATAACTGTTCAGACCTTTCTTGTTATTTCTTTGTTGTTATATTTTTCCAATCCACCACTTTTTCAGCAAATAAATTTTTTTCTTATTTTTACTTTTCTTTTTCTTTGTTTTATATTTTTTGCATATATTTATATATTCTTTTAAAATGTCAACTTTTATGGCATTAACAATGAAAGTGCTTTGTATCAAAGTTCAAATAATTTAGAAATAATGAATAGTGCTACTTTTCCCTAACAATATTTTCTCAGAAAAATCATGAAGAAACTCGGTAAAATATTTTTTAAACTTGTTTTACAATGATGACAAAGAATGATGACCTTCTCTTTCAATCACACACTAGTGGTTCATTATGCATAAGTATTTCATTAAACCTTTAGCTTAATAATAAAAAAGCATTTACTTAACACAACAGATATTTATTTTCTCATCCATGTTAATACACTTAATTCAATGGTGAATAATAATAATAATAATAATAATAATAATATAGATTTCAAATTCATCTAAGAATTATGCATTTCTGGATCAGTCCTTGTAGTCACAGGACATGTTATACAAATTACTTCTGTTACAGACAATTCCTGGTTCATTACACACTACCAAGATTGATAATGACTACCCACATCCTGAAGAGACAAAGTGGTGTAGGCATTCATTGTTACTTCATAGTCACACACAAATGATCAAAATTTAAGGAAATGTTATTCTCTATTTTGACAATACTCTTTCAGAATCTTAACAGGAATGGAATTTTGCCCCATTATTCATAAAAATCATAACACTGCTTTTTCTTTATTAAAATTTCTGAATTTGATTGTCTATTGTTTGAAGAATTGACTCTCAGAAGAATATCTGCTAATGAATTGGATAAAAGAACCCTAATATTTTGCCAATCAGTTCAAGTGAAAACAGAAAATCTTATAATTAATGAGAAATCAGAATATGTCTTTACTACCATATTCTTTTGTTTTGTGTAAGGATTTAATAATTGCAGAAAATTTTCACTTTCATCAATACGAGTTTATTAAGAAAGGTTGAGTTCTCATTGTGCAAAGGTGTTTCTTATTGAATAAATATCCCAATCTCATTTTCAACTTCCATTGGCAGTGTGTGTAATTGCTTCAAATAACCAAATAGTTTACCCATCCCATTAAAAATGCCAGAATACTTTATTAAGTCCAAACTATTTATAATTTAAATATATTTTTCCAGGCCTCACTGGTGCAAGGGAGATAACACTATATGGTAAAAAGTACAAGGGGTTCTTAGAAACATTTCATCTTATATAGTACAAGAAGATCTTCAAAAACCATTTAATATACTACAATGAGTTCTTCAAAAACATTTTTTATGTAGCACAAGGGGGTTTACAGCCATGTCACATTGAAACAGTGGTTCCTGTATGGTCGCCAAAGTTAAGCAACATAAGTACCTAGTTAGGTGACCACTGTAAGCTTAGATGAGCGAGTGGTGATATAGATAATAGCTTGAAATTGTTGAGTTCCAATTCCAGTTGGGTTCTTTATATTCACTTATGCTCAAATACCATTGGGAAAGGTATAAATCCATATCTTCTCCCCACTGCTATGGGTTAATCAGTATCACTAAAACATTACCTTAAAAAAATTCTAGTTTTAAATGACCTTCAAAGGGTTGATAAGCCATAGATAACAAATCAATCAATCAATAGTAAAGCTTTTTAAAAACATTTATTATAAGAGGTTAAGAAAAATTTTCATTTTATACAGCGTATTTTTATTTTTATGCATTTTTGTAATGTTTATTATCAGTTTTGAAATAGATTTTACCTAATGAAGCTCTTAGGTCTTTTTTACTAAAACTAAAACTAATAATGAAATCAACTGAACAGAAAATGGTAAAATTTCTTAAAGCAGAAAAATTCATAGATTGTGATTAGACCCTCTGATGACTCTGCATCAGCATTTTTTATAAATACTTCTGATTATATCTTCTGAAAATTTAATATCTTTTTATATATTGGGATATGGTTTATAAAATCCTACCAGTTCCTAAGTCAGCGTGTACAACTTAGCAGAATGCTAGTTACTACTTCAATAGAAAATGTGTATTCACTATATTTATTGATACTTTCTTCTGTCAAGAATATATCAGTGCAAATTTAACTGCATTTGAGAAAAGCATTGTCTAATAATGGCAATTATTCACTTGTAATGTTACCCGAAATACAGTGCTATAATTAATAAATAAGTACAAAAATAAAAATCTGCTATCATAGATGTCTTAAGTGGTTTCCTGTTTAATCAATAATATTGATCTAAACATATTGAATAAATCTATCATAACTGAAAAAATTCTTACTTATAGGATTTATTAAAAATATTGTATAATGCTGGTATTTTTAAACAGGCAAGTAGGTCATTAATATTGATAATGATCTAATCAGATGAAAAAAATCCTATACAGTTCTGTTATCATTAAAAAGATATATGTACTATCAATATCAATTACAGTCTAAAGACTATTATTGGTAATCTTAAAGTATGAAAATCAATTTGGCTGTACCAGTGAAGTACATTTTATATAGCACTGGTACCTTTAATACAACTACTATATTATTTCTGCTGATGACTATCTCATATTATTTAAATAAAAAATCTAGATTTTTTACAGAATAAAGACTAATAGATAACAAATAATGAAACCGTCTTTATAAAGAAAAACGATATGCTAATTTCATATCATAATAATAATTAAATATTATATGAAGGTAGAGCAATAAAAGCAGTAATATTAAGAAACAGTTCATAACAAAAAGAGGGGTAACAAAAATTATATAATACCATAAAACAGTAATACAGACATATAACAATGATTAAAACAACTAAACCAGTTATCTGTCATTAGAATGAAAATCAAAGACAAAAATAAATGTGCACAGTGATTAAAAAAACAGTCTGATGTTATATACAAAAAAAAAATACATTAAAAGGCTAATTACCTTTTAGCCCACTCCTTCCACTCAGAGAAATGGCTGATAGGACTTAATATACAGTGATTTCAATACTTTCAAATGATAATTGGAAACTGCTCAGCACTGAGAAGATCTTGAGTATATGAGCCCAGACAGATTGCTGGTTTTTAATCAAATTTTCATCTATTGTCGAACCTGAGATATTAATGCATAAATTGTTCATTTTTCCTTGCAAATATTGGCTCTGTTATATATGAAAAGATTTACCATATTATTATATGAAGATTTAACACTGACCATTTTAAAACAATGTGCTATATTAGTGCAACTAAAGCAGTAAAAATGCCTCAGAATATCAGAATCTATAAAGCAGCCATTGAATGTAACAGGAATTATTGAATATTATAATAAAAATACATAAAAGACAAGAAAGATATTAGAATCTTTTATGTAAATCAGGAAGGTTTTGTTCCAGAATTTTTTTTTTTCTGTTTTTTGCTTGTATTATTCTTTAAAGGTTTGGGTTATTTTTCTCCAGTTTTCAATCACTATTTTAAAATTATTTGATTTTAGATTTTGTTTTTCAAACTGGTGTTCATGATGTTTGGAAAATATTTTACTTATAAACATTAAACAAATATTTTACACACTTTGTTTTTAAAGATTTTGTTTTAAATATTTTATATACACACAACCATTTCTATTATATCTATATATGTGTCCATAGAAAAGTTTGTTTACATATAAAATATTTTTAAAAAATTCCCAAGAATACAAAAAGCATTATATAAATATCACTCACACGTGTTTTTTTTGTTTTTTTAAATGTTTTTGTCTAAAATGTGATTAACCTTTTACTTTAATAGATTTATATCCTTTGCAAGAATGATGCCAATTGGCAGTGTTTTTGTTATGATAATGGTAGAATGTTTAAAGATGCTTATAAAGCTGAAAACTAAAAAAAAAACTAAAAAAAACTGACTCTCTGAAGAAGCAGAGAACAGCAAATTCTTTTTCTTTGTACCCTGTAACTTCAGAACATGGGCAACAGTGTCTCTCCACAACCTCCTATTCCTTGCAGCTTTTAATGTTTCTACCTTTGCCAAGCCTTCAAACATGCTGTTCCAAAATCCTTTGACATATACTGATCAATTAGGTGGGGGCCCTGCCTTCTCCTGTTTTTTTGTCAGAGCATTAATTCCTCATTGTGTCTCAGAAACTTCAGCTGACTCCTTCTCATGTCCTTTTTATTTAATTTTTCCTTAAGACATCTTTGTTGCTTATGCACTCCATCTGTGATATTCTCAGTATCTTTCTGTAGAACCATATTTCTGTTGCTGCCTTCAGTTTTCTGTTCATCTGTGAGGAGATTGTCCAGCATTCACTGCTATATAAGAGGATTGATATTGCATAGCATTTCAGCACCGTTTTCTTTGCTTCTAACAAAATTTTTCTGGTTCTTTGTACTTTTAGCCTTTGGAATACATCTTTTGCTATTCCATTGCATGTTTGGATTTTGGTGCTGCATTTTGCATCCTTTGTTAAAACACTTCCCAAATATTTAAGCTTCTGTACTTGTTTGATGTTGACATTTCCAATTTGGAGTTCATATCTCAGGCTTTTTCTTTTGTTGACAACCCTACATTCTGTTTTCGAATCAGCAACAATAATTGCAAAACAAAAAATCTATTTTAAAGACTCACATGTGAACATGTTCTAATTTTAGATTTAAAAAAGATATCAATTTTAGATTTAAGAAAATATCAGTTGTGTATGTGCTTTCATTTTTTAGTAAACTAGTTATTTATTTGCATTATTTACACTCAGATTATTGTCCTCATCTTTGTTGTTACATTATCACAATGTCTTGGGTAAAATAGCCGAGTGAATTGCTTCATGAATTTGGTGACATATTAATTGTGAGTTCAATCTCTGGGCTAGGTAGTGCGGACTTAAACTCAATGAAAACAAACCAAACAATAACTGAGTAATACTAAATAAGAACCAGACATGAACAGAAGATTGAGAACAATCTATCCCCATTGATTAAATAAAGGATTCAGTTCAATATTACCTGAAGGTTACTCTGGTTAGGTGGCTCAGGTATGTACTTGCTACCCACCACTAGTGCTGAATTGATAGCCTTCAACTAATGTAATCTTGTGTTTTAATAAGTTGACCTGCTCCATCTGCAGTTGAAATGGGCTCTGTTTATTGAGTAAATAGTGCTCTTAATTCATGGAAAATCTCAGATGTAGCCATGGAAAGGGACAATGAAGATTTGAATAATGACAATGGTGTTGATTATTTATGTATTGGAAAAACTGGACAAACTATTTGTATTTTATTATCTACTTTCTTTGTGGTATATATCCTTTGAGTGAAAACACCTGAGCCACTCAACAACTTAAAACCTGTTCCTTAAGGCTTTGTGTAGCTTTTGGAAGAAAAAAAACTTCTATTTCTCCAATGTGCCACCAGATTTCAGTAACACATTTTCCATCATCTGTTAAAACATTTTCTAGGTGTTTAAATTTCTGTACTTAGTTTATTTTGATATCACAATTTTGAAACTCTAATTTTGGGCTGTTCCTTTGCTGACAACCAAATATTCTCTCAAGTTACAATGGTTTATCCTTTTTTCCTGCTTTCCTTTACTACCTTGTCTAAGCGTTCCTGCAATTTTCTATTTTTGTCTGTCTATCAACACAGTGTCATTTGCATATCTTCAGATTGTGCCAAAATATATCCTGGTCAAAGTTCTAATTCTTCTAAAGGAGTTACACTATATTCCTTTTTATTTTAAAATTGTAAAATATCCTCTACATTTTATTTTTAAAACATTATTATTTAACAATTATATCAAGACAAATATTTAACACATTCAGCATATGTGAAACTGAAGGGCGTTTGAGAGAGAAAGCAAATCTGAACTAGAAATTCTAAAACAAAAATTTGTTTTTATGTCAAGGAATATTTTACTTGAATTTTTAAATTCAAGGACAACCTTTCTTGGACTTTTCTCTGAAAAAGTAATAATAGGATCAGCAGGATTAACTTTCTCAACTTATAATCATGTATATATTCATACAGATATATGTATATACTTCTATGTAGATCAATGTATATTCACCTGCCTAGGATAGAATGATGGATAACATTCATTTTACACACACAATGGCTGTGTCCAAGTACCAAACATAAATATAATGTATTTATGTATTTTCATGCATACATACGATATGTACAAACAAATGTAGATAATTGTATATACGTACGGACACATTAAAGCACACAATCATATATATGTATGCATTTAAACAATACATATATCTATACAAACGTGTAACTAAATAAGTATGTCAATAAGTCTGAAGTCACATGAAGAAAAAGTATTCATTTTACACAAATAATTTTTATTAATTGTTTCTTTTGTGAGTGTGTGTGTGTATATATATATATATATATATGTATATATATATATATATATATATATATATACATATGTGTATATATATATATATATATATATACATACATATGTGTATATATATATATATATATATATATATATACATACATACATATGTGTATATATATATATATATATATATATATATATATACAGCCATAAACATATGTATTCTCAGTCAAACATGCATACATAGGTGCATGTGTGTGCGTGTGTGTATTTACATTGTTTTGACTTTTATTCTCATCTTCATTGCCATATTCATAACATTTCAGCTGTTGTACACTCCAGGTGATTGAAACATGGAAAAAATAAACAGTTTGGTTCGAAATCCCAATCACCTGAAGAAGGCTGGAGCATTTATTGTCTGAAATGTGAATATGGCAATGAAGATGTGGTTAACAGTCTGAATAATGTAAATAATGCAAATAATCATAATAGATCAGAGATATTGACAGATAGAAAAATATTCATATTCAGTTAAAGTTTTTTTTTTTAAATCCTTGATAATGGCTAACAAAATATTTGAAAGTGCTAAGAAATATAGAACATTTGGACATTTTGTACAGACTTTACATTCAGAAAAGAAAACATTTGTAAAAATATAACAAAATTCAATAAAAAGCTATTCAGTACCTTGTCATTTGTCTTCAATGAAACTTGTATAAAAGAGGGATTGCTGCCCAAATACACAACTATATATATATATATATATATATATATATATATATATATATATGTATGTATGTATGTATGAGGATGTACTGAAAAGTTCTTGACCCACTTCATAAGAAATCTGACCAAATATCCAAACATCAATTTTTTTTTAATCTCTTCTTGCTCTAGCTGAGAAATTTTCACCAGAACTTATATATATATATATATATATATATATATATATATATATATATATATATATACACAACAAACTGCATAAATATACTTATATACATGCATTTTAAATATATTAGTCCCTAATCATATTGAATAAGAAAAATATCTTAAATTTCAATCCCACTTTCTACATACACGAGACACTAAAAAGCTACATTTCTTCTACAAAAAATGAAAATTGGGTCTTGTATTTATAAAAAAATAAAACCATTTTAATAGCATTAAAAATGTTATTGATTTTCAAGAATATAACTTGTATCTGCTAAAATAATGGTATTTTTTTTGCGTTTTCTTTTAATGTAGTGATAGAGAAAAAGTCATAGCATTTGGAAAATGTCACTCTTTTTTTACTTTGTCTAAGTAACTCATATTTATAATATATTTTCATGAACAGTTTCTTTTCTATAGACTTAAATAAAAGTATTTTTCTTTTGATCATATATATTCCACCATCTGTAACATAGAAGATAAATATATAAGTTTTATGTGTTCAGGTTCTAAAAATTCTTAACTTTACTCATTTAATTATTCAGGGAAATTCAGAAACAGAGATATAACCACTGACCTGTGAGGTTGTTGAGAAAGACTAAAGTATACAATTTTATATTTTTCATGAAGCCCTTAAATGTCATAATCATTCTTAAAAAGAAGAAAAAAACTAAATAAATTGTTATTTTGTTCCTACTACAAATCAATCTACTAATCATACCACAAAAAATTTATTTATTTTTGGCTTTAGGTTAATTTATTTATAGAGGGATCCTTATAAATGAGATAGTTTCATCTTATAGATCCTCAAAAGAAATGGCTAGGTTTATTAGACTTTGCCATTGCATGATTGTTGAATTCGAAAGTTGCTTTTGAATACTTTGTCGTATATTTGTGGTTATTTCTAATAAATTGGTCTTGTATGCATAATGGAACTAAATTGTGATACACTATGAATATAAACTTAAAACAGGAAACTAAGCTAATTTTGTAAATATTAAGAATTTTATTGTCTAACATAAATGACTGCAAGTCAGAAACTTAGGAGGCTTTGTATATAATTCTGACTACCATTTTTTGTAGTCTATGTATTTTGTTTAGTTTTGTTTTTCTCACACTAGCCTAAACCAAATTTCCATACTGTATAGAATACCTTATTCACAGTATTCAGAATATAAAAAAAGATTATAATTTCATTTATTGTAAGTTCATTTAGAGATAATAAATGTAAGTACTTGTAAGATTTTTGTTAGTCTAAGTTTCAAGGAGTAGAACTCAATATAATCCTTTCGAAAACAGAAATTATGATCTGGAATTGGAATGAAAGCAATGATGGCACTTACCCTAAAACCATAATTAAAATTCAGAATGTGTAATTAGTAAATACCAAGCACTTCAAATACCTCAGTCTATAGATGACTTATAATGCATTTAGTATAGATGACAGGGAAAACTGAACACAGAATAGCCTGACCTAGTGGTAGTTTTGCCCAATCCTACAAGTTGCTACAAAAGCAAAACTAGTAACTCAAGGCATGTTCTTAAATAGCTTTATGAGATGAAGACTCTCACATGAATGCCGTGCATGTTGTTCAACTAATTTAGAAATGTCTCAACCATCAGCTATAGATTTCAGATTAATGATAAAAAAGTTGTTTTAAGAGAATGAATCATTTAGGATCTGAAGATGACAATCCTTCATTGAGTGAATGTAGCCTTTAGGTTTTTAGCAAGGACCATTTTTCTTTGATCTTCATGTCCTGGGGATACAGAATAACAAAGAACTGAACCAAATGAGAGAAAACACATTACTTGAGGACTTTTAACAACAGCAATAATTAAAATAGGTAGCACTTTTAACTTCAAGTGAAAATAATGACATAATCAAGATGTTGATATTTCACACTGAAGATTAGGAAAATCAAAACTGGGAAAGAGTAAATAATATAGTGAACTTGAGAAATCTATTTTCCTGAAAAATTGTTTTAAAAGATTTTACAAATTTTGACTAACAGTTGCACTAGCTGCACTGTCAATGAATACTGAAGAAAACAGTTAACATTACAATTAGTGATGAGCAGAACAGATACTACACTTTGATTTCAGCCTAATGGCAGGGAGTTAAGAAATATCAAACTCGAGTAGTACAGG
>OZ010571.1:130110340-130125340 GCA_963932145.1 Acanthosepion lycidas | reverse complement strand
AAGAATAACTGCCTCTGATTTTATTTGTTTTCATTAATATATGCTTATATATATATGTGTGTGTGCATGCATTTCGAGAAAGAGATGCATGTATAAATATATTATTATAAATACATGCACACACATACATAAATACCTATATATGTATGCATATATGTATGTGTGTGTGTATGTATATATATATATATATATATATATATATATATATATATAATATGGGGGGAGAGAGATGCAGGAATAACTGAATTTGATTTCATTTGTTTTCATAAATATATTCTATATATATATATATATATATATATATGTGTGTGTGTGTGTGTGTGTGTGTGTGTATGTGTGAGAGAGAGAGTGAGAGATGCAAGAATAACTGCCTCTGATTTTATTTGTTTTCATTAATATATGCTTATATATGTGTGTGCATGCATATTATAAATACATGCACACATAAATATATATATATATGTATGCGTATATGTATATGTGTGTGTATATATATATATATATATATATATAATATGGGGGAGAGAGATGCAGGAATAACTGAATTTCATTTCATTTGTTTTCATATATATATATATATATATATATATATATATAAGCATTGCTTCATCATAAATTCATTCAAATCAATGTACAGGAAAATGATGAACACTTGATATCTTGAGAATAAAAACGATAACAAGAAAGATAATTAACAGAACAAAAAGTAAGAGACACATTAAAGAAGCAGATAAGAAAATTAGCATTTTTCTTCTTCGTCTCAGTTGCCTAATTTTGGGATCGGATCTTCCTTGCTTCATCTAAAGAAAAATTTGAGAAAGGAACAAAGAATGAAAACAAATTAAAGGAAAAAGAATTAAAAGACTGCATAGAGAAAAGCATTTCTATCTTCTCAGAAGATTGTACAATGGCTAAGTTCTTCTATTCATATTCCACACAATGCCAGCAATATTTTGTAAGATATTAGCTGAATATCTTTTACGTGTTTTGGTGAGTTTAGGCTTTGTGCATCTAACCCTCTGGACATGCCAATGAATAATATTATCTCAGTAGGTAATTCAAGAACTAATATTTTAATCTGTTCTGAAAATTGATATCACCTTCTAAACTTTATTGAATATTTGTCAACTGCAGCAGCTTAAAAATCAATGACTCAAGATGATGTATTACAAATTTTCTTTTTTATAATTTAGAAATATTTATAAGGATTTTTTCATCATTGTTTAGAAATTGTGTGAGTATGTGTATATGATGGAAAATAATATATATTGTGTGCTTATATTTTATATATTTGTATACAGTGTGATGTATATATTTGGGAATGTTCTGTAAATATGTTTATCACAACAGTTATGTATTTATTTTTTATAAATTACATACACATAAATCCTTATATCTAACTTCAGATCCTTTGTGTGTGTGTGTGTATCTTTGAATAACAATGTATGTGTTGATCTTTGCTGAAATGTGTTTTGCTTTCACATATAGAAATTTGATGGCATTGCTAAAGTGAGTATATGAATGAATCATCACAAATGAGTAATTATATATATATATATATATATATATATATTGCACCCCAAGGAAGGTAACAAAGCCACTAAGACACAGAAAGATACTGAGTCAAAAAATATCAGAAAAATAAAAACATTATTAAGGAGAGAGAACAATAAAAGAACAGAAATTAAGAAGACAAAGGATAGTGATGGATATTGCAATTAAACTTTTAAAGATCAAACCTGCATGGAAAGTCAGAAGCCAGAAGAAAGTTCTACAAGTTATACTAATAGCAAAGAGGAACATAGAAGAAAGTTCATTACAGCAATTACCATAAAATTATTTATAGATAACTCACTGTGAAGCTACATTATGGTGGTGGGAAAGTGAATGAAGCTGAGATGCCATGTTAGGACCAATGACATTGCAGATTCTTTTTTAAATGTCTGTATGTGTGTGTCTGTGTATATATTTAAGCAATATTATTATTATTTACATTATATACATTCAAACTAAAGTTCTCATCTTTGTTTCTATCACAACATTTCAACTGGTTTGTTGTTCTGCCTTCTTCCAGGTAAACCTCAGGGAAATTCAAAGTGAATCATTTTATTTAATCTATGGTTTAGAGTGTTCTCATGCCACTCTCTGTGTCTAGAGATGTCTTAGATTGTTTTGTTTTGGTTTTTTCATATTGCTCAGTTATTGCTTAACCATATTTCCACTGGGTCTGAATATGCACTACCCAGCTGATTAAACTCAAAATAAATATGTCATCAAATTCAGGAACTAAAGCTTTAATCTACTAGGCTATTGTCTGTGGTTATAATTATGATTTAGAAATAATTGGAGAACATTTTCTAAATTCTGAAAAATTCTTCAACTTTGACATGAATGAATAAACCTTTTTTGCATCATAATATAATAATTTATAAATGCTAACACAAAAGCAAAAAATTCCCATGCCTTTCTTTATCTCTTTCTCCAGATATGGCATCTTTTCTCAAACAGAAATATGTGAATATTCATTTGTACTCTGGGAAGAAATTTCCCCCTTTTTCTTCTGAGTGGAATTCTTTTAAATTTTCTCTGCTGGAAAAAAATAGTAAACGCAACAGAAAATTCAAAATGGCCGACTTGAAAGATCATAATAATCTTCAATATGACTATGTTGAAAGATGGTAATAATCAAAATAAAGGCACTGTTTTATCTGAGATTGTTTTAATCATTTTAAGCAAGGTAATAAAAGCTACTAGGTTACTGAGAGTAAAAGAAGCAGAGAGGGTAATAAAAGAACAGGAATTGAGGAAAATAAAGATGACAATCAATACTGTATTTAAATTTTTTGATGATCATACATGACAGGAAAGCAGAAAATACTTTTAATTGTGAAAGTGAGAGAGATTAAGCTCTTAGCATAGAACTTAAGGTTACAATTAGCAATTTCAATAGTGAAATTATGAGACCTAGCTGACAATCTAGTGCCATACTTAAATTCATGAAGTACCAATTTTGAAAGTTCATGAGAACAATTACAATGAATATATTTATAGAAGAGGCACAGGAAAGTTATATGTTACAGTGGAGGGAAAATTACTTAAGTCAGGTTGCTAGGTTATGATTGATAATGTTACCAATTGTTCTTTTAATTCTGTCAGGAATCTCTAGATATAAAACAGAATCATCATCAGATCAGACGTAGCAGGTATATTCGATCTTATTATTTTAATGATGTATCATTGTGCTGAGTAATGATAACCTGAGACTGAATCTCTCATAGCTAACATTACATTTTATTTAACTTCTGGTTTTGTCAGCCAAGGAGTGTGTGTGTGTGTGTGTGTGCAATCCCAGACCCCTCAGCTGAATTGTAAATTTTACATTCTATACAATGTCTGAGAGGGGTTACTCACTTGTCATTGAGGTTTTGTTTATATATCTATCATTGTTAAACCACTCTTTCTCATGCGCATATTGCAAGTGCAGTTGGGTCAATCCTGTGGGTTTGCATTTGGTAGCCAGGAGGTTACCTCAGTTCAATCCTGCACTTCAAAAATTTAAATGTAATGTCAATCATTATCTTCTGTTTATTTAATTCCTTTTCTTTGGTTGTTCTCTCTCCTCAGTAATGTCTTTTTTTCTTATATTTTTTCACACTCAGTAACCCCTTGCATTGTAGTGCTTTTATTGTATTGCTTGATGTGAAAATTATATATAATTTTTTCTTCTTCTTACAGATAATCTTCAATTTTTCTCACTGATATTTCAAAGCAGTGGGGCAGCTGAAGTGGAAAGAAAATTAAAGGGAACTTGAAGCAATGGCACCTGAAGAGGAACAGAGATCTCATTAACTAATATACAATGACCCAAACATTGTGTCAAAATACTAATCTGAATAATTTCTTTTGTAAATCCTATATTAAACAGAAAACCTCATTTCTCATCTTCATCAAGATGGTAAGGTGCAAAGTGACACTGTAATGATAACTGCAAGTTTATTTGTTTTTGTACAAGGAAACATTCATATATGCCCAAACAGTATTACTGTCAACTGAAATTTATAAAATCTTTCCCAGTTTTTCAGGAAAACAGGAAAACAGGTTTCTCAAGTCCAATGTTATCACCCGCTGTAGTATTGATGGAGTTTCCCTTCCAAAACTTTTCAATGCAGAAAATCAACCTCTTCATTATGTCATTATTTTCTTTTTCAGTTATACTATACATTTTACTTCTTGCTGCTCTTGGAAGTCTTACAGTGATGCGGTTCTTGTTAATTCATAAAGTTCTTTGTGATTTTGTAGTGACAGTACATATACATGTTTCAGGTCTTGTGACTTTCATCAGGTGAAGAATGGTTATATTCACATAATATTTTATATATATATATATATATATATATATATATATATATATATATATATATATATATATATATATATACGCCAGAATAAACAAACAGTGAAATATTTGTTAAAATCATACATGTCAAAAAGTGTTCAATTTCAAGTAGGGTAACTAAACTTGCAGTGCAGTGTCGAATGAAGGCATTTAAGTTGTTGAGTTGCTTCTAACTGATTCGCTGAAGAAACCACCTGATGAGACCTTGGCAGTTTAAAGCACGGTAGTGTTCTGGTCAACATTCTTATCTTTTTTTTTTTATTATTCGTTATTACTATAAAAGTCAAGATCTGAATATTAAATTTTCTGAAAAGTGGAATTAATATCAAGAGGCTTAGATTCAGAAATCCTGCTAGAGAAAAATATGCCTATCTAATCTAGACTGGTTGATATCAATTTCACCATTGAAGAAAAAAAACAAAAAACAGATGTAAATTCAAACAAATGTACCCACAAAAAAATAACATTTTTAGTAATAAGAAATAATGTCAGATTAAAAAATTACACTATATTCAACTGACAAGTATAATCGAAAATTTTGATTCCAATGTACGTCTTATTTGAAAAGTGAAAAAATACAAGAAAAAATGAAGTGAAATGCAGTCATTATTTTTTTTTCCATTTCTTTCTTGATTACGGTTGAACAGACAATATAATTTCTTCGGTGAGAGGAGCATTTGATAAAATATACAAGAATAAACATAAAAAATTAAAATGTTATGATGTGAAGCCCACACAGAGATTTAACTGTTCATTTGATTGTAGAAGGAGATATCAACAGCACATCATGCTACAGTATCAGGGAATTCAAGGACAATACAGCATGGTTCCCCATCAGTGCTGTTGAATGCTACTGGTTGAATTTTACAAAACTTGTTTGGATGAAGTCTTACTATATATATATATATATATATATATATATATATATATATAGTATTGCTATATATATTAATTGCTCTACTCTGTATTGAGCACTCTTTTAAGAATAGTGTTTTGGCTATTGAAATTTTATTCTGTCTACACCAATGCTATACGTGTGTGTGTGTTAATTTGAATGTGCTCACTTTATAAATATACAGTGAAAATAGCAGAATGCAACAGTGGATCAGCAGGGATATATTTATTATTCCACTTAATGTCTACAACTTTGATCTTTAACTATCATAAAACAAAAAAAATATATATTTATTTCCTATTTACCATTCTCTCTCTCTCTCTATATATATATATATATAATATATTTCATGATTTTATGATTATCGGGAATATAAAATATTTGGACAGTTCTTACACACCCTTTGTCCAGAAAAGAAAGCTCTTGTTCGAACACAAGAAAAATTAAATAAAAAGCTTAACCGTAGTACCTTGTCTGTTGCTTTTAATGAAACATACATAAAGGAAGGGTTGCTGCCTAAATATTCAACTATCAAATATACACACGTACACATATATACACACACACACACACACACACATATATATATGTCTGTGTGTGTGTGTACACACACACAAACATTGTTTAAGTTGCACATTTTTCCGGTTCTCAATTGATCACCAAAGTTAAGGCCAAGTGAGTACTTAAACGGGAAATCACTAACAACCTCCTACAACTTGAAGTATATTTCAGCTTTAAATAACCCATACAGGGTTGATAAGTCATAAAAAACAAAAACATATTTGTATCGTAACTCTCAGCATGAAGATGATCACATATCTGACAATAGTTACTAATACAGATATGCTTTAAGATTTTTGCTAAGCAAGTCACAATCCACAGATGAATGAAGTACTTTCACCATAAACATAGAAAATTTCAAAGTGGGTTACTAGATCTATATGTAGATTAAGAATGTTTTATTCAGTGTAATGGTGATTATCTTTCTAAACTCATTTGCAAAATGCTGTTTGAAGAACTCTGTTCACATTTAATGAAAAATGCTGGAAAACAAATCTACTGCTCAAATATATGACAAGATATAATTTGCTCTGTTAAGGGTTCATATATTTTTCTAACAATAGTCTTCAGAAAAGAAATGGTATGAAAATATTAACTAAATTATACATGTCTCTCCTAATAACAAACACAGAGATGCAAGTAAAACAAAATAAAAAATGGTAGAAGAAATCTCTTGTAATTAATGAAATTAAAATTGTAGCATCCTCCATATTTCAGACATAGTGTATACATTCCATTCAAGTTATACCACTGCTCAAAAAAATTCATAATGCCTAAAAAACAGATTTTAAGTTATTTATTAACATTTGCATTGATTTGGATGAACTTATACATCTTTATAAATCTAACAATTTTTTTATATTGTTGTTCACTCAATACCAGGCCAAAGAACTAATCAAGATAAAGGTGTACTGGATGAAGTTATTGTATGAATGTAAGATGAGAAAGTAAAATGTGCAGATTATGAGTATATGTATATATGATAAATAGTGATTGTCCTAAGACTTGATTAAGATTGTTGTGATCACAAGAGTATCTTCATGGGATTCAGCTTCAAAAGAGCAACTCTTGTAAAGAAGCCATCTAAATGGAACTTCCTTTTTACATATGGAATATGAAGGGAATGTGGATGATTTGACTCTGTGTACATGGCTTGGCAGGTGTTAGCTGTGAAGGTCTGAACTGGTGGAACTAAGAATTCTAACTAATCTGAAAATTGTTGTTGATGTATATAAGTTTACCAGGCACCATGGAATGTCAGTTCATATTGTGTGTATTTAAAAACAAATACTGCTTTATGCTATTTTCAAAGCATCATCAAATGCAACCTGTTTTGTATCATTATTATATTTTATGTTGAAGGTGTCAGCTTAGTCTGTATTGCAAAGTATACAAAATGGTGGCACCCATGGGATATCACTATCAGCATCTTAATAGTCATTTCTTTCCAGCAAATTTCCTGTTTTTCTCAAAATGGGCCAGTCCAGCCATGCAAGAATGCTATAACTATAAAGCAATGAAAGTCTTAAAAGCTTAGATATAAAATTATTTCTTGTTTTAGTGTTTCTAAATTTATTTTTAGTTTGAAGTAACAGTTTTAATTTTCTTATCAGGTTCAATGCTAATTAAAATTAATTACATTTTTCACTACTTCACTAATTGGTATTATGAAATAAGGTAGTAATGGAAAGTAAAAAGAAAGAACAAACTATTGACTATGAGACAAAATGCTTGATCATTAGCAAGATACAACCCAGTGTGCTGCATATTGGAGTTATCACAATAAAACAGGCAAAGAAATTTAACTATCTATATATTTGTAGAAACAAGCAACAGGAAATGTGACACAGAAATCCAAAAGAACATTGGAACAGAAAAAGATGTCTTATAGAAACTAAGCAAAGTATTGTTATGTTCTAGAATGATGATATTTCATCATTCTAAAAATAGTAATGACAGAAATGACAGAAAATAAGGATATTTCATTATCCCTGAAATAAAGATAAAAATATTTCATCATCCTAAAAACAACCTTGCCACCAGTGATGAAAGATGAGAAAAATATTTCATCGTTCTAAAATATGATTATAAAAATGAGCTTTCACCACAAGTGAGAGCAGTCAGGATCAAGGTCAGTAGAGTAGATTAGATTAGCAAGTAGCAGTAGTAAAAAGGCCCAACACAAATGTATCATCATCGCTCCAGAAAACTGAAAGTTGAAAATTTCACACAATCCTAAAAACAAAATTCTTAGAACAAGCAAAACCAGATAAGCCCAAACTTTTAAAGAAACAAAAGAGACAGTAACACTGAAAACATTTTAAACATGCACTGTACTAATATCTGTAATTCATATCCCAAAAAAGAAAAATACACATTCTTGCTATTAATGTCAACATGTGACTCAAGTCTTGTTGCTGTTATATCATTGTACATTCTTATTCATTTCATTTTGAGCAAAAAAAATTAAAAAAGAATTCCTCTATCAACTACTATTACAATTACATATAACAACTTGGTAAATACAACTTAAATGCATCAATAGCCACTCAATTTACTGATCCCATTACAATATTAAAACACAATAAAATATTGTTAGAAACAAAAATAGTGTGCACCTGTATTATAGAAATAGATATTCTATGCAATATCTCATTTCTTATATTGCAGTGAATGCTAAACAACTTCCTCACACATAAAAAAGAGACTTGAAGTGAAAGAGATTTTATTCTGTCGATGATAGACAGAACATGAGGGTGCTAAGGAAATTTTAAGGAAAATAGGAACAACAATGATATTTATACTTACAAGCTGATAAAGACAGCTGAAAGACACATAATGAAGAGAGAAGGCCTAGAGAATATAAAACTTAGAGGACAAAATAAAAACAAGGGAACAGTGAGTAACCTACTTACAATGGTGCTTAATATGGTGCATGTTAATGTGATGAACAGTGAGTAACCTACTTACAATGTTTGAGTAAATGGATGGCAGGATAGTGGCAAAAACAGATAGGAAAGAGTCAAAGAGTTTTGCTGGAAGTTATAGAGAGCCACGATTGCCAATGCCTTGAATGGACTGGGTTCATAAAAGAAAATGAAGGTGTTAATTTTACTGGCTACAACATCACAAATTAGCACAAAACTGAAGCATTTACCTAAAAACTCAAGTCATGTTAAATAGTCTCATCAGATCAAGACTTTCATACAAATGTCATGCATGGTACCAAACTTATTCAGAAATGTCTAAATTGTCAGCCATATACAACTGCTTTTTTCAGTCTTATATTTAAAGGTGGTTTCAAGTGAATGAAACTGATTCTTTGACCCTTATGGACTGAAGCTACAGAATCATAAAAAAGGACTGTATCAAATAAAGAAAACCACATTATCTGAGAAGTTTCAGTTACATATAACTCAACAGAAAATAATGACATAAGATGTTGACATTTCACACCACTTTAAAGAAAAGGCTAGAAAGGAAATCCTCCATCAATACTAGAAAGAGCAATAACAGTTAATGAACTTGAGAAAGCTGCTTTCCTGAAAAATTATTTTAACGGAAAGATTTTATAAATTTCAACCAACACCAACACTGGCTGCTCAGTTACTGAATGTTTCTTTATAAAGAAATTAGTAATATTACCATCACCTTTACTTAGTTTTCTGAGAGTGAAATGAATTTCGGTAATTGCTAATTAAAGTCATTTTATCCATTTTATAGTTTCTAGGTTTCTCACAGTTCATAGAACCACAAAATTATTCAGGAATTAGCATGTTATTAATTTTGATACATGTTATCTACCTCCTTCAATCCCGGTAAAAAAAATCAGTATAGATGGTTTTGGTTTATTTTGTTTTATGGCATATCAACCACAATGGGTTATTTAATGCCGACAACATTTTAAGGATAGATTCGTATGAATAGAATATGTATTCTTTGGTTTAGATTGGTTTCGTTTACTTTGTTTTACAGCATATCAATCCCAATGGGTTATTTAATGCTGACAAAAATTTTTATTGCTGGTAATATTTTGTTTTGTCAAAAATCTGTTTTTGGTAATTTATTTCCTTCAAAATTGTATTGCTGGTAATAATTTTTTTCAAAAAAGTATTGCTGGTAATAGCTAACTATTTGCCCATAGCTGGGTCCCTAACAGGTGCTACCACCCCAGGTCAGGGTGAACCTGGGAACACCAGCAATTAAGAGGTAGATTCACACTCCTCAAAACCTCCTGATCAGAGGCTTTCAACAGAGTATAGAGCTTTTTAAGCCATTACAATTAAAACTGCTGTGTGCACTGTTTGTATAAGACTTATTTCTATATGCTTTTAAAAATTTTAAGGAAAATGGAAACAAAAAAAACATTTATAGTCAGAAACAGAAAGATTTCTGAGGTGCATAATGGGAAATTAGAGAATTTGACACTCATAGAAAATATTGAAGACAATAGGGACAGAAGGAATCAAAGTGTAAATTGCCTAATAAGTTTGTATAAATGGATATCAGAACAAGGAGTGGGAGAGATAATAAAAATATAAAAATTGCTAAGAGCTACAAATGACAGAAAGTTGCAGAGAGGCATGATTGTTCACATCTTGAAGTAACACAGCACATAGAAGATGATGAATTCTGAATGCCTATAAATATATTTTTCTGATTACTTTCATTTTATATAGTTCAATTTTTTACATATGTATTTGACACTGAAAGCTCTTGTAAGTGGACACATTCTTATACAAATTGAAAATATGGATTAAATCCACCAGCATGTTAAAATAAAGAATAACTAGGAAAATCTTTATAAATTCAGCAAAAGTTTTTTGTAATCCCATAAGATACACATGATTAATCTACAACTAATGAAAAGGTTTATTGAATTTTATTTTTTATGGCTTATCAACCTGTTGTGAGTTACATAAAGTGGAAATATATTTTGGATTGTAGGAGGTATAGAAGGTTTCTTAAAGTACCCAGTGTTTTCACGTGGTTCCTCATCTAAGTACTAACTGGCCTTGACATTGCTTAACTTTGACAATTATTAATTAACTTTGTTGCTACTCTCAGGATGATTTAAATATAGGTTCAATGAAAAGAAAACAACCTAGAATTTAGAAAATGAAATATAACTGCCTGATTTCACTTCTAAAATCTTCTGAGAAAACTAAAACTCAAACTTGCTTCTTGTTTTTTATATATATATATATATGTGTGTGTGTATGATCCTGTTTTGCATATACATCTGTTATATTTTGCATGCTTCTCGCTGCTCTATGGCTATTTCTATGGCAAGTGTTCTGACAAGCTACATTCCTTGTTTACATCAAAAATGATCTTTGAATTTGGGACCTGCCATGCCATGTACACACAAATTAATTATCCTTATTCCCTTCATATTCCATTAATAAGAAGTAAGTTTCACTTGGTCAGATTCTTCTCGAAAATTGTCACTTTTCTGGAACTCCCAGCTGGCTGTTTTTTCTGATCATAACAATCTTAACCTGTTCAAGTCTAGGGTTATCACTGTTATCTTTCTTACATAACCTTGTCATCTTTACTTCTTGCCTTTCATTACAAGCATATAACACCACACACATTATAGCTTGAGTGGTTCATGCCTTGTATGCAGTGAACATTAGTAAAAAAAATAATAATACAGGTGCATGTATTTCTATGCTTATATTATTATTATTATATTTGTCATAATTTCTGAGATAAGATGTTATTAACATTATAATTCTTTCATACCAGTTTCTTTATGTTTGTTTCCTTTAGCAAATTTTTCTGTGTTGCTGTACCCTCCAAGTATCCTCAGTTGTTTGCTACATTTAGTAACCTTCTGAGAAGTCCAATTGTAAAAAACACTTCCTGAGAATCCTATATGACAGAGACTAATGAATAAGAAAGTTGGTAAAGGTCATCTAATTCCTTAGAAGTTAGAAATTCAGTCAGCAGGTAAATTAGTGCAGAAATCTCATCAGTGGAGAGGCACATCATTGGCATGTAGTGAAAGTGGTGGTTACTTATTCTGACATTCCTTAAGAAATATAATATCAGACTGGACAGCAAAGAATAAGACAAGTATTCTTTCATCTGTCTACTATTCCTGGAAAGTTACCAAATTCATTGTCCTTAATATGGAAATATATGTATTTCTTGTGAATGAATGATACATATAATATATAAATTTGGATAACAGACTAGATGTAAGTATACATGTTTTATATACATATATGTGTGCGTGTTTTTATATTTTACAGTTTAAAATCTGCTACATTTATGACTAACAGAACTGATAGAGCACATGAAGATTTAAGCAGGGTGAATATAAAATCAGCACTATTTATATCTGAACAAATTTTGTTATATTCAACTGACAGCATCTGGCTGTTTAAATCTCTGTTGTTTATTTTAAATAAGTTGTTGCACATCGAAATCAAAATGGGTTCATGCTTTGATCTGTTTTTATTTGATCACTCTTAAGTCTTACTGTCTCTCTCTCTCTCTCTCTCTCTCTATATATATATATATATATATATATATATATATATATATGTTTGTGTGTGTGTGTGTGCATGTGTGTATGACAAAGTGGAAAAAGTTTTTTGTGACACATTTCATTCTTTAGGATTCATTAGACTAAATTTGGTATGTTGGTGGGGTTGCACATGCATGTGAATAAAGTATGTTGGGAATATTAAATTTAATTTTTTTTTATCTAGCCAATTTCATATAGATTATTTTTCTTTTTCTTTTTCTCATTTTTTTAGTAGATATCCCACACTGTGATAATAGAAGTTCTGCCAGGAATGGTGAAATATTGTAAGAGCCCAGGTGCAAATTAATTTACTCTGGATGATCTTGTGATCAAGGGACTCACTAGACATTTGTGTCATAGTGAATTGTATTGTTTTCTCCTTTGATCAGAGTAGCATTTTTATGTCAAAATTGTCATCAGTCTCATTACAGTGAGCAACAACACATTTGATGTATGTTTTGCAAAATCTATCTCTTCTGTTCATATAATTTTTTATTTAGAGTCTTTGAGGTTTCTCCGATGTATTTTTTGTGGCAATTATTACAGGCAATGAAGTAAATTACCCCTTCAATTTTTAGCTTATTGTTTTATTTAGTATTGACTTAGTCTTTTACTGTTTTAGATGCAGTAATAACAAATCTTATGTTTGGATAGATTCTTTTCAATTGTAGATATAATAGGGTTAGTTGGTAGGATGATATATTTTTGTGGGGGTCAGGAGGTGACATTCTTCTATTTTGGAATATTTTATCAGCCTTTTGTTTTGCATTGAATATAAATTAGTGTACTGAAGAACTTGAAAGTGTTTTGAATGTATTCCTTCACTTCATGTAAATAATGAGGGCTGCAAATTCTGAGTGCTCTTAAGTAGAGTCCAATGATTATACTTGATTTTATTTTGTTGCTATGATGAGAATAGAAATTTATTAGATGGTTTTTGTTGATTGATTTCTGGTGGATACCATGTTGTTAACATGGTGTATCTTGATATCTAGAAATATTGTTCGTGGTATATATATATATATATATATATATATGGTAAAAATATAGTTTACGGTATGCTATATTTATGAGTAAAAGTGCTTAGTGTTAGTGATATTTTATATGTAAATATGAAAGTGAGGTCAACACGAATTAGTGAAAGTCTGTTTCATGCCTGAATGCAATCTTATGGTTTGAAGATTACATTCACGGTTTCTTCTCAGTGTTAAGTTCAGTGCCCACTTTTATACCAAAAGCTTTGAAGCCACCAGAAGAGAAAATGAAGAAGTCAAAAGACAAGAGAAAAAGGCTCAATGAAAACAACCTCATCCTCCACCAACGTTACTATGCAGTCAATGCTATCAGCTCTTCCATACAAGAATTGGTCTACTTAGTCATTAACATCATTATTATAAAGGAAGTGATCAGAAAATAAATTAAATTCTTGGATACAAGATAAAGCCAACTATATATATATATATATATACACACTGAAGTCAACAATGAGTGGCAAAACTATGTTTCGTGCTTCAGCACAATCTTCAGGCCATATATATATATATATATATATATATATATATATATATATATATATACACAAATACACAAACACACACTGAAGTCAACAATGAGTGGAAAAAGTCTGTACCATGCTTCAGCACAATTTTCAGGCCATATATATATATATATATATATATATATATATATATATATAGATAGATAGAGAAAGAGAGATAGGTTTCCCACTAGAGATGTATTGGTTTTTAATGTAAACAGACATTCCTTATATGGTGCAACATAATCTTTGTTATTTCCATTTCTCTCTACCTGTTTCTGTCTGTTTAAACTAAGCTTATTAATTAAAGTGCCAATAATTGGAGACAACAACGAGATAATTTTTAGTTCCCTTCTTCAACTGAATAACAGTAAATGTTTTAAATATTGTAGGTCTATTTCTAACTTAATTTTATTTATTGAGTGTAACTACTGAAGTTTACTGATGTCTGCAACATGCCCCTCATAATATACTCAATGAGATTTAAGTCTCATGAATACAGAGAACGGTGGAATATCGAAAAGTCAAGTGAATGTTCCTGGAACTAGTTTCATGTTGTTGTCTGCAGATAATGAAGGTGCTGTGTTACATAGTACAAACCATCAAGGAAATATGGTAGTTGTGAAGAGATGCAAATGGCCTGCAACAAGATAACATCTATCAAGACAAACTCCAAGAAAACACAGCCATTTAATTACAAAACCACTACCAGCTTGCACAATGCCCTGCTGAGAGGCTGGGTATAAAGTCTCTTGTGATATTCTTCACACAAACTCAACTCTCTGACAAAATGGCTTGAAATATGACCATGTTGCCAGTCTTTCAGGATTCAATGGTGATGTTCTTTCATTCCAGGTAAGATACAGTAACTGATGTTGTGATACCAATAATGGTATCATAGTTTGTTGATGAGTACAAAATACCATGGACTACTGTGTGTACTGACAAACATATTGATCAAAAGGTGGATCACCACTAGTGTTAAATTAAAATGTGATTGGAGGCAATATTTCCCTTTGTTGGAATGTTACTATCCTTGTCAGTCACTGTTGATCTCATTTAGGGAATTACCT
>OZ010571.1:129932840-130105340 GCA_963932145.1 Acanthosepion lycidas | reverse complement strand
GATAATCATGTATGACACTGCTCTTTCACATTCTACAGGGAATAGCAGGAATACCTCCCAGTTAGGCAGTAAGAGGTATTTCTGGTAGGTATAATAAAGTTTCCAAAAACAATTAATGGAATCACCATCAATTTCCACAGATATTAATCAAATAGAAAACTAGTGATCCATCATTAAAAGTGATGCATATGAGAATTGAAAACAATACTCAAGTAAAGAAGATCTCTAGTATGCAATAAAAAAAACTGCTGCACATAATATTAACGTCAAAAGAACAGAAAAGTTAATAATATCTACAAATAAAAAAAATTGTGAAGATTGCAGAATGTAAAAGAATCCATATTAACATGAAAAGTAATAAATATATATATAAATATATTGATATATATCAGATACTGTGTTTATCAAATACATATATTACTATAGCCATAGAAAATATGGAAATTGAACACAGGCTGTGCTTGAAACAGTTTTGTCCAACATTGCAAATTGCTAACAAACTAAAGCATTCACCTAATGTTCTTAAATTGCCTAGTCAGTCTTGGGGCCTCAACTTCAGTCACTTTCTCACCGACATAATGTGGCTTTTCTCAGTCTTTTCTATAAATATTTTCACGATATCTGCTCTGACAAGCTATTTTCACTGGTACCTGAACTGCATGAATTTTAGTGTTCTACTCGCCTGGCATCTCAGTCCCACCTTTTTACTGTTGAAACAGTTAAATGTAACCACCTCTTCTACTCCAACAGCTTCTTCTCTCACACTTCCCAATAGTGGAACTCATTTCCTCTTACTTTCTTCCTTGATAACTATAATCTTCAAAAAGTTAAATGTAATGTCAATCTACATCTTCTGTTGCTTTGATCCTCATTCTTCTTTTTAATCCTCGTCTGTTCTTCTTTCTATCCTTTCCTAACCTCCCCCTATACCCAGTCTTTTCCCTTACTTACACCATCTGTATCCCTTTATGTATTAGTGGCACTCCTGCCTTGCTTGGGGTGAAATGCTTATGAAACAAAAAAAAATGTTCATGACTTTCATATCGATGGCAGTGTACCAAATCTTTTTGGAAATATCTAAACTGTCAGCTGTATACAACTACTTTCTAATACCAATGGTAAAAATGATTTTGAGTTAGTGAAGCCTTGGTGAAGGATTTCTTTCTTCAAACTTTGTGGACTGGCAATATAGAATCATAAAGAACTGTACCAGATAACAGAAACAACATCAGTTGAAAACTTTCAACAGCAACAACTAAAATGCATGTCACATGTAACTCAAAGAGAAATTAATGACATAATTAAGATGTTGGCTTTGCACACTGCTTCAAACAAAATGTTAGGAAGTAAGCACCTTATCAATACTACAAAAAGCAGTAACTGTTAGTGGATGGGATATCTATTTCCCTGAAAAAAAATATTTTGAGAGAAAGATTATGCAAATTTCAGCTTAAAATAGTACTAGCCACTCATTCAATGAATGCCAGATGTTTCCTTATAAAGAAATGGATAATGAGACCATTACCATCATAATAAATATTTGACTTGGTTTGTTTCCATCATACAACAAGTAATTATCAATATATTTGTTTAAAAAAGATGGGATATTACAAAACTGAAGCCACACCATATACTTATATAAATTTATAGTGAACATTTTACTAATATTGTTTAGTTATTAAATGTTATTGTGAAAGCATTTACTTGCAAAATAAAGCCTGATACACACCCACACACTCATATATATATATATATATATATATATATATATATATATGCATATATGCATGTATGTGTGTGTGACTATTGCATCATATATATGGCTTTATAAAATAATATATAGGCCCATAACAACATAAATTTTCTGCATTTTTATATAGTATTTATTTTCTGTCTCATGACAAAATTGGAATTATATTTTACCAAAGCACAGAACAAAGAAATCTAGAAGTCAAATCTAGAACTGGTATTTATCACAAAGATTTTGTATATAGACATAATTTTAATGTGTGCAGCATTATATATATAAAACTTGTGTACTTGCAAACATAACTTAGCAGTGAGTGGTTCATTTTCAAAACCTACAGGGTATGTATTCTCTAAGGAGAATAGAGTTGATTTTACTTTTTATGCTAGAATCTATAGTGGAATGGAAGTACTAATATCCTTTATCAGTGCGTTGAAGGCCACACTTGCTGGAAATGATTGATGAGCATCTTTAATTTCTGGAAGATGGGCTGAAAAACACAGATATAGAATAACAGTGCATGGGGAAGAAAGTTTCAAAAAAACAAAAATCTAATGTAGTTTGTACTGTTTCAGTCATAGGATTGTTCAACAGAAGAATGGCCAGGGAAAATCAAGTTAGATTGCCATGATGATGGTGGGAGGTAGAAAATATAAAAGATATTACATTTGGGAACAGAGGTCAGCATCATGAGTAATGTTGGTAGAAAGACAAGGGCAGAAAATGCTTTGTTTGTTAGGATCCAATTGCAAGAATCTCGTTGGATGATTTTACCCTGATAAAGTTCATCTTTGTAGGTGCAAGTTAAATATCAAACTCTTTATATATCTTGCCTTGCTAGCTTAATCTTTCTTTATACTGCATCCAAAAGACCCAGGTTAGATAATTCTTCTTTTATGTGCCAAGTTCTTTCACAACATGGGTGTTCATGGCTCCCCACAACTTCTTGTCTTTTGCTGCTGTAAGCAATTTTTTATATTTACCTACCCACTTTGCACTTGCTCTGCCATCACTTTGCACTAACTTGTTAAGTAGGTTACTCACTGTCCCCACTGCTTCTTTCGATTTCAGTATGTTGTCTTTCAGATTTCAGCACTGTGAGTGTTAAATTCTCTAGGCCCTCTTTTCTCATAGAAATTTCAACTCTCTTTCAGATTATAAGTTTCTTTAATATTCCTATTTTCCTCTAAGTTTTGATAATGAACCACTGCTAAGTTATATTTATAAATATCAACATTTTCTTGCTTTTTATTACTTCATCTATATGCCCTTCATCTATATATATATATATACTTCATCTATATGCCCTGTCCCTTCAGGATGTAGGTGATCATAGCTTTCAACAATTTCTTGTCATTGTAGCTCACAATAAATTTTGTCTAAACCATGTTCTGCTATCCATTTACTCAAGCTCACTTGTTAGGTTATACGTCGTTTTCCTCCGGCCATCTTGTCCTCGATCTTTCCCGTGAGTATGTCGTGCCTAAAAGTTTTTTTTCTGTTTTTGTTTCTGAGTCTACCATGAACACAATGTCATCCATGTATCTTATGTTGCTATAATCATATCTACCCGTGGTAAATAAGTTTGCTAGTTCTCTTAGGATTGTTTCACTTCAATTGCTTCGATCAGCAGGGAGAGCTAAGGATAAAAGAAACAGACACCCACCTCCATGATGATCTGTTGGTGGTGACTTTTAGGAGTTCCACCATTGTCATGTCCATCCACCCTTTGATGTTGCTTGACCAGCTCTTGCATCCATCTTCAACATGATGGTATTACAGAGGCTGTTATGCCATGTGATGTGGTCAAACCAGGCCATCTTCTGATGCTTAATAGTGGCAAGGAGAGGTTCCTGTCAACACACTTTTTCTATAGTCATCAGTTTTGTGCTTCTAGTAGGAGATATAGAGAAACTTTCTTAAGCATTTGTTGTTGAATGCTTGGATCCTTTTTCCTGTCTCAGCTGGTAGTGTCCAAGTCTCACACCTTTAGAGGAAGATAGATATGACCAGCATTTTCTACAGCTTTCCTGTCTGGTCATCACTGCTGTGGCTTTGATGATCCATGTGCAGATTTCTGTGTTGCAGGTTCCATATTTTGACAGGGTCGCTCCCAAGTATTTGAAACTGGACACTTCCTCCAGTGAGTTACCATCCATTATACAGATTGAATAAATCAAAACAGTTTGCTTTATTCTTCTTTCATTGTGTATTAACTAATTCTATAGATGCGCTGATAAGCTGTTTGTTCATAGTAGTCAGATTAGAGATATATTTTCTGCCTTGTACATCTAACATAAAAGTATTTATATCTGAGGAGCTATCATTATTTACATCTGACAGTGTATAATTAAATTCAGTGGAAACACAGCAAACATTAACTAAGTGGTGCTAAAAATAAGAACAAGATGGGCAGTATAACAAGAACAATCTACCTCCCTAGATTAGATAAAGGGTTTAGTTTAGAATTCCTTTTAAGTTACCCAGATTGATAAAGGCTTGGGCAACAAAGATGAGGACAATACTTCACGTGTAAATAATGTAAATAGAATAATTATTGAAAATCCTATTTCCTTATTAACCAATTTTTCTCATTTTGTTAATGGTTCCTGTAAATCCATTGATGTAGATTTAATACTATAGAAAAAAGCATTTTATTTTTTTTTTTTTTTTAAAGAAATTTAGTTATTTCATAAGTTATACAAACTAAAATCGTCATCCAAATTTTTGCCACAACAGAGCATGGTTGATGAGTTCTTCACCTTTCTCCAGGTGCATCCTTCTTATACTTAGAATTTTTCATTTATATCTTTTGTTCATATGTGCAGTAAGAGGCAATTTAGTAGCCAGTGGATATTTTACATACCCATAGACTGTAAATTCCCTTGGAGAGGTGTCAAAAATTAGTTTTCTTTTATCTTTTCTATAAATATTGATTTTTAGAATTGGCCTTATTCCTCTTAGGGGAGATGCTGTCTATGGGATGGATCCTGGGTTATCAAGCTAATTTTTATTTGATGATCACCTAATTAAGACATTGCAATTTAATTATGATTTTGAAAAAAATATTAGAGTTACCTACTAAATAAAAAACCTTTATATGGATTCTTCTAGAATGTGTATATATATATATATATATATATATATATATATATATATATATATATATTAACATGTATCAATATGGTGTTTTCCTTTCATCTTTCAATGATAATGTGATTAAGCTTATCAGACAATATGAAATGAACTTACTTAAATAGACAAAACTTGTCTATATTATTTAATGAAACATGTATTAATGAAAAATTGCTACCTAAATATACACAATATATATATATATATATATATATATATATATATATATATATATATATATATATATATATACAATGCTGTTAATGTAATTTTCACAGCTATGGAAAGTACTAGCAGCTATTTTTGTTGCACTCCCAAGTACAAATCCTAGTATAATACTAAATACTACACTGGGATAGCTTCTGTAGTAATTTCAAGTTCATATCTGCAGCCTCTTTCACCTCTCATATCCTACAGTGAAGAAAATAATGATATTCACTGAAATAACTTGTGGAATAATGACATTGGCATATATTTGAATTCCAGACAATATTAATTATTATTTAATATATAACCTATTTTGTAATGATGTTTTTCAAAAATATTTCTTTTCATAGTTTTTATATAAATAATTTTTGTATGCATTTTACATATCATTCTTTGGATAACCAATTTGAAATGACTTCA
Source organism: Acanthosepion lycidas (assembly GCA_963932145.1). Taxonomy (NCBI): domain Eukaryota; kingdom Metazoa; phylum Mollusca; class Cephalopoda; order Sepiida; family Sepiidae; genus Acanthosepion; species Acanthosepion lycidas. The sequence continues at coordinate 130,099,831 of OZ010571.1, read as the reverse complement.
TTATTCTTTGTAAGCCTTTTCTATATATTAATCTGCAATCATGTTTTTATTAAAACAAATATTTCTTTGCCTGCATTTTGCATATTTCTTTGGATAACCAATTTGTAATGACTACTTAATTATTCATTGTAAGCTTTTTATGTATATTATTGTGTAATGACATTTTTCTTAAATAAGATTTCTTTGTAAAATTTTATATATATCCTTTTTGTATAGCCTACTTGAAATAGCATTTTTCATTCAATTTTTCTATACCATTTTGTATATCCTATTCTGTAATAGCCTTGGGAAAGGTATGAATCCTCTTCCTCTTCCCCACCTATGGACAGATAGCAGGACAGATCGGGTTCTATAGACTTGGATGGCAACTGGTCTACTGCAGAAAGAAATGGCAAACTACTGCAGGAAAAATCTGCCTCATCAGTCATGTATCAAAAGATACATGATCACCTAAGTGTGTATCATGCCTGGTACATAACTGATTCTGTAATATGTTTTTCTTAAATGATATTTGTTTGTATGGTTTTTATATATCCTGTTTTGGAATAATTGTTTCTTAACTAATATTTCTCAGGATACTTTCAATGATTAGTAAAATCAGCAAGTAAAAATCTACAGAAATAATTCCAGAAAATGTCAGACAAGTGTTGTCAGCTTTAACAACATTTATTTTGTTTATCACCTCTCTAACATTAGCAGTCAATGGCTGTGCTGCATGCAAAAAGGAATCTCTAGTCACAGAGAAATCTGCCATAATCACTCACGCTGCTGATTTACTATCGATAAAACTCTTAAATTTCAATTTCTCTCTGCACGTTTTTTTTTTTTTGTGCATCCATTTCCTGTTTTGTGAGAAAAATATTTTCTAAACCTAAAAAATAAAATTTAATAAAGTAAAATCCAAACCTAAAAGAAGTTTGCATATATATATGAATGTTAGTGTGAAGATATTTGTGTCCATGTCGACCATGTTGAGTTAACTGAAACAGAGAGAGATATTTTCCTGACATAGCAAAAAAACTGATAGCAAAGGTTATTTCATTGGAATATAAAAATAATTCTGTTTGTAGATAAAAAGAATTAAGTGTAATTTCTGCATTCCTCCAATAAGATGAATGCAGTCATATTTTCCTATAATATTTGGTTTGTATCATTTTATTTACAGTTTTTCTTTGAATTCAATAAAAATGAATTAAAATTTATTTGTTTAGAGTACCACAGCTTGGTTACAGATTATTTGAACTGTTGACACATATTTTAAAAATATCAATTTTTATAACACATTTTGGTCTTTTTCTATATGACATATCCTTTCTTGACATGGGCAATCATGGCTCTCATCAACTTCCTGTTATTTTGTAACTCTGAGTAAGGTTTGTCTTTTTACTATGATTCCTAATCCCTTTTCTGCCAACCATCTATACCTGCTCATTAGGTAGGTTATTCACTGTTTTTCTATGTCCCTGGTGTATTCACTATGTCCTGAGAGTGTTAAATTCTCCAAGTTCTCTTTCCTTATTATGTGCCCTAGAAATTCCAAGAGTCATTCTGATTCCAGGTATAAGTGTCTTTGTTGCTTCTATTTTCTTTAAAACTTCCTCATTACTCATATGTTCAGTCCATGATATTCTCAGCATCCTTTTTCATCTGTGAAGAGATTGTCTAACATTCATTTCCACAAAAGTGGATGAATATTACATAACAGTGTAGCATTTTTCACTATTCCAATGTCCCTTCAAAGTTCAGTGTTGCATTTTCTGCTGTTAAAACACACTGCCTTAAATCTAAATTTACCATATAGATCTTTTATCATGAAAGATTGTAAAGAAGATCTAAATAAAGAAATCCTAATATTTGATTAAAAAACCTGCAACCTTGTGATATTTGATTTTACTTTTAATTTAAAATAATTTTCTGTCTAAATTTCTGGGATGAGTAGCTATCATTATTCACATTAATTACATCTGGACCATTGTCCTCATCTTTGTTGTTATTATCAAAATGTTTCAGTCATTTATTTAATCTATGGGGATAAATTTTTCTCCTCTTGCTTTCCATATATCTTGATATCTTGTTTTTTTACTGCTCAGTTATTGCCCAACCTGTTTCTGCTGAGTCTAAGTCTGCACTACTTGGCCCAGGAACTCATAATTAGAATGTCATCAAATTCCTGAATCAATACTTTAATACACTAGTCACTTCAACTACCTGAAGAAAAATGGATACAATGGTGAAAACATTGGGATAATAACAATTAAAATGAAGACAATAGTTTGAGTGTAAATAATGTCATGGCATCTATTCATATTTATTTTAGCTTCAATAAAACATTAAAATTTTCTTATTATTTGTGTCCTCAAAACATTGTGCTTTCCAGCCTTCATCAGCTACACATCCATTCAGGTAACCTTCAAGGAATCTTGATCTAAAACATTTAATATATGGGGGTAGACTGTTCTCATTGTTTTCTGTGTCCTACATTCAAATTACAGTATACAATGGACTTCAAGATGTGAATATATATATATATATATATACACAGACACATGTATGTATGTATATATATATATATATATATATATATATATATATACATACACATACCTGTATGTATATATATATATATATATATATATATATATATATATATATATATATATACACATATACATAATTCAATGCACTCATGTAATTGAAACAAGACTTATTTCACTATCACTACACTGATATTTCCAAAGATTCTATATATTCTATAATATTAGCAAAAGTTTGGAAAGTAAATTTCAGTTTTATCTCAAAATTTGGTTATTGAAGTCATGTAAGGTTTTACAGGTTGGTCTATCTCTTAACCTCTTTCGTAAAAACTCATTCATTTTCATAATAAAATCAACAATTTCAAAGTAAAGAATAACATACTTCAATAGATTTTTATCAACCTCTGAGACATAAAGCACTTTGGGTATTTGCTAGTGGATATTAAAATCTGCTTTCAGTAAGAAATGAATGACATCTGAAGTTAAAATCTATTATATCAGATTATTACCACTGTTTAAAAGTAAAAGACTTATCGATTGATTCAGTCATGATGGTTCAAAGTGCCTCAAGCCATTGCTTCGATCATTTTTCTCAGTTGTTCTTAAGGGTAAATCAGTAACTGTCTTTTTTTTGTTTTTGTTTTTACTTGGTTATATTTTTTCTTGTTTTCTCTTTCTCTTAGAATAAAAAGGGTGTTACAAGATGTGACATTATTTTTTAAAAAGTTTTCCAACACATTTCATTATTTAATTCCCTTGCTCTCAAGAGAAAAATAACAAGACTATAGATTATTTTTTGTTAATTTTCAGTAGCTGAAAAGGAAATCCAGTGCTTGTGGAAATGGCTTTTAAATAACATTTTCAAACACATCACTCAGCAATAGGCAGAAACTCAAAATTTATGCAGGTTTTTTCAAACTTGTTTCAATAGTGAAAAGGCTTAATTTACAAGGATTCTACTTCTTTGTAAGTTAAAAGAAAACTATAAAATAACATTATTCAAACTTTTCTTACACAATAAGAAAGGAAAGAATTAACAATAAGTAAAAAATTATACTTTTGAGCCTTATTTGCCAAATATAAAAAGGTATATAAAATATTTGTTATTCTTTCAATCAGTCTGTTTAGAAAATAAAAATAGATGCTTCATAGAGATTATTTCTTGTTTTTATGAATTATCAGATGTCTCACTATATTGAGATTTATATTAGAGATATAAAACTCTCATATCTTTAGTGTTTCAAAAGTTTCTAATTTGTCATCAATCAGTCTTTATCATTTAACAATTTGATCATTATTTTTTATATGATTTCAACCCAAGCAAGACAGTAAAGCCAATGAGATACAAGGGGTTACTGAGTGTGAAAGAATAAGAAAAGAAGAGAAACCAAGAAGACAGCAAATAATAATTGATATTACATTTAAATTTTTAAAGATAAAAGTTGCCTGGAAATCACAGAGTTGGAAGAGAGTTTCACAAATCAGTTTTATTAGGTTGGTGCAAAAATAATGACGTAATATTGTCGTTTTTTGAGGTTAAAAAACACGTCAAAAAATGACATTATTACGTCATTATTTTTGCAACAACCTAATATGAGCAAAATATGAATTCAAGTATAATTCACTGCATTTAGTATTTCAGAAAACTAAAAATATACTACACCTTCACAGTTAACTTCCCTGCTGACCCAATGTACAATTCTCATACCATAGAACATTTTTTTCATATAGCAATAAGTATTGTTCATAGAGCTTAACAATTAGCAATTAACCAAACGATATTTCCAGTTTTCTTAAATTACTGTTATGATTCTCAAAACTTTTCATAAAGATTATATCATTTATATGCATTGCACCTTCAGAACAGAGGTGATCATGGCTCTATGCAACTTTCTGTCATCTACAGCTCTAAGCAACTTTTGATTCTTTGCCATCTCTCCTTGTCCCTGTTCTGCCAACCATTCACACAAATTCATTAGGCAAGTTGCTTATTGTCTCATTTTACCCCACTTTCCCTCGTGGCAGTTGCTGTTTACATCAGAAGGTCAACTTTGGATAGGTGGTAAGATAATTATTTTATCAGAATCATGGGATATAAAACAAAATGACTCGAGGGTTAAAATAAATAATATATTTTTATTTATTTTCTCTAGAGTGATCTGTGAGTCCTTTGGTATTCAATGTAGGAAGAGGGTCGTTCCTCAGGCAGATATTGATAGCAGTCTGGAGAAATGTCCTTAGTGATCGTTTTGAAGTAAGACCATAATAGCGGGTAGTTGTAATGGGAGAAACTAGGTCAGTGTCAATCTACTGTGTTTTTTCTTGGCCCTGAAAAGGTCAGAAATGCCAATAGTATGACCTCTTAATTGTTTCTTCATGTGTCACACATGCCTGGTCTCTATGCGGTAGTGTTCTTTTGCTTCATCCTCTCTTGCTGTCCCTTAAACATCTAGCCCAGAGATGTCAGGTTTATATCCTTTTGATCAGGCACAAGAATTTGGTGCAAACACTGGTTTCAGCTAACATCAAAAGTCTCTGTGTCAATTTTTTTGATTGGCCAAATTCTTTTTCTTTTTTTTATAACAGAAGTTATGCTTGGAACCCCGCGATTTTTGGTATTGTTCAGTCACAAATAAGCAGGCTCTCCAACTGCAAACTTTCCTTGTTTTTGGATGAGTTCAGTCTTTGCTTCTTTCTCTTTTCATTTGAAGGTTGCCTTATTGTAGGTTTAGAGAAGTAAAGAAAGTATAGTTTTTATAGAGATAAGGTTAAGTTTAAAAACACAAGCTCCTACTTAAAAATAAACTTCTTCCCTTGAAGACGTATACCTTCCACCATTCCCTGACCACTCTTGTGCCTTTTGTCTGACTGAAACATTGAAATGGATAATTTCTGTATTCATTTTTCAACAGCTGTCACAGTTAAATTACTAATTACAATACAGTCTGTATACCGGGGTTGAATAAAACTGACAAAGTTTTTGTTGGTTGAAATAGATCTATACTCCATATGAGGTAATTTTGGAGTTAATGGTTTACTACTGTTTATTTGCTCTGTATAATAAATACATTGAGCTTTTTTTGTGGATCAGTTTTAATATTTTGTATTACTAGGATCCATTTGGATTACATACCAACAGATTTATTACCTTTACTATATATATATATATATATATATATATATAAACTGTTGTTGATCAGAATTGAATCAGACCAGGGGATGGTTATATTAAAAATTGTTTGATGTACAATACAATAAATCAAACATTCAGGTCCAGCACTAGCATCTTCTGTAACCCCTGAAACTTTGATACAGGGCACCCACTCTGCTACATGTCGATTTCAAATTTTCCCAACTTGGGGCCTACAACCCCCAAATGGAAAAATTGGTGGGGAAGTGCAGTGATTTTTTAAATTACCAAAGATTAGGGAATTATCCAATTTAAACAAAAATTTCAGTACATATTCATTAATTAATTACTTTTATAATGAATAGTTTTTTTTAATTTAAAACAAATCTGAAAAAATGTTATTCTTTTTGTAATAGCCACTAATATTTTCATGACAAAAATTTTCCCCCCCAAAATTTTTAAGTCACAAATTTTACATTTCCATAAAGATTAATCACTAAAGCATTTTTTCTGAAAAAGAAAGTTTAAAAGAATGTGTAGCACCAGGTTACCAACCAGCAATTCTCTACTTGAACTTGTGTCAGACAAAGCTAAGCTTTGTAAATATCTACTTTGAATTTGGCAGAATTTTCTACACAAGAAATTTGCAGAATATTCAACTTTTATCACATCTTCAAATAATCTTAGTGAAGCTCTAATGAAATCATAAGATGGTGTACAATGTGATAAATTAGTATTTCAGATACTAAATGCAACAAAGCAATTTAAGACCAGTTGGGGTCATTTTATTTATTCTGTCTTTACCCATTAAATTGGCTCTTCTGCCTTAGATACTGCATCAGCTTAGATATCATCCATACTATTCAGCCTTTGTCTGCCATCTTGGGTTTTGTGCTTTTATTATTTATCTGATGTGACAGCCTGGAAACATCGGAGATGATGCCAGCTTCGTAATATTCAGATTTATTGGAGGTCTTAAACAAACTTTTCACAAAATTCTTGGATAACGATCAAATAAACTATAAAGTATATGTTATAAAATGATTCCGTTGGCCGTATGAATTGCAAATGCCGAACATCAGAGACATTCATGAGTTTTACTGCAGTTAATGTTCAGGAGAATGCAATGGTTTTATAACTGCCAACACAGAACCTAGCAACAGTAAGTTTCAATAGCAAACAGTTACAACATTAAGTAATCTATATGATAATGTTATCCTGGGTTATCAAAGGTTACCTTAGCAAATGATGTTATCAATGGTTCACTGTAACTTTGAAAGATAAGAGCTGTAAAGATAGATAAGATCTAAAACTGAGCCCGGGTTTCACTGATTTAGTAGATGATGAATCAAACTTGTTATGGATTACTGCTCACACTTCAAGAAACTTTGGTTTCTGCTATCCAAGATTATAATCAAAACAAAATACTTAGGTCTTGGAGGATTATGAGTAAAAGTATAACATAAATTTTATTATTACTTTATTCTGACTTAATATTTGGCACTACAGAATCACAAACTAAACCAAATAACAGAAACCACATCATTGAGGACTATCAGCAGTAGCAACAATTAAAATGGATAACACTTGTAACACAAGGAGAAAATAATGAAAATCAAAACGTTGACATTCCACACTACTACAAATAAAATCTTACAAAAATTGGGTGGTTGATTTTGTTTAGCAGCATTTCAACCATTATGGGTTATTTAATGCTGAAATCTGAATATTTTGAACATAATTGTATGGTTTCAACTAAATATATTTTGAATGCAATTGTATGCCTCCAACTACAGATAAAATGTATTGTTGGTAATTTTTTTATATAAAAATGTATTGCTGGTATTTTCTCTAAAAAAATGTATTTTTATAGTTTCATAGTTTTTTGAGGGTAGGGATCACTATTTTCCCATAATTGGAACCCTAACAGGTGCTACCACCATGGTTCAAGGAGGATATATGAACATCAGCAATCGATTGTAGCATACTCTTCAAAACCTTCAATCTTGTGATTAGGGTTACAAAGGAAACCCCTATCAATACTGGAAAGAGTGATAACAGCGACTGAACTTGAGAAACTTATTTTCCTGAAAAGTACTTTTAAGAGAATAACTTTTTAAATTTCAATCAAAAGAAATACTGATTGCTCAGTCAAAGAATGCCAAATGTTTCCTTGTAGCGAAATAGCTAATATTAACATTACCATTCACCTTTTTATGATTTTTCTTTTTACTGATCCTTTTTGTTATTATTGCTAAAAAACCAAAGCATTACTCTGAAAACTAAAGTCATATTCTTAACTAGACTTGTCAAATTGAGACTTTCATATCGAAGTCATGCATGGTGTCAAACTTATTCAGAAATATCTAAACTGTTAACTGTATGCAACTACTTTCTAAGATCAATGGTTAACAATTACTTTGACTATTTTTCTTTGAACATTGTGGACCAGTGCTACACAATCACAAAGAATTGTATCAAATCATAGAATCCACATCACTTGAGGACTTTCAACAGCAACAACAACTAAAATGGGCATTGCATGTAACTTGTAGAGAAAATAATGATATAATCTAGATGTTGGCTCTCCACATTACTTGAAATAAAAGTTTAGGAAGGAAATCCCTATCAATACAAGAAAGAGTGATAACAGCTACTGGATGTTAGAAACCTATTTTTCTCAAAAATTGTTTTGAGAATGATTTTATATAGTTCAACCAATACCAGTAGTAGCTGCTCAGTTAGTGAAATGCCAAATTTTTCCTGATATGAAAACGGCTATTACCATTACAGTTAAATTAAACTCTGGTTAGTCTATTTTGCACAACTCTATTCAAGCAGATTTTCATTTCTTCAACACTCATGCAACCAACTTGTAGTTTATACTGTACCTATTCTGAATAGACCTGACTTGCAATTTCTGTGTGAGAGTGCATAATCTGATGTAATCAACAGTTGAACAAGATCAGTATTCTCAAACACATAAATGAGGTATGACTTTGTGCATGCTTAACCTTCATTGACTTCTGAATGGTTTTCCAGCACTTTCTCATGATGCTACATACTATCATTTCTCCAGCTTGATCTACAAGAAGTTACCTCTTTGAAAAATCAAATATGGCAATATTCAGATCTGGGTTTCATAGTTGGAACACAGATGTTCTAACCACTCAACCATCTGCCCATTAAACTCTGGGAATTGGAAAGAAATCAGTAGTTTTAGGTAAGAACTAATTTTTCAGCTCATGCCTTTGTAGGTTGTCTGTGACAGATTACACTTTAAACATTAGATTATGAAAGTTATCATTATATGATAATTGTTATATTTTGTGCTAATAGGAATATATACTTGAAAATCATGGTGGATAAAATAAGTAAAGGTTTATTGTAAAAACCAGTACAATAAGAATAAAAGTAACAGTTATGCACAAGGTCATCGCAAATCAATCCAGTAGTGAGTGCTACTATTTGAAGGTCAGTAGTTCTTACGTAAGTCTGAGTCATACTCAACAGTTTCCATCTGGTCTCTGTAGTCCGTTGATTTACAGATACTTATAGGTAGTTACATCTCATCGATTTTCCAGTATTTTAGTAGTTTAATGCTCAAAATCTGGTCTGTTAGATTCTGCCATTCACAAACATTGAACATCTTGGTTCCAATGTCTTCACCATAGCCCTGCTGTGGTTGCCTTCCAGATGCTCTGCCATGCCAAAGTACAACCTGATTTGGTTGTTATGATTTTGAATTCACAGTTGTCCTTCTCTTAGACTGGTTGTCAACCATAGCTAAAGAGCCGAGCCTGTCCTGCTATTTAACCCATAGCTGAAGAGAGAAGAGATAGATTCATACCTTTTTCAAGGGTGGTTGCATGTAAGTGAATGTAGTGACTGGAATTCAAACTCAATTCTGATTCCTCATTCTGTGTTGCTATCTATTACATCATCCACACAGGCACAATAAATATCTCCTTATTAACTGATTTTCATGTTTTAATTTAATTAATATGAAAACAATTGTTTTTTTAAATATAATTTGACTTATTTAAACTATTATTCTCTTTGATTGTTATTGATGTTATTATGTACATAACATTTCAGCCAAATACCATCTAACCATTGTTAGGTGGCCATTATTTTTTTACTATATATAGGATATGATTATTATATTATTTTTGTACCTGTGATGCTGATGTTTGAGTATAATGTTTAACTACCTTTAAACTCATACTTGATTTACCAATATTTATACCCACTCTGCCACCATCCAAAAGGATATCAGTGGTGTATATTTAGAGTCTTCAAATCTAATATCAGATAGCTTTGATATTTGGTGATCATGGTGAGCTTGTATCACCTTTTGATAATTTTGTTTGATTCTAGAGATGAGAAATTATCTATATAAATTGACTTAGACTAATGTTCTCATTTTTTATTGCTATAGATATTATTATAGACACAACACAATAATCAACACATGTCCTATATAAACAAAAATCATGTTCAAATAGATTCTGGCCAGCTTGAGTATCTCAAGCTGGCTAAAGTCTATTTGAACAAAAGATCATGTCTATAATAATGTCTACAAAAATATGAGCATTCAGTACCATCTCTCTGCAGTATAGTACTGACATAGATTCCAATGAATATACTTCCCAATTTCATCATGTTAATCACTGTTTTAAGGATAGGACATCTCGACACTAAGTGATCAATATTTTCAACATGTTGTTCACGTAATATAAAAATTGAGTTTGCACCATTTTTATTGTTTGCCAGGTAATTCCTAGTAAATAAGCTTTGATACAGCACAACTATTAAAAATGCCTCTATTTCTGCTTTTAGACTAGTACTCTTCAGCACTCATGAGTTTTGTGTTTATCTACATTGGAATTATTACTTCTGAGTGCTTATTGGCCATGTGAAGATTTTTTTCCCCTCAGGTGTTTTTCAAATTGTTTAAGCCTTGTTTGAAAATACTTTTTATCATTTTTACTGCATTTGTTAGTTAGTGATTTTTATTTGTTTCTTTCACAGTGAAATTTAGTTATTTTAAGAATTTGTTTTTTATAAATGGAAGAAAGCTTTTACTATACTTTATTCTTCCATATGGCTTTTCATTTTTAACTGGAGATCTTGCACAAGGCAGATAGCACCTTCTTTCAGAATACTTGCAGTATCAAGCAATGCAAACCTTTGAAGTAATAGGATACTAGACTTTATTCTAATTTTCTCAATATAGGACTTTATCTTTATAAATGGAAGAAAGCTATTATGTTTTTATTGCCATTCACGTAATAAACATAGATCATTTAAGGAGATATAATCATGTATGTTCTGGATATATTTCATTAAAAAATTGGAAATTAGAAGAAGTGTATATCAGGTAATTATAAATTATTATTATTATTATTGGTGATGGTATTATGGGCTTAAATCTGATTTCAGTTGTGCATCCACATTGAACAGTTATAGATTAAATAAGTAAAATTCTCTCTAATGAAAATTCTAGTTTGAAAAAATTAACCAAAACTAGCAATTAGTTTGCAAAAGATCTTCATGTAATTAATAAACTTGAAAGTTCACACCAAATAAATTTGCAGAATTTTTGTCTTGTTATAAAGTCATTGAATATCATTTTCTTACACTATTTTCCATTTTTTATTTCTTAAAGTATTTTCCAAAGATCATTTGTATTAAACTTCAGTCAATACAAGGCCCAAGAGCCACTCAATGCTAAGGGTTACTGAATGTGGTGACTGCTATGAAGAAAAATAAGGAAGAAGGAAGTGATTATTATGATGATATGGAGCATAGATAACATCTAACCTTAGACTTGGTGAGGTTAAGATTGTAATGTTTGGGCAAGGGGGGGTGCATCTATGCAGGAGTCTGTTACACAAAGTAGTGGTTCTTGGGAAGAAGCTTTTAGAGTGGAACACTCTTCTTACCAAAGGAATTCAGAGAGAATGAGGGTGATTCAACCCTGTGGATGCAAAAAGGTGAGTCTTGTTGTCACTGAAGATTGGAGATCATCTGAAAATTTGCTCTGGTAGTAATAATAGAGTACTAATATATTTTCAATATTGTATCTGTAGGGAAAGGCTGATAGGGGGTGGAGAGTAAGTTATCCCCTACAAGGCTTCATAAGAATTGTTGAACTCTGTCAAGGATGGGGAGTAAGGCTGTGCAGAATATATCCAAATCTCAAAAACCAATTGTGTAACCATTATGTAATTTGACAACCAATCAAAGTTGACTTTATTGTGCAATTAACAGTGAAATGTCATTGAGTGAGCTGATGTACCTGTGTGACTGTCACATTCACTAAACAAATATTAGGTTGGTGCAAAAATAATGACGTAATAATGTTGTTTTTTGACGTTAAAAAATGACATTATTATGTCATTATTTTTGCACCAACCTAATAGATTCTTTAGAATTTGTGCAGAGGTTTTTGGCAATACATTTTAACATCTAGGTTGTTATGTTCCTCTACAATTCAAATTTGATTTCCTGCAAATGCTGACTTTTCCCAAACCTAAAATTGCAACTAACAATATCATAGAAAATGAAAAGGCAGCTGATGGCGAGTTTGAAAGAACTCTTTGCAGACTGTTCTGAAAACTCACTTCTGGGATAAGTAATATTTATTATCGATTTCATAAAAAACACAGTTGCCAACTGCCTGAAGATTGTGTGCAAGTGCATGAAACAGTGGTTGATTAATGTATTCTGAATTATTAACAAAATAATATGTAACAATATATATATATATATATATATATATATATATATATATATATATATATATATATATATTATGTATGTGTGTGTGTACATATATATATATATATATATATATATATATGAAGAAATATAGTCTTAACGTGTGCTATATTTATGGGATAAAGTGCTCAATATCAGAGATAGAGTGTGTGTAAATATAAATATAAAAGTGATCGCAGAAGTCAACACTTAGAGGTGACAATCTGTTTCATGCTAGATGCAATCATCAGGCCACGACAATTGCATCTAGCATGAAACAGACTGTCACCTCTAAGTGTTGACTTCTATCTTCACTTATATATATATATATATATATATATATATATATATATATGGATTTATTTTTGATCCAACATTTTTATTAATTCAAATATTCTTGTTACTAGATACCTTTCTCAGATGTAATACACACTGTTTAGAATAAAAGGATCTCAATTTCAAATATCACTATCTACTAAAAATAATAATGTTTGAATATATTATATATATGTATATAATCATGGTTAGGTAGTGTAAATAAATATTTAGGAAAACATTCCAATTCTGTTGCAAGTCTGCTAATATTAATATGGAACAAGCAAGTTCTGCAACATTGGCTGTCTGTGAAGATATTGCAAATTGAGGTAACTCCAACTTTACAGCATTTTTTCTTAACATGAGTTTTGATTCTTTTTTTTTTTAAGCATTACACTCCGAGCAAGACATGAAGCCACTAGGATGTAGGGGTTGCAGAAAATTTGGAGCAAGAGCAGATAGGAGTGATAGAAGAAAGGATGAAGAGAGGGATAGTTGATAGATCAATGCAACTGGAGATGTTGATTGACATTACATTTGACTAGTTGGAGATTATAGCTCTCAGGGAAACAGTAATTGGGAAGGGTGTTCCACAGGCGAGGGGTGCGAGGTATGAAGCTATTGGAGTAGAAGAGATGGCTACATTTAAAAGTTTCTACAGTGTAGGGGTGGGAGCAGGATGCCAGCCTCATAGGGCGCTTGAATTCATGGAGTCTGGGAACCAGTGAAAGCAGCTCATCAGAGCAATTACCATGAAAGTATTTGTAGAACAGACAGAGAGAGGCGACTGTGTGTCTGTGAGAGAGTGACTGTAGACGAGACGCCAGATCAGGGCCAATTATATTACATATCCGTCTCTGTATCTTGTCAAGAACTCTGAGATAAACAGAAGGTGCCCCAGACCATATATAGCAGCAATACTCCATGCAAGGGCGAATGGTTGATTTGTATATTTGAAGTATTGATTCCGGGAGAAAAATTTCCTGGCGCGGCACAGAGAACCAACTTTCCTCGTGGTAGATGATGCAATTGACTCAATGTATTTGTTCAATCTCAGGTCAGCAGTCAACGTGAGACTGAGCAGATGTAGAGAATTGCTCTCAAGAAGTTGACTATCAGACATTCTAATGGGGGGCAGGGAAGGATCTCTATGATGATTAATAGAGAGTAGTTTAGTTTTTGAGGCATTAAAGTTGACCAGCCAATTCTCGCCCCAATTAACAACCGATTGGAGGTCCATTTCAAGACGCACGGCCAGGTTATTTGTATTTCTTAGTAAGTTTGTCCTTTAGTTATCTCTCTCTCCCACTCTGTATTGCTATCCATTTATAGCTTTTCTGGAGGTGTCTAACTACCTTCCTGTGTCCATTTTGCCTTTGAGTGCCAAATTTTAGAAGACATCTTACATTTTTATGTGTTCAAGTTTAAACTGCCTCTTAATATGCATTCTTTTTGTTCCAGTTTTCCTTAAAACTTAATTGTTTACCTGCTCAGTTCATAAAAAAATATCAGTCTTAATACCAACTATGTAAAAAAAGGGGCTTCAAATATTTAGCATCAAAAAGAGACAGTTGAAATGAGGAAAGAGGGCTTAGCAAATTTGGCAGTCACAGGACATATTTAAGGTAAGAGAGACAAACTTTACTAAGATCTACAAAAGACAGGATGTTGTGGCGAGCCATGATTGCCCAAGTATTGAAGGGACATGGCACATAGAAGAAAAAAAAGAATACTTAAATATCACAGCAGACATGTGTGTGATATAGGAAATGACTATGTAATGTCATATATTGTATATATATTGCAACTAAATTGGTGTCCTGGGTAAGATGTTAAACTACGTCCCACAGCAAAGCCTCTGATCAGGAGGTTTTGAGGAGTGTGGAACCACCTCTTAATTGCTGGTGTTCCCAGGTGAACCCTGACCTGGGGTGGTAGCACATGTTAGGGTCCTAGCTATGGGCAAACAGTTAATTATTACTAGCAATACTTTTTTGAAAAAAAAAAATTACCAGTAATACAATTTTGAAGGAAATATATTACCAGAAACAGATTTTTGACAAAACAAAATATTAGCAGCAATAAAGATTTTTTTGGCATTATCACCCATTGAGGTTGATATGCCATAAAACAAAATAAACCAAACCAATCTAAACCAAAGAATACATATTCTATTCTTACGAATCTATCCTAAAAATTTTGTTGGCATTAAATAACCCATTGAGATTGATATGCCATTAAACAAAATAAACAAAACCAATCTAAACCAAAGAATACATATTCTGTTCATATGAATCTACTCAAAAAACTGTTGTTGGCATTAAATAAGCCATTGAGGTTGATATGCCGTTAATCAAAATAAACCAAATCAAACCAACTAAATTGGCACATGATCAGGTAGAATGTTAGTGTTCTGATCATAAGACATGGTTTCAAATCTCAATGGTTAGTTTCTCAAGTAGATGACTTATTGATAATAGCGGCCTGAGGGAGATGATCACACAATGTGGCATTGCTGGAAAGTGCCTGAAAACGATACTATAGATTGACCTCAGCCTTAGGCATTAAATTGGAAACTGTTGATGGTTGTACCAGAATGAAGCCACAAATCAACATGACTGAGGGTTTGAAAATACTGGCTTTGTTGAATTACTGATCATGCCAGATTATACATTCTCTCCTAGAAATTCTAAGATCTGCTCAGGATAGATGCAGTACAAATCACAAGATGATTCTGTGGGTGTTGAATGCAGAACAGCTGTCTGCAATAGGGATTAGTATCCAACCCTAGCTGACTATAGTTTCCTAAGATTTGAGAGCAAAATGTGTACGAAAAGTTTCTTAGTTTTGGCTTCAATATTGGTGTGAATAAATTTATTATATATCTGAAGAAATATTATTAAATAATATTAACGATAATTATGATAGCAGCTGCAGCAATAGAAAGTAAAATTATACAGGAAATGTTATTCTTTTACTGAATAGGAAAATAAAAACATGGAATAAAATAAAACTAAAACATTGCATAGATTATCACTGAAAATAGATAAAAAAGAAGAGAACAAAGATGAAGACACAAAGGGATGAAGAAAGAGCCATTACACGATTTATGCATTATATTGGAAATTTAAGCTTCTGCATCAGGTTTAAAAAAATATTTGATTTTAACTGAAGAGTTATTTTGAATGTTGGCACCAAATGCTGTACTTTTAAGCCAGTTCTTTTCAGGAATATTGATCATGAACACAGCTATAAATTGTTGAACACTTCCCACATAAATTGCTGACCTCAGATCAACAGCAGAAAATATGAGATTACAGATCAAGGTTAGGCCCAGTCCTTTTCAATCCTTATATGTTTATAGAAATAGAGCAAATATCATAAAACTGATTAGTGTAGGTAGGAAACAGGTAAAAAAAAATCATAAAGACACTAATATTCTGATTATGTATAGATGGATATTGCAAATTCAGAAAAGAGTAAATTCATATCAGTATAAGCAAATAAAAATGGTAGTGGCAGCAAACCAATAACCACCATTAAAAGGTCTTTATCTTTTATTTTATACTTTGAATGCTTTATTTTGCTGTTATATATCAGATAGCATTTTAAGAGTGGTTTGTTATTAATAGTATGATATTGAATTATCATCAACTTTATCTCATATCCAAGAATTTAATTTCTTCCTTGCCTTGCTGACTTCTTCCTTCATGGTAATGGCATTTGTAACTAAGTACACTGATTCTTGCATGAAATAGTCAATGTCATTGATTGCATGGTAATGTTAGTGGAAGATGAGGTTGGTTTTGTCAAGTGTTTTTCTCTTGTCCTTTGATTTCTTCCTTTCTTTTTCTTGTGGTGACAACATTTTAGTTCCAATGATGATAGAACACCATCAGTTAGTACGATTTTGAGTTTATGTTTCAAGTGATTTAGACTAAACTTCAGTGACTTTTAGTGTTGTTTTGAGTCGTATCTTCGAAGAGGTCAACCCTGGTTTTTTCTCTGAAGTGTGCTTGCTGAATAAACTTGATGTGGAAACTTTAACTCTTTCATTCCTGCGACATGTCCTGACCATCAAAGACAGTGTTTCATCATCAGCGATTCAATGCTTTGACTGTTGGCTCTTTCCACAATTTGTTGTTGGCTACATAATATTCTGAATTGATTTTCATGATTGAAGCTTTTGCTGGTTAAAGCATTCTAATTGGCAACAGCATTATAGACCATAATTTTTGTTGAATTAGCATTTGATAAGTTCTTCCAAATGCCCCATGTTTGGCTCCAATTTTGTGTTTTACAACCTTTTCTGAGGTGCACTTGTTTGATAAAAGTTTGCCTAAATATGAAAAATGCTCTACTTCTTTGAGAGATGTATCAGAAATGGTATTATCAAAATTTTATAATATGATATTTAGGGAACTTGCTTTTCTTGATGTTTACTGTAAGGCTAAAACAATGGTAGACCATAGCACACTTGTTCCCACAACTGTTGTAGTTCTTCTTTTGAATGACAGAGGGCAGCATTGTCATCAGCATATTGAAGTTCTGAGACCCATATGTCAGCTGTTTAGATTGAAGTCTACTGTTTCTCATATTTAACCTTGCTGAATATATAACAAGTCAATATAACAAACTCAATTGTAATTCAAATTTCTCTTGCCGATTTGTTGTTTGGCACCACACACACTTACATAACCTGTATAACCAGCTATAGGTTAAAACATAAACCAGACTGAGCTCTCTAGCCTTCATTAGCAATCAATCTAGGAGAAGGACAAATCTGAATTCAAAGTCAGTAGGGCATGGAAGTAGCAACTCTACCCTATAAAATCTTATGACTTGAATTATATATATGATTATTCTTAAATATTTTCTGTATTTATAGGCAAAGAGTGCTTGATATTAGAGATAGAGTTTTATAGATACAGACTATATTGATTCCACTAGATTAATAAAATATAACTAACAAGCACTAAAAATGGCATGCAGGATATTCATTAAAGCATAACAATGTAATAGGAAGTAAAAGATTGTGATGTAAAAATGTTTTAAGTGAGGAGAGCATGTCTATCTTGAAAATCAGTATTTAAAATCTTAGCTTTTTACCAGGGTTTGAATACAGGCCACTTATTTGTACAGGAAAATAAGCTACTATTTCACAGTAGGTTTCAGTTATATATATATATATATATATATATATATATATATATATATATATATATATATAAACACATAGAAAGAGAGAGTATGATACATAAATTTCTTATATATCCAAACAAAATTACATAATAAAAATCTCC
Organism: Acanthosepion lycidas; assembly: GCA_963932145.1. NCBI lineage: Eukaryota > Metazoa > Mollusca > Cephalopoda > Sepiida > Sepiidae > Acanthosepion > Acanthosepion lycidas. The sequence goes on along the minus strand of OZ010571.1, from coordinate 130,081,784 downwards.
GTGTAACACATTTTGTCCTCTAAAACGGCTTCATTGGACTAAAGTAATATTCTTATTGATGGAATTATAGGCAAATATGGATAAAGATGCCCACAGTAAGATGAAATGTCAAGAGGATGTTCGTTTCCCAGGACACAACATTTTTAAATACCTTCACTTTTTGGCAATGTTTATTGTTCTAAAAAGTGATTATCAGAATTGTAATAAAACCTAAATATATGATGAAAGTGAATTTACACATTTTCTTTCTTGAGAATTTACAACAAAAATAATAAACACTATTTATTAGATTGTTTATTTATACTATTTATTGTATTCTTTATCGGAATGGTTGACAAAATTTTGGCTCATTGCCAGTTGATTCAAACTTTATAAAATGGTAAATAATAAGGATGTCCTTATAGTTGGTTCACATATTTTAATAATTTAGTAGATGTTTATAAATTTATGAATATAAAATTGTTTTCGCAGTTCTTTATAAATTGGTAAATAATAAATATTGCACTTCTCTAATTCTAATTGTATTAGTTTTTAGAATGTTGTAAATATAAAATTATACTTGTAAATAAACAATCTAATAAATAGTGTCTAATATTTTTGTTGTAAATTTTCAAGAACAAAAGAAAATGTATCAATTCATTTTTATCATATGTTTAGGATTTATTCACTTTTTAAAACAAACATTGCTGAAGAGTAAATGTAGTTTAAAAAAAAGCTGTGTCATGGGAAAGGCTATCTTATTGACACTATGTCTTATTGCAGGAATTTTTGTTATTGTTTTTCAAATTATATATATATATATATATATATATATATATATATATATATGTAGGGTTAAGGTGGGAGAGAGATAAATATAAATGTTTAGAAGTCAAGTTCTGAAGAGACTCGAAGAGAAACCTATATTGGTTATTTCTTCAAATACCATTGAATTATTTCCCAAATCTCTGATCATCAGAATATTTTATTAAAAAAACAAAAACAAAAAGAATCAGAACAACCAATAATATACATAAATCGCAACTCAGAATATCAGTTTCAACATTTGCCTCTGGAAAGATGACAGGATATCATCAAATACGACAAACAAATGATTGTATTTTTAGTTTTGAGCTTTGTTAATCAATTTTTTCTCATGTTTCTATAGATGGACTGCTTGTTACTATGATATCCTAAGTTTTATTCCCTTTGGCCTGATTTACACTCTTTTCACAATTTAACGTTAGGAGTTATACATTTGTACTTCTGAATGGTAATAAGAATCTCATTATTAAAAACAGATTAGTCTGAATTAACTATCACTTTTCCAATAGATTAGCAAATTATGATAGATATTATGGCACAATGACAAATGATAAGGAGAAAATTATGAAGATTACTTATCAAATACTTCCTGCCAATATTGACCCAGTACAGAATCTGACTGCACATAAATGAATGTACATACCTGAAAAAAAAAGGAAAAAAATTATATTAAAAAAAAATGTCAATGAAAAATGATTAATTATAACATTATAAAACGTGGCATGAGGGATTTAAAACAGTATTTTTCACTTATCAAAACATTTTAGCTATTGTGCACTCCAACCTTCTTCAAGTGTCTGTCAATATAGGTAATAGTCAGAGAATTTAAAATTGATGCCTTTATTTAATCTACAGGAGTAGATTGTTCTCATTCTGCTGTCCCTATCTAGGGATATCTTGTCTTATTCCCATGGGGACAACAGCCTTTAATAGATTACAGTTTGGTTCATGAATTTTGTGACAGTAATTGTGAGTTCAATCCCTAAGCAAGATAGTCGACTTAGATTTAGTAAAAACAGGGCAAATAATAACCAAACAGTGCTAACAAAGAACAAGATGAGATATCCTTTGACTGGGACAGTGGAATAAGAACAATATATCCCCAGAGATTAAATAAAATATTCAGTTCAGTGAAGAAAGGCAGAGAGAACAATAGCCAAAAGCCTTAAGATAATAACAACAAAGATGAGGATATTAGTCCAAATGTAAATGTGAATAATGATAGCTCCTCATCACAGAAGCACACACAAATTTTTTCTTTCACTTCTTTCTTTTTTATATAATACCTGCATAAAGCTGATAATAAAATAATGAAGTTATACCCTAATCAGGGTTTTGACCTACTGAAAAAACTCAGGGGTCATGTTGGATTTTCTTGTCCCATTAAACAGAGTTTCTATTTTGGATATTTCCACATATGACAAAGGTAAATGTATTTTTTCTTGTTATAAAAATGTAGAGGATTATTAACTTGAAAATTCTCATTTAATTCAATATTAAATGAGAATTTTCAAGTTAATAATTTCAAATGGTAATGGTGAGATTAACGGTTTCCATACAGGAGACATTTGGCATTCATTGATGAAACAGTGTTACTGTTGGTTGACATTTATAAAAGCTTTTATTTAAAACAGTTTATTAACAAAATGGGCTTCTCAAGTTCATTAACTGTTATTGCTCCTTCTAGTACTGATGGGAATTTCCTTCCTAACCTTTTGTTGAATCTGGTATGGAAAGTCAAAATCTTGATTATATCATTATTTTATATTTTTAGTTATACATGCTATATATTTTAGTTGTTGCTGCTCTTGGAAGTCTTCAAGTAATATGTTTTTTTGTTATTTGGTAAGGTTTTTTGTGATCCTGTAACACCAGCCTATAAGATATGATAAAGGATTTTCTTCTTTTAGACATACAGGGTTCATGCACGTGAAGCAATTTTTAATCATTGATCTGAGAAAAACAGTTGTCAATAGCAGATGGTTTAGACACTTCTGAACAAGTTGAATGACAAATGTTGTGGTGGTGAATGTGTTTTTTTGAGCTGCTTTTTAATATATCAGTGAAAAGGGAGATAACAGTAGCAAAAAGTTTATTATTGATGTGTATAAATGTTCTTTGATGAGACATCTGTTTTCTGTTGCGTTGTTGTGATAACTCCACTTAAGCATGTGATAGCATGCACATATAGGTCAGAGCAGTGTGGCTTGACAAAACTTAGATGAAAAGGATTCTGAAAGATAGTTGGCAAAGATATTGATAACTGTGTATTTGGTTAGAAAAACAACTGACAGAAATGAAATTTTCCAAAGTTTTTGAGAACTGTTTGCAGAACTGATGAATATCTATTATGGATTTTATTTTTATAATAAATCCCAGCAGTATCTACTACTAGTTAGAAAATATTGTATATTTGAGCAGTAATCTTTCTTTTATACATGTTTCATTGAAAGTGACAGACAAGGAAAATTTTATAAGTTTTTAGACAATTCTTCTAGTGTTCACAGTTTTTCATGAGGACTAAGAGAGTGTAGAAACCTTCTATAGTGATTATTGTCCCATTTTATTATTGATCCTGGTGTTTGTAGGCAAACTTATTAGTGCCCACTGCCCTTGATATTCAACAAGAGTAAAGAAGAAAATTAAATTAGTCTTCAAAACAAGTTTATTAACTTAATTATTAACTTAATTTACTATGGCAATAGTAATATTATCTGTGTTTTTTTATATGGAAACATTCATCATTCATAGACCGAATGGTTAGCACTACTGCTGGTTGAAATTTATAAAATCTTTCTATTAAAACAATTTTTCAGGAAAATAAGACCACTGTTATCACTTCTTCCAGTATTGATGAGGGCTTCCTTCCTAATATTTTGTTCAAAGTAGTGTAGAACATCAACATCTTGATTATGTCATTATTTTCTCTGAGTTACATCTGCTATCCATTTTAGTTGTTGCTATTGTTGAAAATCTTCAAGTGATGTGGTCTCTGTTGTTTGTGATTCTGTAACATGTATCCCTGAGGCTTGAAGAAGGGTGGTCCTCTTTATAACCTACAGGTTTTATTTGCTCAAAGTCATTATTAACCATTGATTTGAGAAGCAGTTATTTATAGTTGACAATTTAGACATTTCTGAATGGGTTGGATGACATGTTTGTTCAAAATTAGCTTTGTCTGGCACTTACAGAAGAGTAAACACACCGCATTAGTCTGTGAAACAAGCTATCCAATGTAGCTTTTACTACAGTGAATAATGTAAAAAACTCTCTTTGTGAAATTACATGATCAATAAGGTTCCAGCAAGTTCTTTCAAGATCATGGAACTGATTCGTGTGGGATTAAAAATGGGTTGGTATTAGGTTGGTGCAAAAATAATGTGAGCAAACGACATTATTTTTGCACCAACCTAATACTTTCAGAATAGATTTTGTATTTTTCCATATTTTCTTCTAAAATTTCAACTGTTGCGATAAACTGTGCTCTACTCACCGGCAGAATGAAAATTGTTTTTTTATAAGGTGTTCTCACTCTTTGAAATGGATGTTCTATTTTTACTTTAAAGAGTGTGTATTTGAGACATCATAATAAGCATAATGTTTTCTCCAGCAGGAATCAAACATGAATTCCTCTTTGTAGGAGAAACCTCAGGTTCGATTCCTGCTGGAATGCATATTATTCCTTATTAAGATTTCTCAAATACATAGGCCGACAGATGTAATAAAAACCATTTAAAGTAAAAAAAAAATATATAAAAATGGGCATCTGTTTCAAATACAAGTATCCAATATAATAATGTTTGAAGTAATAAAAATGATGGATTAAAAATAAATTCATTAATTATATATATATATATATATATATATATATATATATATATATATAATTTGTGTGTGTGTTTGTTTATATATTGTATATAATGTGGGCATCTAGCCAAATGATTAGAATGTCCTCTTTTTCGGCATATGACCCGGGTTTGAACCTCAGCAGGGTCAATTTGTCAGGAAGTTGACTTCTTTAGGTTAACAGCCTGGGTAAACAATCCCAGTATGTGGCACATCTGGAATGTGCCTGAAAACCAAATCACAGTTTGAACAAAAGAAATGGGGTGGAATATAGCAACAGTTCTAAGTAGAAGCTTCCTAACTAATTCAGCTTTAGTCCTGAAAACATTTATTTTGTTATGGTGGATAGTTACAAGTGAGAGGAGAGATAAGATGTGCTTATTTTTTTACTACATGGAGTATCTACTCAAATAAAGATATACACTAAAAATAATGTCTGAAGTATTAAAAATAAGTTAGATTAAAAATAAATCCATTAATTTTTCATATATATATATATATATATATATATATATATATATATATATATATATATATAATTATTTGTTTAGAAAATTTATAACATAAACATGTTATAAAATCACTACAAAAATAGCCATTTTGTTTCAACACTCTATCATGTAGCTAGACATGCAATTGCTATATATATATATATATATATATATATATATATATATTATATATGAAAAATTAATGGATTTATTTTTAATCTAACTTATTTTTATTACTTCAGACATTATTTTTAGTGGATATCTTTATTTGAGTAGATACTTCATGTGGTAAAAAAATAAGCACATGAATAAATAAAGGAAATATTACTTTTAGGTTGCAAGGTAAGTGAAAAGAGTAGTTTGGCCCTCTGCAACCTACAATAGAGTAAGAGACAAAATGTTGTTTTGCACCTTAAAAGTTCTTTTCTTTTAATATCTTCTTCAAGAGATCTGCCGCATCAACTCTTTATTTGTTGTTATTTCTTTTCTAGGTGACTGCATTCTAAGCTAAAGATGATGAAAGTGGCAATAAGTGCATTCTCTATATTTGATCTTTATTTCACCATAACTATTTATGGACATAACATCACTTTTTTTTTGTCTTTGTTTCCTTTGACAACACCTGGTTTTGGTATCCACCAAATGTACAGAATTAGGATGATAAACATGACACAGTAAAACATTTTGAAGTTGTGAAATAGCTTTGAAGTTGAGGTATCAGAAAACAGAGAAAAAAACGTTTTTTTCTTATGTTATTCCTTATAAACATCATTGGAAAGGCACGAGTTCAAAGTTCCCTGTTCTACTGCTCATCAATCACAATGCTTTACCTGAATTGAGCATTAGGAAAAATGTAAGAGATTATGCAGTCATGTGCTTGTCCTTCATCTAGTATGATAAAAAGAGAAAATGAGAAAAAACGAGCAAGTCTTCTTCATCACAATCCAATTCTTACTTCAAAGTTAAATCTCTTAAAGAGGCCCAATATTATAATCCAGGAAGGTACAAAAGAAAAAAAAATCACTTTAGACTTATATTATTGATTGCCTGTTCCTTAAAATGTCATAATGTATACTTTAATCTTTAGTGTACTTTCTACCCCCACCCCAAACACAGAGTCTCTATGACCACAAGTAATTTACTACCTATGTATTTTAAACTAGCAGCATATCTACAATATATATAACTTTTAATATTCTTATATGACAATTTTTCCAAGGAAAATATTAAAGCATACCACTGACAATATTTCCCCTATTTTATTCCACCTCTATAGTTGGAGAAAAAAATATTAACTCAATTCATAACAAAGAAAATTCAAATGCAAAAATTATCCAGTATTTAACCTCTGACAACATTATTCCTTTTTTCACAGACTTGTAGTTAAAGTAAGAATTTAGCAAGTATGTCATATAATTGGAAAGTTTTCTTTAATAATAAATATTTTAGTGTGCTCATTGAAAATTTGTGATTGGGGTAATTTTTCTATGAGCCAATATTTAAAAATATAATTTTTTGTGTTATTAAAATGCACACATAACATTGTCTTTATTTTTTATTATTAAAACAAAGTATTCTCCTTTATTTTTATTATTAAAATGCATGCATAAAATTGACTTTTATTTTTTATTATTAAAATGCATGCAGAAAATTGTCCTTTATTTTTTTATTATTAAAATGCATGCATAAAATTATCATTTATTGTTTATTTTTAAAATGCATGCATAAAATAGTCCTTTATTTTTTTATTATTAAAACAAAGTATTGGTCTTTATTTTTTATTATTAAAATGTATGCATAAAATTGTCCTGTAGTTTTTACTAGTTTAAAAGCCGCACTCTGTGTGGACTTTTAAGCTAGGACTGGTGGAGAGTTAATTGGGTCTCTAGTCTAAAGCTAAAGGGATTTCTGGTCCAGCTTAGAAAACAGCAATGATAATTTTGAAGAAATAACTTTGAATTCCTCAATCACTATATGGAACTTCAAAATCACATGTTAATTCTGATTCAAGCTATAACTCTGATTTGGGCTGAAATTCCAATTCAGACTGAAAATTGAGTTCTTCAAATCACTGTAGAACTTCAAAACCTCTCACTTTAACTGATTACTTGGCATTTTGAATTCTAAAATTTTGATTCTAAAAAGTTAAAATATGTCTATGTAGACACAAGTTAAAGAGGTTTCACACAGTTGGACAGACAGAATTTGCTGTTCATTTATTTAGAGATTAAAATTCACATAGAACATAGCATTTTATATTATTAAAAATGTATAGATAATACTGTTCTATTTTTCATTATTTAAATGCATGTATAACAGAGTGCATTTTTTTTTTATTACTAAGATGCATATATAACATTTTGTTTCATTTGTTTAAATTATAAAGAAATGCTGTAGAAGATATAGAATAATTCTATTAGAGCAACTACCATAAATAGCAAATAACAGTAAGAAAGTCTTCAAAAATCCCAAAGGTCATGAGTAAAAAGAAACAGGGATATTTTGTCTGCAGGGATATTAACACTCAGACCCTTTCTTTTCTGTCTTCCTTGAGAAGCAAATAACATAGCTTTATACAAACCTTCAAGAATCAAATACATTTTTATTGAATCAATTCATGAACAAGAGATATTCATTTGTTTGCCTCCAAGAATAATCTGCCATTTGCTAACTCTTATAAGCTTATCTATTTAATAGAATTTCAGATAAAAGTAATCAGAGAGTAGTTTGTTATTTGGTTTAGATGCTCTTAAACACCTGTCGGGTTTTCCTGCAAGAATACATCTAATTACTCAAAACACCTGTAGACTCATGTCTGTAACATGTCTGCCATCACAGACTGTGATGCGTATCTCAGGAGAAAGCTAAATAAGTCAAATTTACCACATGCCTTATTTGTATTTGAAGTAGGATATATATATATATATATATATATATATCTAATGCAATGAGAATGAAAGTAATATATAAATTCCAACGTTCACAGCATTAATCCAAAAGAGGGCTTGATAGTAGAGTGATAATTATTTATTTATTATAATTTTATCATATAGACAAAACCATTTTACTCACTACAAAGATGCAACTTCATTTCAGTGCATTCCATCTGCGCTTGGATGGGTGAGAATTGAAAATGGATAACCATTTTTGATTCTCACCCGTTGAAGTGCAGTTGAAATGCACTGAAACGAAGTTGCATCTTTGTAGTGAGTAAAATGCTTTTGCCTATATTATATATATATATATATATATATATATATATATATATATATATATATATATATATATATATATATACATACACTAATATCTAAACAGACATTGAAAATTAACTATTTGTGGTGGGGATGGCAGGGAAATGAGAGTGTTAGGAAAGAATTTGATTGTATATTATCTTTTATAACAAATTAGATAAGTTTAACCTTTAACGTAACAGAGTTTTTTGTTTTTTTTCTGATAAGTGCTTTTGTTAATCATATGATGCTATGAACAAATCTGTTTTCAAACATCTTTTAAATGATTGATCGTTTCTTTCATATTATATGGATTTGTAGATTACATAAAGCCAGGAAATATTTTTAGATTATAAGAATTATTTTTGAGATAATAATGGTTTAGTGATGCAAGTCTTGCTAATTAATCCATAGAATAAAAAATATGGAAAGTAAAAGAAGAGAAAAAAAGAGTTACCAAGGAAAAATAGCAAATATGAAAATAAAATTTTGCATAGTTATTCCCTAAACACAAATCTTTCCCTGACTCTTGAAGTATACATATCTGATCAGTTTCATATCCAAATGTAAACAAAGCAATTTCTAAAGAAATGATGGATTTTTTATGCATTAATCCATCTGATTTTATTATTATTAATAATAGATTTGCATTTAAAAGCACTATTCAACTTGATCATTGATGCACTTCATGGCAGAGAGGTCTAACGACAGTTTCTCCTGTCCAAGGGGACATAGGTTTGAATCTTGCTAGAGAACGTATATTTTCTTCTTTAATTTCTTGAATATTCAGGCCAGTGGATGAAAATAAATAAATATACTGTTTAATAAAGAAATGGAGTGTCTACCCAAATAAGGGTGTCCTCTAAAAATAACATTTAAGTAATAAAAAAACCTTTCTGCATCTTTGCCTTGAAGGCATAAACATTTAAAAAAAATCAAAGAAAAAAATCTAACTCCTTTTTTTTTTTTTTTTTTTTTTTTTTGTTTAATTCTTACATATTTCCTGACCAATGATGGAAATTCCATAAAAGATTTTAATATTTTGCCATTTAAGGCTTGTCCCAGTTTCTTAGTGCAGCAGCATAGATATATTCTCTGGTGTATGTATATATGTACAGGCTCTGTTTATTAAGTATCTATCTGATTAATGTTTAAAAATTTTTAAAAAAAATATAGCTTTTCTCAGGAAATACTGTCTTAGTCCTTAGACTTCTCACAATTATCCCATCATACATTGCACTTGTCAAAAGAGTTTGTAAAGTCCACATCAGGATGACTTCTTTGTTGTAGTTTCTAGTGTGTCTGAAATGATTTCAGCTTCAGGAGAAGCACAAATAAATCATTATTTCTACTATTATTCACACATTTCCCATATTTAAATCAAAGTATTGATCTCAACTGACCTAAGATAAAGAATTTTTCTTCTTCATCAATATACTGTGTCTCTTCATATTGTTGCTGATCATGGCACTCCACAATTTCCTGTCTTCTATAACTCTTAATAAATTTTGTCTTTGCTATCTCTACTAAACCTTTATCTGCAATTCATTTATTCTAGCTTGCTAGGTGAGTTATACATTGTTTTCCATTGTCTCTTTTGCCTTCAATCTCTCCTTTGAGTATTAAATTTTCCGGGCCCCCTTTCCTCATTTTATGCCCTAAAAATTCCAACTCTCTCTTTTTGATGTTAAGTATAAGTTTCCAATTTCTGTAAAACTTTGTTTTTGCTGAAATATTATATCCATGGTATTCTTATCATCCTTCTGTAGAACCATATTTCTGTTGCGTAAAGTATCTTCTTCATCTGTGCAGAGATTGTCCAGCATTCTCTACCATAATAGTTCAGTACTCTTTACTTTGTTTCTAACAAAATATTTCTGTTTCTTAATACCTTGCTTAGCTTTTGGAAGGCATAAGATTAAACATGAAGAATTGTGAAAAACTGTGTTTAAATATATTTGGCTAATGTGTACTGGAGAAATTTTATGACAAAGTGAAAAAAATTTACTTGTGATACATTTTTTCCTTCAGCTAAGGTGTATATAAACATCTGATTTAAATTGATTACACATTGCTTTATATATACATTCAATATGACATATAGCATATATATTTGGACAAAAGACTGGGCCCACCATCTGGATATAATAATTAGTAAGTTTTATTTGTTCTTTGATTTAATTAACTCCTACTAAGGATGCTAAAACTATTGAACCTATTAGTGCATGACATACAACTTTTTAAAGAGGTTACCTAAAATCAGCAGGTCTAAGATGACCATTAGCTAAAAAGGGCTAAACTTTTAAGAAAACTTTATGTAGTAATGGGCTAATTCCAATATTATTATTATTGAATATATGATAAAGCCCTTCAGGAACAGAAAATTTTTAGGTAAAAACTTAGAAATCCAGAGAGTGTCCCAAAACTTTTGGTCTATAGTGTGTATATATCTGAAATGGTGAAATATTGCAGATTTAATTTTCATCTTTGTAATTCATCTTTTGTTTTATTCCTATAAATCTTGTATATAAACATATGTCTATTACACACTGATAGCAAATAAAAAAAATACTTCATTTATAAAAGGCTTTTAGCTTATAGAAAAAAACAAATAACATTTGTTTTATGATCAAATATGTTCTGTTTAAATTCACACACAAAGAGTGCTATCTGTACTTACATCTATAAACAGAGATGGATACAATTTGCATATTCAGTCCTCATCAGTATATACCTATATGTACACATCTATTTATCTCAATATTGAAGAGGGATTAATCCATATATTTCCATGCTTGTGTTTTCATTTTTATTATTTTCAATATATTTCAAATAAGCCTCCTTCAGATATATGTTGTATATGGTGGGCATAAGAAAGAAAAAATATTATGCATCTTCTGAATAATAAATATACATTGCATCTCTTAAGTTTTAGAAATGATTCCACAAAAGAAACTGATGACAACTAGATGCAATAAGCACTTGACGAATGCTGAAGAATCTATCAACTGAAATGATGTATTAGAAACAACGAGTATTAAAACAGTTCAAACACCTGTGTAGAATAATGAAAATGTTAACATATATTAAAAGTATTTGCATTTTTATTTTACATAACTTTATTCTAACATTTATTTCATATACACATCTAAAGACAAACTAACTCCACTATAGCATTATTATTATTATCATTATTATTATTATTATTATTATTATTATATTCTAACATTTATTTCATATACCCATCTAAAGACAAACTACACATCTAAAGACAAACTGACTCCACTATAGCATTAATGTTATTATCATCATATATATCATATCATTAATACTACTCAGATGTAACTTTTGTTCAAATGTTATAATGGTAGAAAAGCTATAGAGATTCTGGTAACTTTGAGGTATTATTTTAAACTGAGTTTCACAGTTGCTGAAGCTACTTGCAGAATTTAGCTAGTTCAGGTATAAGCATTCCAAGAAAAGATCTGTATGTTCAAGCAGTGTTGGATATGCTAATACATCAAAATACCTAACCTTACTGCCCTTACCGTTTCATCACTAGTCCCTTGAAATAAAACATTGAACCAGAAGACCCTCAGTAAATTATAAAATGTAAATACTTTTGAAAGACAGCAATAATTCTTCACAGAATTTCAGAAAAATAATTTCATTTACTATTTTACATTTAAACTTCTTAATAGCCTGTATTTATTAATGTTTATTATGTCACAAAAGATAATTTCTACATTAGTATTGTGATCTTTCGTAAGGTTAAATCTCTTCAACATTGTATCTGTTGCATGAATCTGAAAGATTGCATCTATTGCTAGTGTCTCCAAGATTGCATCTGTTGCTTACATCACCAAAATCACATCTTTTGCCCACCTTTCCAAGATTGCATCCGTGGATCACCTTTCCAAGATTGCATTTGTTGCTCAGATTCCCAAAATCACATCTGTTGCTCACCTTTCCAAGATCACATCTTTTGCTTGCCTCTCCAGTATTGTATCTGTTGCTCCCCTCACCAAGATCACACCTTTGATTGCCTCATCAGATTGCTTGATTCAGGACTAAAATTATCTTTAACATTTTCTCGACAGAAGATGGTTGGCTTAATTTAAAATATCATTTCCAGTACATTCAATCAATTAACCTAGATGAAATATCAGTCGATAGTTTAGTGGATATTATTAGGCCAGGGTCAACCCAGATATAAATCATTCTCCTCAGTCTCCATGTCCAGAGATCTATTCCAACTGTCCAAAATTCATGAGCTAAGAGACTTGCTCTCAAGTCCAGAGAAATTTATACATTTCTGAATGAAATGACTTAAATACTGTAAGATCATCATTCTAAAGTGCCAGACTTGGCAAATCTCAGAGAGTAAATGACAGTAACAAATTATGGCACTGTAAGTAAATGACCTGAAATGTAGATGAATGACAGGAAAATCAGGTACAACAATTGAGTGTTGTGAGGCCGTTAATAGGGTGGGAGCCAGCAAATCAAAATTTCTGCCTTCATCAAGGCACTTACAGTTCGCCGTCTTTATCATAGGCTCTTGGCAAGGGCAGACAGTCTGATAAGGAATCAAAAATTAATGCTGTGATTTGAATTGGATGCTTGCAAAAGTGAGCAAATAAGAAAAAAAATGTGAAAGAGAATTATAAAGAAGTTATTAATATGACAATTTTACAGATATCACAAAGTAAAAAAAAAGAAATTACTTTTCATTCATACCCTTAAGTCACAATATGTGAAAAAGTAACTTTATCAATTTCAATCTATAAATCTAATACGAGTAATGCAAGGAGAAATTATAAATGAGCAAGTATTGCTGAAAACCTTTATATCGGGAAGCTGTGGAGAGACATGATTTTCCCCATCTTTAAGATATATAAATTATAGACAGATCTTCATTTCACTTTATCAAAACATTTTGGCTGGTATGTTCTCTAGACTTCCTCAGATATTTTCATAAAATTTTCACCCAATACAAGGACAAAGAACTTTGAAAGGTAAAGAATTACTGAATCAGGTTGTTATAAGGGTGTAAGAAAAGTAAGAAATGTATATGATGAGGATATGTAGAATACATATTGATCTTAAACTGGAAGTGCTTAAGATCATAGAGATCAGAAAAGCATTCTCTTGGGAATCTGTCCCATAAAGTAGTGTTTCTCAGAAAAAAGACAAGTTAAAATTCCTTCTAGAACAGAAAGGGAGATGAGGATGATTCAACCCTGTGTACATGGCCTGGCAGATCTTAGAAAGATCTGAACTGGTATATATAGTTTGTCTGAGTATAGTTTGCATATTACTTTTTATATTTTCTCTAAAAGAATGCCACAGCTGAAGAAACTTCTACTTCTATGTGCCTTACCCCTTAAGGACATTGGAGATCACAGCTCTCCATAAAGTTCAGTCCTTTGTAGCTATAAGTAAATTTTCTTTTTTTTGCTATTGCTCCTAAATCCAGTTCTACTATCCATTTACACAAGCTCGTTAGGAAAGATTATGCACTGCTTTCCCCTGCACGTTTGCCTTCACTATGTCCTGTGAGTATCAGATTTTCCAAGCCCTTTGTTCTCATTATATGCATTAGAAATATCAACTATCATTTTCTGATGTTATTTTCCACTCTCTCAAGAGTCTAAAATCATCTCTGTATCCTTGTGGGTGACTTTATTTTCCATCCTACAAATTCTTTCTTGTTGCAAGCCTCTTACTGCTCTGTCAATATTTCAATGGAAACTATTCAGCTGAACTACATTCTTTAGTTCCACCAGTCTTAATCTTGATGGTTAGGACCTGCCATACAATGTATATTGTAGTGAATCACCCTCATTTTCTTTGTATTTCTTTGGTGACATGTAAGTTCCACTCAAGCATCATCTTGCCTTCACTATCTGATAATATAAAAAAAAGCCTGTAAAACAGATTAAAAGCAACAAACTTCTCTAAGTCTTCATCATTACTCACATGTTCAATCCATGATATTCTTCACATTTTTCTGTAGAACCACATTTCCATTAACTTCATCTGTGATTAAATTGTCCAGCATTCACTGCCATATAGAAGGACTGATGTTGTATAACAGTTCAGTACTCTTGTCTTCATTTCTAACAAAATTTTCCACTTTCTTAATAATTTGCTTAGCTTTTGGTAGGCACTTTTACTAAGTCAATGCACCTTTGGATTTTGGTGTTGTACTTTTTCTGTTAAAACACAAAGTTCCATTTGTTGTATGTGTTTGATTTTGTTAACTCAAATTTGTAATTTGCATATTGGTCTTTTTCTTTGGCTGACAAGCATGAATTCTATCTTCTTGCAATTGATACTTAGTTCTTTCTTCTTTCCTTCACTACCATCTGTTCTTGCAGTTTCCTTTCTATGTCTGCTATCAACACTGTTTCATCTGCATAGCTTACATTATTAAGATTGTGTCCACTAATAATGAATCCTGATTTTTAATTCTTTCATAACCACCTCAATTTATAAGTTGAATAAGTCCAGTGAGAAGATACTTCCTTGTCCTACACCCCTTTCTATTTTTTCATATTTACTGAAATCATTTTCTCACCATATGCAAGTGGTTTGCTCCCAGTATAGGTACTGGATTATTCTAATATCCTTCCTGAATATGTCAAGGTAACTTAAATTAAATAACTGAATATCAAAAAATATCTAATAAATGTTGAAATAAAAAATAATCTTCTCAAATTTTGTTGAATATTAAAAATATTTTATGTCTGACATTTAAACAAAGATATTTAAGATATCTATTTTATGGATATCTGTTTAATGTAATTCATAAAATTTATTTTCATTTATTTATTACTGGAGACAAAAAGAATGCTTATAGTTAGAATCAGAAAGTTGAAATTTCTGTGATGCACAATGAAAAATTAGAGAATTTGACACTCACAATAAGCAACTTTAGTAATAAACTTGGATAAATGAATGGCAGAACAAGGAAGTGGTGTAATAAAAAGATAAATATTGCTAAGAGCTACAAACAATAGAAGTTTTGGAGAGCCATGATCGCCAGTACCCTGAAGTGACATGGTATATAGAAGAATTCATTATCAATCCAGATTTAGAATGATTGATATCAGATAATACCAATTATGTCAACTCTTTTTATACATCTCAACATCATGCACTTCTATCAATTAACTGAAAATGTTTCTTACTTTTTTTGCACAAAGAAAAATTTTACTTTTGGATTAATATTATTTTTTATATTTTTTCATCGCAAAACTGGTTTGCATGGAGTATTGCTGCCATATATGGTCTGGTGCCCCTTCTGTTTGCCTCAGGGTTCTTGATAGGCTCCAGAGGCAGATATGCAATGTAGTTGGCCCTGCCCTGGCGTCTCGTCTGCAGTCACTTTCTCACAGACGCGCAGTTGCCTCCCTCTGTCTGTTCTACAAATACTTCCATGGAAATTGCTTCGAGAAGCTGCTTCACTGGTTCCCAGACGTTATGAGTTCCAGCGCCTTACAAGGCTGGCATCCCACTCTCACCCCTTCACTGTCGAAACTCCTAAACGTAGCCGTCTCTTCTACTCCAATAGCTTCATGTCTCGCATCTCTCGCCTGTGGAACTCCCTTCCCTATTCCTGTTTCCCTGTGAGCTATAATCTCCAGCTATTCAAGTGTAATGTCAATTGACATCTCCAGTTGCCTTGATCTATCCACTACCCTCATCCTTTCTTCTTTCACTCCTATCTGACCTTGCTCTAAATTTTCTGTAACCCCTTGCGTCCTAGTGGCTTCCCGCCTTGCTTGGGGTGAAATGCTTAAAAAAAAAAAAAAAAACTTTTTAAATTAACACATTCATTTTTTTTTTTCATTTAGAAAAGTTGAGTAAACATATTTTTTTTTGACAGATGACTTCCTTGTATCCACAATTTTCTTTACTTCATAAACACATTTTTTTTTCTCTTTTGGTTTTGGGTAAATGGAAAAAAAATTAACATAGTTTTATAAGCTTTATCAGATTAGAAGCTTAATGTGCTTAGCCTCTTAACATTTCTTACAATTACATTTTAAACCATGATAAAACTTTTCAGTATCCAAAATATATTGTCATGAAAAAAAAAAATAGAATATATGCAGTTAGTTACGATTAATTTTTACATTTTCATTTTTTACATTTCGCCTATGTACTCTATGACCTTCTTCAGGTGTATGTTGTTCTGGAATGTGGTCAAGTTTAATTCTGTGATAGCATGCGCATCCCTTCTCATCCATGTTACATATGGTGATAAGGTTCATGTGTTCTTGGCATTGTCTTCTCCTGACCTATGCACTAATAGTTTGTGGGAACCATTAATCAGGAAGGAAGAAGCAATGAACTTGGATTTGATAGGTTTAGCTCAAGAGAGGGGAGTGCATGAAAAGTTCAAGCAGGAGGTCATGAGTTCACTTCAGAGATCAAGAGAAGACAATTCCAAGAACACACAAACACAAGCACCAAAACTTGCTGTGTATAAGAGATGTACATGCACTTGTAGAAGAAGATTCAACAATATACTGGAAAAAACTGATACCTGAGAAAGGTAGGAGAGTACATGATCAACATGTTGAGAATAAAAAAAAATCAAACAGCATAGATTAGGAATACAGATAAAATACCATACAAAATTCATATAGGAACAAAAGAATCTCATCAAATTTTTAATACGAAATTAGTAAGAATTATACATAATTTGAATAAGGAGGAGAAGGCATGATAAAAACATTTTCATGGTGAACAAGATGTATTGTTTAAGTGTTATTAAATTTTCCTTTAATCACAAATATTTTATACCAGCATTTTTCAAACATTTTTTTTACTGTGACTCACAAAAAGAACCACATTTTGCCTTTATATCTATATCTATATATATATATATATATATCTTTATATTTATATCTATGTGGAATATTACAAAGAAAAATATGGTCACTAAGTTCATTCATTTAGCATCGACAATTTACATGTATATTTCTTGCGATCCACACATATTGGAATTGTATGTATCTATTTGTATGAATATAAAATTATTACTTTTAGAAAAACAAATTTAAAAGAAATTCCAACAAAAAAGTAAATAATAATTAAAAATAATTAAATTTCACTAAAACAACACCCAACTCACCAAAAATTCTGAAACTACTAACGAACACTACACCACAGAAAGAATGTACCACTATTGACTTCAATATTGACTCAGGAAATTCACTTTTAGCTGTGACTTCAGATGCAACTGAATTATTCAATAGCCTTAACGGTTTTCGCTGGCCACAAAGACAAACGCACTGCACACTTTCATAGCTAAGTTTTGGCGCGAAGTCTCTTTGTGAGAAAGAACTGATATCACTCAGTCTGCAATGAACTTGACAAACAAGATACATCAACTCAATGAGAACTTACTATATATATATATATATAATTAAAAAAATAAAATAATATTACCTCCTTAACTCAGTGAAAAACTAGTGATGATTTATAAGTGCTGTGCAACATTTAGAGTTGTTTATATTCTGCACTTTGCTTTTTCACGTTTTATTTATTTTTCTTTCTTTTTTGTCACAAGCCATTTTATTTATCTTATGACCCACTGAAGGGTCAGGACCCACAGTTTGAAAAAACCTGCTTTATACTATGACAAGTTTATTTAGACTGTTAAAAAAGATGACACACTTTTAGTCTTTACTATTTTTAAAATTTTTCCATATGTAAAACTTTATATATATATATATATATATATATATATATATATATATATATCTCCAATTATTGTAATCTTATCTTTCATGGAGTTCTTTTTATTTAGCTTTGTATGTGTCATTTAACAATTAATCCTGAAAATTACAAAAACATTGTCCCACAGCATTGCCACTGCAAGGGAGGTAACTAGGTAACTCTACTGTTGTAAAAAATTACATCCGAATATTTAAATATATATATTTATATATTTTACCATTCTTTCATGATGTCAGTCTTTTCATCACCTTTTTTTTTCATCAACTGCAAGGGAGATAACTCTAGCACAACAAAAAGCTCCACATTACTTTTGCCAGTTATTGTTATTCACGTAGTCAAAGTTTTCACATCCTGGTCTTGTAAATGATTTTGAACAGACTGCAATTGTCATAGCATAAACACTTTCACTTTGCATCATCAGTAGAAGATAAATAAATCTCATACAGCTAAAAGACATATATATCAGCAAATATATTTGTGTTATACATAATTATTTATAAAATAAAATAGTTTCACCTTATTTAAACACATAAAACCACTGAATTTATCCAATTCTTGGGTGATGAAAAATCCATAAATATCTAAGTATGGATTTAGATAAGATAAATTAACTATTTTATTAATGAACATTTCTCTGTCTCTTGAAATTCAGATCTGTATCAGCAAATACTGCTTGTTTTGAATGTGTCTTCTGAAATTATCTTCGTTGATCAAATTTTTGGCAAAGTGAAGTTTTTATTGTTTTATATATATATATATATATATATATATATATATATATATATATACATACACACACACACTTGTATTGATGTGACAATATAATTATGTTAGCTCTATCACTGATATTGAGTGCTTTCCAATAAGTACCGCGCATATATAATATATAAATAATACATATAAAAATTACACACACACACATATCTATCTATCTATCTATATATATATATATATATATATATATGTGTGTGTGTGTGTGTGTGTGTGTGTGATAGATACTGATAGAGTTGATAAATATCAGGAAAAACTTTTAGATTATAATGCAAGATCATCATATACATCAACCTTTGATAATTTTTAAATATTTTGACCTGTCTGATGGTAGAGATAGTTCAGGTCCAAAGTTCAAATTTTTACTCCATTTGATGTCAGGATT
The DNA here is from genome assembly GCA_963932145.1 of Acanthosepion lycidas. Taxonomy (NCBI): domain Eukaryota; kingdom Metazoa; phylum Mollusca; class Cephalopoda; order Sepiida; family Sepiidae; genus Acanthosepion; species Acanthosepion lycidas. The sequence continues at coordinate 130,062,498 of OZ010571.1, read as the reverse complement.
TGGAATGTTGATATTCAGGGACAGCAAAAATTGCTCCAGACAAAGTTAATCTGAAGTCACTTGAACAATGGTGTCGGTCAGAATGGCCAAAACATTGTGATGATCACAACAAAGATGAAGATATTTGTTCAGATGTAAATAATGATTGTTTTCTCATATCAAAAATCAATCATATTTAATACATAATTGGAAAAAATAAACAGAACTGGTTAATAACTTTATTGAAATATAAAATTAATGATTTATTTTTTTAGGGGTTTATGTCAGAATGAGATAACTTTTTCTATAACAATGTTTTCCTGTTAACAATAAAAAATTCACCAAAATATCTTGTTCTATTCAAGAAAAGTTTTTCACAATTCTCACTTTATAAAATTTTGTTGCAATTTCTGAGTTCATTGTTATTTATTTTATATTTTATCAATTGACATTGATAAATACTTATTTGCTATCTGACAGTTTTTATCTAAATTATGAAAACATAAATACGCATCATTCTAAATATTCACCTTGCATATAAACTTTAGGCATTGTATATGATAAAGTACACATCCACTACTTCTTAAAAAAGAAACTGTTATTAATCTATTAAATGCTGTGTATTATTTATACTGAAAAATACATGCTATATCTTAGATACAGCTATGCCTCAGTTAATAGCAATAAGATATCTTACAAATGGCTTACCTTGTTGGTGGTATAGCTGTATGTTCCCTTATGGAAACATCATTGTTTCAGTGTGAAACAACAACAATGATTTTGAATGATACAGGCTTGCCCCATTTATGTATGTATCAGTTATAACATAGAATATAGAAGGTGATTATCTCCCTTTGGTGAAGATAAGTCAGATGGACTGCTTAGTGATATCACTCCATATAATGACAAAAGCGGTAGTCAATTTTCAGTTCATTTAGAGCAGCCAAACCAAGTTGCTTTCTTTAGCCCAGGCCTTTCATGGTCCAGTTAGAGTCTAAATCTGCCTCCCCAGAAGCTGACAAGTCCATAGTACCATTTCCCTTCAGGAATATATTTTTCCCAGATACAAAATGAAACTCCAGCTCACAGTATTCAATTTAGGAAAATCCAAGACTCACTGTTTCACATTCATGGAATATGTCCTTGTCTGGGACATAGATGAATTCATTCCATTAGAATCTGGAGTCCTAAACATGGCTTCTCCAGACACAGGAGTTTATATGTAAGACCCTTCCATTTTTTTCTCCTTACACTTTGCTTTGTTGTGTAGATATATGTGATATATAGTTCTCTACATGGGACATGTGTATATATGTATATATAGTTTTGTGTATGTCTTAGTAGTATAAAAGTCTCTCTGAGAACAAAGCATGTTTGGCCTTCTTTTTTCTTCCAGCCATTCCATTCTATCCATGAACTATGGTGTGAATTATATCACAGATATACTAATACCCATAACAGAGGAAATACAAAAGGGAGATTAAATCTTGCTTCATAGCGCTCTCCTGTTATAGTGGTAACCAAGACGGGATGTTATTTACCTGATATGTAATATTATCCTCCATTAAGGAAATTGAACATAAAAGAGGTTTTTCTCATTGTACTTTTGTCTAACATGGTAAGATGCTATAAAATCAAAATATTAACCTAAGAATGTGAGTCATGATCTTAAATAGCCGCAACAGATCTAGACTCTCATATGGATGTCATGTATTATGTCCAACTCATTCAGAAATATCTAAACTCTCGGCTAAATATAACTACAATTTCAATTATCTTGCTTGGAAATCAATTAAAAAAAGGAATGTAGTTGTATAATAAATGTAGCTTTTGGCAGGAACAAATTGGAAAATCACAAAGCAAAAAAATGGCTTCACTGAAATGTTAGCCAAATAAAAAGCTTTATGCTTTTTTCATGCAGTCTTGTACTATTTTTGCTTGTTAAATTTTGCAAACATTTTTTCAATTAATAATGTATATATTTATAAAAAAAAAAAAAACTATTTACCCTATTTTTTGTATATAATGTGAGAAAATTTGCATAGTCAGCTGCTAAGAAAGTTGTTTCACTGTGTTATGCTAGACAATTTTTCTCTCCGGAATCTATCTTACTATAAATCTACTATTCATCCATGTTTAGAATATTGTTACCATAGATGGTTTGGTATTCTAGCTGTATATCTAGAGATCCTTGATAAAATCCCAAGAAAAATCAGAAATATTATTGGTCCTGATCTAGCATGTCAGCTTTTGTAGCTTTCCCACTGCCATAAAGTTGCTTCTCTGTGCTTTTTCTATAAATACTTTCATGGTAATTGTTCTGATGAGCTCTTTGCTATCATACCTAGACTTTATGAATTTAAATGCAATAATAGACTGGAAATGAGGTCTCATCAATTTACAGTTGAGTTGGCTAGATGTAACCATATATTCTATGCTAACAGTTTCTTTTCTCATACTTCTTGCAGGTGGAACTCTCTTCCGGCTCCATGCTTTTCAGTTATTTTTAATTCTCAAAAGTTTAAATGCAATGTCAATTGCTATCTACTTTCCTTCTGATTATTGTTTTCCTTCTTTTGTTCTTGCACCTTAATAATGTTTCTGTTTTTTTAATTCATTCACACCCAATAACTCCTTGTGCCTTAGGGTCTTTACTTCCTTGCTTGGGGTGAAATAGATTAAAAGAAAAAGTAGAATAGATTAGTTAACACCTTAAAATGTATTACTGGGGATGTCTAGTTTTCTTGAAAATGAATTTTGATTTGAAACACTTAATGTCTAAACCTGTAGTTCATTTCTGTTCTTTAATACCATGAAAAATTAAACATTTTAGTGAAATATATTCACAAAATTAAGATTTTAATGGATAATATGATTTTACAAATATTACATAGGTATGGCTGTCCTATGGAGTCATATTATAATCAAGAATGTAATTTAGAATTTATGAAAAATTGAACCATGACAATGTTAGTAATGAATAGACAGAATCTCAACCTTTTATCCAAAAAATGGACAAAATCTCTAGCCTCTTATCTCAAAAGTGGACAAAGTCTTATAAATTGAAAATTCAAGGAACATTTAATTCAAATTTTAATGTCAAATTTAGATTTTCTTTACATAAAGTCGAGTGTTATAATGTATTAGGACTTCCTAACTATGAAATATATCAAATATGTGACCATAGTATTGTTAGAAAACTTTTTTTTAGAGATCGGATTGATTCATTATGAATTCCTGTTGTATAAACTGAGGCTCACTGTGTGAGTTGTAACTATCAAGAACCAAAAGTGTAAAGCTTAGCATTTATTGTAATTATTTCTTGAGCTGTTTATTTAACCCAAGTTATCCATGAAGGATTTATTAGATATGTGAAAAATTTTTAAAATTTTATATATAAAGTGACACAGAAGATTTTGGCAGTAGGAAAAAAAGGAAGAAATTATAAGTTTTTATTTTAGAACTGCCTGCATTTTAATCTGCTACACATAGGCAATATTTCAGTTCTATTGTTGTCATGGAATTTGCAGCAACTTTACCACTTTTCAATCATTTTTGCACAAATAAACTAGATATTTCTAGAAAAACATGAAGATCAAATACTAGTTTTTGTAGTTTTTGACCACCAAAATATCTCTGCTGTGAATTCCATGTTAAGAAAGAACTACTGAGAGAACTGGACAATTATATGTAAAATCATTTTAAATTGAAACATGGGAAAATTCAGCAGATATATTCTATCTTTCCATTCAAGGGTTTATTCAAGACAATTTAAACAGAATATTATTTTTCTAAGTGTAAAACTTTCAAAAAAGCAATTACAGCAACATCTCTTGAATAAAGATTTTGGTTTGTCTTCATCTTTTGAGGATCAAAAGTACATACATCCTTGTAGAAAACATTTTGAATTTTAAAAAATATATTAACACATTAATGTTCACCATAAAATCAGGGCTTTAATTATAATAATCAAAGTAAAAAATATAGTATTAATTACAGGAGGCATGGTAGAGTAATGGATTGAGTAATCGGAGAGCTAAGTCTGAATTCCAGTTGGATCCATTACATTCACTTATGTGCTAATACCCTTGGGAAAAGTATGAATCCTATTCTTCTTCCTCCAGCTTTGGGTAAATAGCAGGACAGACTGGGTTCTCTAGCCTTTGGTGGCAACCAGTCTAGAAGAAATTAACTCTAAATTTAAAATTGCACTTAACCCTGGCATAGCACATACTATACAGCTAAAGGAAAGGATCATTCACATTAGCTCGCTGATACCAACTGTGGTTGAAAAAAGATGATTATGATAGGTTTATAAAAGAAATCTGATATTAATTATGGGTTTATACCTATAATCCATAAATGCTCACCATCCAAAAAGATGGAACAGTGGGCATCTATGGTTACAATCATCATCATCATCACCCCCTTGACTTTTGTAATTGTAGGAAGGATCTGAATATAGAAGCCATTTTGATTCTCCACCACAACAGTCTATCAATGGCAGCCATTAGTAATTCTGGTATAGTCATATCTGTCCATTGTTTGACATCGTCCAATCAGTTTTGGCATTGGTGTCCTCTCCTGTGTCCACCTTCAATAGTGCCTTGTATGATCGTCTTACACAGGCTGTTATGCCTTGTAATATATCCAAAACATGCCATTTTTCTCTGTTTGAAAAGATTATGGGCACAGTACATGCAGAATATTGCTATAATATACCATTATTTTAACAGAAAACTATTCTTAAAAAAATAAAAACAAACAAAATAATACAATATTACCTACACAAGAAAATCAGCTAAAATCTTTCTTCTTCCTAGTTTGCAAGCTTCTTCTGTTGAAATATTCATGTATATGAAGTGCTATCAAAAATGTTCTTGGACTGTAAATATTCATGTATAAGAAGTGCTATCAAAAATGTTCTTGGACTGTAAATATTCATGTATATGAAGTGCCATCAAAAATGTTCTTGGACTGTAAATATTCATGTATATGAAGTGCCATCAAAAATGTTCTTGGACTGTAAATATTCATGTATATGAAGTGCTATCAGAATGTTCTTGAACTGTAAATACTGTGATTTTTCAAAGGAAATGCTTGTATCACACTTGGTAAACCTATGACCAGACCCCTTGAAATCCTTGGTCAGCTAATAACTTAGTGGATTAAATTGTTTTTTTTAATAATTTGATGGTATGGCAATTGTGAGTTTAATCCTTGGGCAAGATATTACAGACTTAGACTTGATGAAATCAGTAATGGAATAGTCCAAAAAACAAAAAGATATCACTAGACATGGACAACTGAGCATGAACAATCTATCCTGTAGATTAAATAAAGTATTCAGTTTAAAATTCTCTGAAGGTTATGCAGATTAACAAATACTTAAAGAAGGCAAGAGGGCACAATAACTGAAATGTTGTGATAATAACAGCAAAGAAGAGGGATATTAGTCTGAATGTAAATAATGATAATTCCTCTTCCTAAAAACTCAGCCAGAAAGCAATTTAAGTTGAACACAGTCACTAGAAGTTCTGTCTGTTAAAGGACTTCTAGTGATTGCTAGATTGTGTTGCCAAAAGCATTATTCAGGGTGTGGCAGAAATACTTCCCATATTTACTTCCCACATAAATGATAAGACATTAGCTCAATGAAGACACCATTGCCACTAATGTCTTACCATTATCTAGGAAGTATTTCTGGCACACCTTGTATAAGAGTACAAAATCTCATTCTCTTTTTAGCCAAAAGATGCCTTAAAGATAGGATGAATCTTGTTTCTTACTGGGAGACTTTTCATTCCCCAGCAAAACATTGTGTTGCTTTAAACACAACACAGAAAGTACACTGCATATAAATGTCCTAAGCTTACTTGACTACATGCAAGTGTATCTAATAAAGGATATCTCTATACACACATCTTTATTCCTTCACCTATTCTGTTCTTTTGATTTAGTTTACATTATAGTGCATGACCACAAAAAATATGATGAGAATATAGAGGAACCGATCACTTGCAAAATAAAAAAAAAACTTTGTCAACTCAACCATGAGGACTGTTGCTGAACAATCCTTCTGCTCTCAAGAGATCCTTTTCAGAATTTTCTGATATGAACTCAGAGATTACTCCCTCCATTCTTTGGTCAAAAACTTGATCTTTAAAATATGATATATTGGAATTTAAGTAGAATTTTAGAATAAGTTTAATCAGGAACACAGTACATAAACCCCAATCTCTAACTGTTGAGTGAAATATATAAATTATCTTTTAGCTTGGAAACTTTTTTTAAAATTCTGCAATGGTTCTGGGCTCTGCTGCTAACCTTGAGATGGAATGGTCATCAATACAAATGGATATAAACTGCCTTATCATTTGTGCCAGCCAACAAAACTGACTTAGCCTTTTAGTGGAATTAGTAAAATGCGTTCCTTGCCAACAAAATGTCATCATCTGTACTGACCATGTTAAAACTGTTAGAGATAGATAGCAGCAGCCTATTAGAGACTTCAGCTATGCAAGTGATTTGTAGATCTTGTCTTGTATGAGTGTCTCTCCAGAAAAAAAGCAATCAATAAATGTTTTGCTGGTCACAATTTTTGCCAGTTGAGTCTCTTCCTTGTGAATATCTCAGTTGTTGCTTATTAATATTTCAAGACTTTCTAGGAAAGCATTTAAAATGATTTTTAAACATGATTTAATGAGAAGTCTATAAAAAATTATGAAAATTTATTATAATTTAATAAACCAGCATATAAAATACTATATCTTTTGGAGTTTTTATTTACCATAGTTTACTAACTCACAAGAGTCCAGTATATAATGAGTGTTCTCATCTTTTGTTACAATTTTTTTTAATATAGAAATGCCGTAATATGTTCCAACTTGTTTTTATGGTTTATCAACCTTTTGCAGCTTATTTAAAACCAGAAAATATTTTTAGATTATAATAATTTTTTAAGATAATCACTATTTACTGGTATAAGTTCTACTGATTAACCCATACCTGGAGAAAGAAGTATAAATTCTCACCTTTCCCAAGGGTATTTGTGCATAAGTATAATAAACCTGACTGGAACTGAGACTCTACTCTTTAATTTCCAATTCTAAGCTGTTATCTATTACACTGCAACATATCCAAGCTTACAGTATGTGATATTTCCAAGTGGTCACCACTTTAGGTACTGACCAGGCTTGACATTGCTTGACTTCAGAGATCGTATGAGAACCAGTGTTTCAATGTGACCCAGCCATAAGCTTATTAAATGTTCCACTTTCAGATCACTTGGTGACACTCATCTCCTCTCCAAGCTCTTGCCTGACAGCAAAAGACTATGTAATATTGTATGGGTTACCCTCAGTCTTTACACTACGCCATCAGGTTTTTAATTTGAAGTTGTCCTTTTCCTAGACTAGTTGCCACCTAAAGTTATAGAACCCAATCTGTCCTGCTATTTATCCATAGCTGGGAGAAGAAGAGATGGATTCATACTTTTCCCAAGAATATTAGCCCATGAATGAATGTAATGAACTTGATTGGAATTTGAACTCTGATCTCCGATTCCTCAATCTGAGCTGCTATCCATTACTCCACTGTGCTTCCCCTAGAAGGATTCTTTAAAATTATAATAGTAATGGAGGATTGTTGATCAATGTTTGATTTGACATAATTATTATCTGCATTTTAATTTGAAATTTTCACTGTATAATATTTTATTATATAATAATCATAATATATGATTAATGAAAAAATTTAGAGGTTGAGTACATTGATAAAGAAATTAACTAGGTTAAAAAAACAAATATCTGTTTTGTAAAATAAAATGTTCTTTTCATCAATATCCAATCAACTTATTGATTTACGTATGTATTTTTTTTCAAAACCTCTTTATATTTATTCTACACATAACCGGCTGATATATTTTAATATACATCTAAGGAAAATGTAGCATATAAATCAGAATGTTGTGATAAAAACAACAAAGTTGAAGATGTTAGTCTGAATAATATGTGGAATAATGAAAATAATTAATATTTATTTTATACAAGTTCCAGAATATTGGAATATGCGTCTTTTAGAAATAATTCAGAAAGCTGGTTTAAGCATTGCTGACATATGGGATAAACATGGCAAAGTTCAAATAATCATGGCTATCAGACAATTTATAGAAGAAATTATGTAAGATAATTGAGATATATACATTTTGTTTCAAATTGATTTCACTTTGCAATAATAATAATAATAATAATCAATCATTGTTGTGATTATGGCTTTAAGGCATGGTTTCATCTCTGTCCTAATCCTATCGTCCGTCTTCTACTTTTCATGCAAAAACAGATGAACCTAGAGGGTTATAAGAAATATCATTCAATTTCTGAAACCTCCTGGAAGAGTAAGAAATCTGAGTGACATCAATTTAACCTGAAGGTAGTACACGGCTCAAACAGTAACTCCTCACTTCTTTATTCGGTCAGGCTGATTTTGGACAACAGTTGCAGTGTCTTTAGCCGAAGGATATGAATTTATAGACAATGAACTTGATACACAATGGCAAAACACACAGAGAGACAGTACTTTTGTCTACATGAGTGTAGATTCAAATCCCACAACAGTCCGAATTTGGCTCTGAACTCAAATTCAATCACTTCACACTGGCCATGTATCTATGAAGAACATTGTTTCAAGCATACAGTTTATTCAGAAAATTCTTTCATTTGTTTTGCTGCTTCTGTCATCCAAATATACTCAATATTTCTTCTAAGATGATATGAAATAAAAATGAAATGAATTCATTGAATAGTGTTCTTTGTTTCTATATTATACATTTATATAAAAGCAAAATTTGTTTACATATATGAGAATTTAATAGCCATAAGTGAAATGACATCACTTGACATCAAATGAAGTAATATGGCTTTGTCCTTTTCTTAAAAGGTCTACACTTTTATAATCGATGAAAGGAAAGAGTATCACAGACAGAAAAACAGAACAAATCAGAGTGCCAAGCTGCTTTCTCTGTCTAATTCTCCTTATTTGCTTGCTTATTATCTCTCTCTCTCATATATATATATATATATATATATATATATATATATATATATATATGTGTGTGTGTGTGTGTATTTTGGCAGTATATCTTAATTCAGACATGTTTCATTAAATTATACAGTCATATGTCTACTTTCCAGTTGTCTAATCAGTTTCTTGATGTTAAGGTGGAATTTATCAAGGAAGGCACTGTAGTTTATTCTTAAACCAAGTACTATTGACCTTTTCTAAGAACCTCTTTAGGGGTAAATTACAAAGCAACATATTGTAATCGTGATAAAATTTGCATTCCATTGTGATTGTGATTTTTAAAAACACGTGTGAATTCACTCTGTTATAGCTATTTTAGAAGTTTTAAATTTATCCATTGTAGTTATAGAATTTTTTTACAAAACAAAACATTTTAATATAAAGAAGGTGATTGAGAATTGGTAGAAATGTACGACATTAGTATATAAATGTTATATACACTTTGATATTCTGTTGCTACATTCATAATAAATTTTGTTGAGTGTTGATTGATTTTGATATCAATGGCCTTGAGAATTTAAAGTTTTTGCTTATTATTTTCATGGTATAGTATATTGGTGTTGTCAACAAGTATTTTCTTGTATTGTGAAGGTGGACAGGAATGTGTTTTTAGATGTTGTGCAATAAAACTTGTATCTGACAATACATATATCCTCATTTTGAATGAGCATTATGCTGAATGTAAATTTTAGTAATTATGTTTTTCCATTGCAAGTTTTTCCACAAATTATTCCATGATCCACAAGTGAACTTGGCACAATTAGTGGTTGACACTCCTACTAAAGTTTGCAACATCTCGTTACCACTGACAGTTACATTTCTTTTCCATTGTTTATAATGGCTGGTGTTCCTAATCAATCCCCTATCTAAATACTGACCAAGTCCAACTTCTTTGGTGAAATGAGAACTGGTGAAATACAATATAATACACAGTATGTGCTGACTGTAATATGTATATATATATATATATATATATATATATGATAGACTGTAATCTTTATTAGGAGATGAAAATTCAATTATCTAGATTGTTTAATAAAAGATACTCAAATATATGACAAAGAAATTTGAAGGTACAGGAATAAAACATTTTTGAGAAAATGCGAAGAAGGTATTAAAGAATCAAAAAATTAGATTAGAAAATAAAAAAAGGGTGTCTGGTTGCTATGTAATGTCTATCCCTCTATATGGCAGTAAATGTTTGACAATTTGCAGTAATCCAAATGTGTTACTGCTGACAAATTTTGAGAATAACATGGACAGAGTACAGAATAAATGAGGAAGGTCTAAGGGTATTAGGAACAACAAAGAAATTGCTGCTAATTGTCAGTAAGAGACAGCTGAAACTTTTGGACATGATGAGGAAAGAAGGCTTGGAGACTCTTCCCCCAACAGAGTGCATTGTAGGAAAGAGAGAAGTTAGAGAAAACAATAAGTAAACAAACAAATAGAGGAACAAGTGCCACATATGCAAGGTAGAGTTTTGAAGGAGCAAGTACAGATGAGAGCAAGAAAAGAAAGAAGAGCCATAATCATTCACATCCTCAAGTGATGCAAATGACTGTTGTATTAATAATATTTTGAGAATAACATTGATTTTTACAGGTACATGTCCTAATATTTAACCCATAGCTGGGGGAGGTAATGAATTGACATTTTTCCCAAGTGTATTTGCACGTAAGTGAATGTAATGAACCAATTGGTATCTGAACATCACTCACTGATTTCTCATTCTGAGTTGCTATCCATTACAGGAAATGCACATAACTATTAGTTAAATAGCAGAGTAGACTGTGCTGTCTAGCTGTGGGTGGTAACCAGTAAAACTTTAAAATCCCAACATTGTAGAAGGCAATGAGTGACTACTCTGCTATCAGGAAGTCATGGCAATTCATAGGTACAAAAGAAAATGAATCTGTGGAGAGTCATGATCACCTATGTCCTGAATTGATATGCGATTTTTTTTAAATATGTCCAACATGGTGAAACAGAAAAATAGTTACCAGATGGAATCGTGACAAATTTTTAAAAAGTGGACCAACACAAACATTGAAATAAACAAAGAGAATGAAATTAATTGAAATCTTGAAATGTTAATAATATCTCAAATGACAGATGATTTCTTTTTTTTATTCTGAAGATTGTTTATTTTTAATCTTTTTCAAAAGCCAGACAAACCACCAGAAATAATTTTAAAAAAAACTTAAAATCTATAAATTAGCAAATCAAATGACACTAAATACTTGATTACACAGCAAAAAATGTAAAAATTAAGAATAGGGTTATTTTTTTCTGTCTGAAATATATATGTGAATATTGTAAATATATACATCTCAGTCATAAAATTTAGATACCCATCATATCCAACTATCTTATTTAGCTAATAATAGAGACCTGATAATGAGAAACATCATGACAATTTATAAAAAAAATGCATCTAAAATAGTAATTCAGAAAAGTGTTGATTAGTGGTTACAATACATTCATAAGGTATTTTTATTCTTTTTCTATGTGCCATGTCTATTCAGAACGTTGGCGGTCATGGCTCTCCACAATTTCCTCTACTTTGTCACTCTTTTGCAAATTTTCTATTTTTGTTATCTCTCCTAAACTTATTCAGTCATTAATTTACACAAGCAAGCTAGAGAGGTTATGTATGATTTTTCTCTGTTCTTCTTCTTTTCACTTTGTCCTGTGAGTGCCAAATTTTCAAGGCCCTCTTTTCTCATTATGTGCTTGAAAAATTTCAACTCTCTTTCTGCCATTAAGTATTAATACTTTTTTTTATTTTCCCTAAAACTTTGTTGTGTTGAAGTTATATTTTTATATGAATATCAATATTCCATTGCTTAAACATTTGTTGCCCAACATCAAGTGCATGCAGCATTTATTCCTTTTAAAGGGACTCCTAAAGATGTTCCTTTTATATATCTAGCTATTCAAATGTAATGTCAATCGACATCTCCAGTTGCCTTGATCTATCCACTACCCTTCTCCTCATCCTTTCTTCTATCAGTCCTATCTGATCTTGCTCCAAATTTTCTGTAACCCCTTGTGTCCTAGTGGCTTACCGCCTTGCTTGGGGTGAAACGCTTAAAAAAAAAATACCATGTCCCATGAGGGTGTGGATGATCAAGAATCTCCACAACTTTCTATCCTTTGTAGCTCAAAGCTTGGTTTGTTTCCTTTACTCTCTCTCTCTCTCTCACACTAACTGTTCTGCCATCAATTCACAAAAACATTAGATTGGTTACTCAATGTTTCCCTCTTTCCTTAATTATGCTCTGAGAATTTTTAAATTCTTCAAGCCTTATTTCTTCATTAAAATTTCATCTGTCTCTTTCTAATTCTAAGTACAAATGTCCTTTTGCCTCCATTTTCCTTAAAACTTCCTTGTTGCTTACATGTTCCATCTATGGTGTTCTAAACATCCTTCTGTAGAACCACATCTATTTTGTTTCAAATCTTTTCTTCATCTGTGAGTAAAATGTCCAGCATTCACTGACATATAGGAGGACTTAAATTACATAAGCAGTTCAGCATTGTTTTCTTTGTTTCTAATTAATTTTTCCTGTTTCTTAATACTTTGTTTAGCTTTTGTCAGGCACCTTTATAGTTAGAAGAGCAATGTTTGTCCTTTACTGTCATTTCCAGCCCCTATTGTGTTATCCATTTACACGAGTTCATTAAGTAGGTTATTTGATATTTTCCTCTTGTCTTCATTATCTTTTAATATAAAAAAGGCCTGAAGAACATATGATTAGATTAAAAGAACAATCTTATCTAAAACTTTGTCATCACTCACATGTTCAGTCCATGGTATTCTCAGCATTCTTCTGTAGAACCACATTTCTATTACCATGAGTCTCTTCTCCATCCGTGATAAGATTGTCCAGCATTCGCTGCCATACAGAATGACTGATATTATGTAATAGACTTACACTTTTCTTTATTTCTAACAAGATTTTCCTGTTTTTTAATACTTTGCTTAATTTTTGGAAGGCTTATTTTACCATCCCAATTCTCCTTCAGTTTTGGGTGTTGCATTTTTCATCATCTGTCAAAACTTCTTAGATATTTAAATTTTTGTCCTTGTTTAATTTACCTCTAATTTGTATGTTGCACTGTTTATTTTGCTGACAACTATACATTTTCTCTTCTTGCAACTGATGCTTAGTCCTTTCTTCTTGCTTTCCTTTACTACTTTCTGTAGGAGTTTCAGTAGATTCCTTTCTATGTCTGTTATCAACATTGTGTCATCAGTATATTTAATGTTGTTCAGATTGTGGCTGTCAATAATGATTCCTACTAAGACTTATAAATTTTTATTTTATATATCAATAAAACAGGAAGTAACTAATAAAGTGATGCACTGCATTGCTGGTATTAATCATAAGTTGTGTTATGGTTTAAAATAAAGTCATTAAGAAAAAAGAAAAATAATTGCAACAACAACAAGAACTGCTGTTGCTGCATTGACATAAGTGTTCTTTTTTTCTATTTTCTCTAAAACTTTGTTGCATTGTGATGAAGTTATATTTCTATATGAATATCAATAGCCCAATGCTGCTCATTCTCCTTTTAAAAGGGACCCCTAAAGACGTTTCTTTTATAGAACATGTCTCTTCAGAGCTTGGATAATCATGAATCTCTACAACATTCTATCCTTTGTAGCTCTAGCCATGATTAAAAGTGAGTGATGGAAATTGTTAAATTTCTTGCTTAATACATTATTGCTTTTCTTTTCACCAGGTATAAAATTTTCCACTTTGCCTGCAGTGTTCATGTTGGCAGAAATGTTCTTGGGTAAGCATGCATCCATCTCTTCTTTCCCCAGCTATTGGTTAAATATAGGATAACCTGGACACTCGAGCTTTGAATGGTAACCATTCTAAGAGAAGGAAAATTCTGAATTCAACCCATGGAGAGGCAATAGGAAATAACTCCTCTATTTTTCTCATGAAGGAATTGCAATTTACAGATAATGAAAAAGAAATCTATAGAGAGCCATGATTGTTATATTCTGAAGGACATGGCATTTCTTTTTATTATTTCTTTTTATTATTAAATAGTTATATGAGACTACAAAATAACTATAATTACAAAAATTAAAAAAAAATAATTCTTTGGAATAATCCTATATCCTGATCTTGAACAATGTTTAAGCAATGATTTTCTACAAATATTCTTAAATTTTATAAGATTATATAGATGCAGCAGTTTTCTACAAGTGCACTCTGATGGAAGCAACACTTATAAACTCATGACTGTTTTTTTTTTATTATTGTAGTTAGTTGTAATCCACTTGTTGACCTCTAATTCTTGCACTCCAGAAAGATAAATATATTTGATTAGTATAATCCATTGCAACCATGGCATTTCAGTAAAGAAAAACATGGGGAAGAGTTGCCAAATATAAACCAATTGAATTCTTTTTACGATTTTCTTTGTAATTTTGGATTTGCAATAAAAATTATTTGGGCTTAAAATCATTCCTTTTGCCAAAAAACTGATTAAGAGAATCTAATAAGCCTTTAGTTATTTAAAGATGATTAACTTATTCTTTTTTTGTTGATACTACAATCTCTACAGATATTGCTTTATCTGTAATTATTTCAGGCAGGCAGGCAGGCAGTGATGTTGTATTTTTTGACAAAGATCTTTTTTCAATTTGGTACAAAAAGACATGTAAGTCGATATGCTTTCCTGACACCACAGATTCTAAATGGACCCCCAATGCATTATCAAGATTATATTTTGTTCTTTAACAATTAAAACAAAATGTTTTCCTTTGACTCTTGCAATCTGTTGGCACACAATACAGATTGATTAATTCTTATATTTATAAGAGAGCAATAGTAAATATTGGAGATAGAGTGTTTGTAGATAATGTCATGTGGACAACTTGTCCTTTTCACTTCTAGCATCAAATTAAAACCTGCCAGATCTATGTACTCAATACAACTGAATGAGAAATGAAAATCTCAAAATGCAAACTTACTAACATCACACTAGGTCATTTTCCAATTATGGTGACTTCATCAAAAAATTTTTTCCACTAAAATTTATGGCCTGCTGAACATGAGTTCTCAATTACTTGGTGCACCCTTTGTATGATTTTTATATATATATATATATATATATATATATATATATACAGTGTAACCCGGATATAAGAGAGTTGTCGGGACCGGATAAGAAGTCTCTTATACCCGGGTTTCTCTTATATCCGGGTTTGGTCTATTTTGTTTTCATTAACACAGGCTCTAATTTAGGACCAGAGAAAATATATCTTATATCCGGGTTTCTCTTATATACGGGTTACACTGTATATATTGTGGGCATGTATATGAATATGCATATATAATAGCTTAAAAGCCACCCTATCAGGTGGTATTTAAACTAGCTTCTGTGGAGGGCTTTTGAATGAGTTTTCATCACAATAAGTAGGGAGGAGTAGATGTAATAAGCAACAATAAACTACAGAATAATTCAAAATTAATTGCTACATTTAATTATTGAGTTAAAATTTAAACTTATATTTTAAAAGTTCAATGATAATTCTTCTGACCCTATTTAATTTAAATTTGATGCACGTAGGTCCTTTCTCTAAAGCGATTATTTTTTATTTTATGGGATTTGCTGGATTTTGCAATTAATTTTGATTATTTCCAAATTAAAAAAATTGTTATCATACAAAAATTTGCTGAAAACAATCGTAGTAATTAAAAGTTGGGACTCCAAAATTTCAGGATTGTGGGTCTGGATCTGGCCCAGAATGTTTTTAATTTGTTCATGGAGTCACCCTGATTCCAAAATGGTATGATATATTGGGCTATGACCTCATAATTTGAAACGGTAATTTTTTTCATTGAAATGAGCTATTGAAAGTTAGAGAGTTGTGTCCCTTTAATTTGAAAAAGTGTAACACAGTGACACACTAATATTTATTTTATATGATTTATTAAGTGCCGACTACATGTGATACAAGGCCATAGGTATTAAGCTTGCAAACATTACACCACATTGAAGTGCCCAAGATATATAACTGTGTGTAACTAATATATATATATATATATATATATATATATATATATATATACATACACACCTACACGCGGGAGTGCTGAAAAGATTTCAGTTTTACTGAGAATCGCTAAGAGTTAATTTTTTCACAATATCTTATGATTTTTAGTAGAATTAATTTTTTAAAAATTATTGAGTCGGGATCAACAATCCTATCTTATATACCATTAAAATTGTCAGTTCTCAACTCTGTATCTATGCTGATGACAACTATTTACTCCTATCTTATTATTAAGTATGATTGGTTCGATAATAGGCAGGTGATCTAAAAATTACCTACATTTTGTTCTTAATTGGGGAAAGAAATGACTTGTTAATTTTAATGCCTCCAAAACTCACTATTAATCATCTGAGAGAACCCTTTCTGACTTCCAGCAGCGTGGCTGATGCTAACTGCGAGGATATTGACTTGTTGCACCATCTCAGGCAAACATTTACTGTTCGCATGAAGTAGAAAGATTATATAGAATAAATTTCAAGTGTAGTACTAGACTGGCAGCAAGGTCTCATCATCTTACAGTAGAAATGGTGAGATGTAACTGTAAGTTCTATGCTAGTAGTTTCTTTTCTCACATTTCTTTGGAAATCTCTTCTGGCTTCTTGTTTTCCATTCAAGATTGATCTTCAAATATTTAAATACAATGTCAATGGTTTTCATGTCTTCTTAGTTCTTCTTCTTATATTCTTTTACACTCAGTAACCCCTTGCATCTTAGTAGCTTTATTGCCTTCCTTGGCATGAAATAATTTAAAATTGTCATAAGTAATATACATACTAAACTTAGTAAATACCTCTTTACTTTAAAAGAAGATCAAATTTCTCTCTCTTGGAGGTTATCAACTTCAAACTTAGTATCAATGTAATATAAATACCAATAAGACAGTAAAAAAAAAAAAAAAATTCTGAAATTTACAATCAGTGAAAAAAGTTATTGAAATTGAACAATGGAAACAACATCTTTCTATTTTTATCAATTGAAAAGAAACTGGAATTTGCCTAAGGTTGATAATTCAATTACTTGAGTGGTAGAAATGATATCTCATGATAAAATGTACTTATCAATTGTTGTTGTTAATGTTGTCTTTTAAAAAATTCTTTTTCATAAGAGACTTTCACAATTATTTTGTCAGGAATCCTGTTTTGTTCATGACTTATAAATTATTAATTTTCACTAATTCTCATTTTGTTTTGGGAGATTTTTTTTTATAAAATAGATGAAAAAAGATAATTTTAGCTCAGACTAAAACACCTCTTATAATTTTTAATCAAATTTTTTTAAGAGAACGTTAGTTTCAACTTAATAAGATAAAATGATGTGAAGGTGATATGTATAATATTCATGAAAAGGACCTTTAGGTTTGGGTTTGCAGTATAGGCAGGAAATAACACTGGGTTTCAATGACACATGAATATTCTGTGTAGAATAACAATTATTGACACTGGTAATGAAATTGACAAACTGAATTCTAAGATTATAAAAAAGGCATGCATCCACTTCTTCCTGCATTCCCATTGTCAGATATCATGAAAAAAATATATATCTTAAATGATATGCCCATTGGTTGACAGAGGAGACATTAAGGGTGTCATTGAGTAAGAGAGCATTTGAAGTCAACTATTCTGTGATAATTACTTTACCTGTTCATGAAGGATCAGAGAAGCTGTTACACTGTTGACCTTGACAGAATCCAATCAATCACCACACATTATGTATATAAAATCTTGTCATAAAAAAGAAAGTGTATATTATACATATTTAGACTATGTCAAAAAATGATAACCATCAATCTATTGTATAGTACACATCATTACCAATGTGCTTACAAAACAGCTCTTATCTGAATATTGTCTTTTGACTGCTAAAAGTTCTGGTGAGTGAAATTTTTGATTGATATGTGCACACTGTAATTGGGCTCTGGGGATTTTGGTGTTCAGAGAAATAAAGTAAAATCTTGTTTCTCAAACCATTCCTATATAGCTCATATAGTGTGGCTGGGTGCATTATCCTGCCTGCCGAAAGATGACACTGCCAAAATAGAAGAATGTCATCATGAATGGGGATGTGCTTGTCTTTTTGTGATATTGACGTACAAAGAATGCAACAAAGTATGATCCACATAAGTTATTGAATCCGGTGTTTCCTAGCAGATATGCCAAAAAATATCAGGAATCTTACCATTATTAATATTTATATTGACCCTTTTTCAAACTAGAGAATATTAATTTTTTCCTTATTTGCTTACTTTTCATATTTTATTTTATTAATATTTACCCACTAAAAGGCTCAAGAACCATTCAAGGTAGGCAGTTAATGACTGAGGTATGTAATATGAATTTAAGAGTAGAAAGTATTATGTGGATGTGAGAGATAGGTAATAAGTGAGGTTAACAGAGAAGAATTTATGTGAAAATCTGTTTCAGAAAGCAATGGATTCTTTGGAAAAAAAAGCTATCTGATGGGATTTCCTCTTTAAATTTAGAACATGTTAAAAATAAGTGATATTTGACTCACTCAAATTAACATGACATATGCCAGTAGTAAAGGTCTGAACAGGGTGAACAAAAGAATGAAATCTATGCAAATAGCAATAAGATTGTGGCATTATGTACATGGAAAATTGCATTGTGGAAGACATGTTATTCTCTACAAGGCCAGTTAAATTCTATTAAGGCTGGAAAGTAAGGATTGGGTAGCTTCATCCCAGATTCTATTAACGCTGGAAAGTAATGATTGCGTACATCCATCCCATAATCTATTGAGGCTAGAAAGTAAGGATTGGGTAGCTCCATCCCAGAAACTTTTAAGGCTGTAAAGTAAGGATTTGGTACCTCCATCCCAGATTCTATTAAGACTGTAAAGTAAGGATTGGTAGCTCAATCCCAGTTTCTATTAAGGCCAGAAAGTAAGGATTGGTCAGCTCCAACCCAGAATTTATTAAGACTGGAAAGTAAGGATTGGGTAGCTCGATCCCAGATGCTATTAAGGCTGGAAAGTAAGGATTGGGTAGCTTCATCCCAGATTCTATTAAGGCTGGAAAGTAAGGATTGGGTAGCGCGATTCCAGATTCTATTAAGGCAGGAAAGCAAGGATTGTGTAGCTCTATCCCAGATTCTATTAAGGCTGGAAAATAAGGATTGCTTGGCTCCATCCAGGATTCTATTAATGATGGAAAGTAAGGATTAAGTAACTCAATCCGAGATTCTATTAAGGCTGGAATGTAAGTATAGGCTAGCTTCATCCCAAATTCTATTCAGTCTGGAAATTAAGGATTGGGTAGCTCCATCCAAGATTCTATAAGGGCTGGAAATAAGAATTGGGTAGGTCCATCATATATTCTATTCAGGCTGGAAAGTGGAGATTGGGTAGCTCTATTCAAGATTCTATTAAGGCTGTAAATTAAGGATTGTGTACCTCCATCCCAGACACTATTATGGCTGTAGTTAGGATTGAGTAGCTCCATCCCAGATTATGTTAAGGGTCGAAAGTAATGATTGGGTAGGTCCATCCAAGATTCTATTAAGGCTGGAAAGTAAGGATTGGGTAGCTCCATCCAAGATTCTATTAAGGCAGGGAAGTAATGATTGGGTAGCAACATCCGAGATTATATTAAGGCCGGAAAGGAAGGATTCGGTAGTACAATCCCAGATTATATTAAGGCTGTAAAGTAAGGATTGGGTAGCTTCATCCCTGATTCTATTAAGGTTGGAAAGTAAGGAATACGAAGCTCCATTCCAGATTCTATTAAGGCTGAATAGTAAGGATTAGTTAACTCCATACAAGATTCTATAAATGCTGGAAAGTAAAGATTAGGTAGCTCCATCCCAGATTCTATTAAGGCTGGAAAGTAGGGATTGGGTAGCGCCATCCCAGATTCTATTAAGTCTGGAAATTTAGGACTGTGTAACTCCATCCCATATTCTATAAAGGTTGAAAAGTAAGGATTGGGTAACTCCATACAATATTTCATTAAGGCTGGAAACTAATGATTGGGTAGCTCCATCCCAGTTTCTATTAAGGGTGGAAAGTAAGGATTCAGTTACACCATCTCAGACTCTATAAAGGCCGGAAAGTAAGGATTGTGTAGCTACATCCCAGATTCTATAAAGGCTGGAAAGTAAGGACAGGGTAGCTGCATCCCAGATTCTATTAAGGCTGGAAAGTAAGGATTGGATAGATCCATCTCAGATTCTATTAAGGCTGGAAATTAAAGATTGGTTAGCTCCATCCCAGATTCTATTAAGGCTGGAGAGTAAGGATTGGGTAACTCCATCCCAGATTTAATTAAGGCTGGAAAATAATGATTGGGTAGCACCATCCCTGATTCTATTAAGGCTGGAAATTAAGGTTTGTGTAACTCCATCCCAAATTCTATTAAGCCTGGAAAGTTATGATTGCGTAGCTCCATCCCAGATAAATTTAAGGGTGGTAAGTAATGATTGGTATATCCATCCCAGATTCTATAAAGGCTTGGAATAAGGGATTCGGTAGCTACATCCCAGATTCAATTAAGGGTGGAAAGTAAGGATTGGGTAGCTCCATCTCAGATTCTATTAAGGCTGGAAAGTAAGGTTTGGGTAACTCAATCCCAGATTTTAATTAAGGCTGGATAGTAAGGACTGGGTAGCTCCATCCCAGATTCTATTAAGGCTGGAAAGTAAGGATTGGATAACTCCATCCAAGATTCTATTAAGGCTGGAAAGTAAAGATTAGGTAGCTCCATCCTAGATTCTATTAAGGCTGCAGAGTTAGGATTGTTTAACTCCATCCCAGATTCTATAATGCCTGGAAAGTAACGATTGGTTAACTCCATCCCAGATTTAATTAAGCCTGTAATGTAATGATTAGGTAGCTCCATCCAATATTCTATAATGGCTGGAAAGTAACGATTGGATAACTCCATCCCAGATTTAATTAAAGCTGCAAATTAAGGATTGGGTAGCTCCATACCAGATTATATAAGGGTTGGAAATAAGGTTTGGGAAGCTCCATCCCATATTCTATTGAGGCTGGAAAGTAATTATTGGGTAGGTCCATCCCAGATTCTATTAAGGCTGGAAAGTAAGGATTGGGTAGCTCCATCCGACATTCTATTAAGGCTGGAAGGTAAGGAATGTGTAGCTCCATCCTTAATGTTATTAAGGCTTGAAAGTAAGCATTGCGTAGCTCCATCCCAGATTCAGTTAAGGCTGGAGAGTAATGATTGGGTAGCTCCATCCCATATACTATTAATGACGGAAAGTAAGGATAGGGTAGCTTCATCCCAGATCTTTCTATTAAGACTGGAAAATAAGGGTTGAGTAGCTCCATCCCAGATTCTATTAAAGCTGGAATTTAATGATTGTGTAGCTCCATCCCAGATTATATTAAGGCTGGAAAGTAATGATTGGGTAGCTCAATCGAGATTTTATTAAGGCTGGAAAGTAAGGTTTGCTTAACGCCATTTGGGTAACTCCATCGCAGATTCTATTATGGATGGAAAGTAATGATTGCGTAGCTCCATCCCAGATTTTATTAAAGCTGGAAATAATGATTGGGTAGCTCTATCCCAGATTCAATTAACACTGAAAAGTACGGATTGGGAAGCTCTATCCCAGATTCTATTAAAGCTGGAAATAATGATTGGGTAGCTCTATCCCAGATTCAATTAACACTGAAAAGTACGGATTGGGAAGCTCTATCACAAATACTATTAAGGCTGGAATGTAAGGATAGTGTAGCTCCATCCCAGGTTCTGTTAAGGCTGGAAAGTAATGATTGGTTAGCACCATCCGAGATTCTATTAATATCTGGAAAGTTATGATTGGGTAGCTCCATCCCAGATTCTATAAAGGCTGGAAAGTAAGGATTGGGTAACTCCATCCCAGATTTAATTAAGGCTGGAAAGTAATGATTGGTTAGCACCATACCAGATACTATTAAGGCTCGAAAGTAATGATTGGCTAGCTCCATCCCAGATTCTATTAATGCTGGAAAGTATGAATTGGGTAGCTCCATCCCAGATTATATTAAGGCTGGAAATTAAGGATTTGGTAGCTCAATCCTAGATACTATTAGGGTTGGAAAGTAAGGCTTTGTTAACTTCATACCAGATTCTATTAAGGCTGGAAAGTAAGGATTTGGTAGCTCACATCAAGATTCTATTAAGGCTGGAAAGTAAGGATTGGGTAGCTCCATCCCAGATCCTTTGAAGACTGGAAAGTAATGATTGGTTAGCTCCATCCCAGATTCTATGAAGGCTGGAAAGTAATGATTGCGTCGCTTCTTCCCAGATTCTCTAAATGCTGGAAAGTAAGTATTCAGTAACTCCATCCCAGATTTAATTAAGGCTGGAAAGTAAGGTTTGGGTAACTCCATCCCAGATTCTATTAAGCCAGGATAGTAATGATTGGGTAGCTCCATCCTAGATTCAATTAAGGCTGGAAAACAAGGATTGGGTACCTCAATCCCAGATTCTATGAAGGCTGGAAAGTAAGGATTGGTTAGCTGCATCCGAGATTTTATTAAGGCTGGAATTTTATGATTAGTTATCTCCATCCCAGATTATATTAATGGTGGAAATATGGATTGTGTAGCTCCATCCCAGATTCTATTAAGGATGGAAAGTAATGATTGCATTGCTCCATCCCAGATTCTATTAAAGCTGGAAATAATGATTGGGTAGCTCTATCCCAGATTCAGTTAAGGCTGGAAAGTAAAGATAGCGTACATCCATCTCAGATTCTATTAAGCCTGGAAAGAACAGATTGGTTAGCTCTATCCCAGATACTATTAAGGCTGGAAAGTAATGATTGGTTAGCTCCATCTGAGATTCTATTAATGCTGGAAAGTTATGATTGGGTATCTCCATCCCAGATTCTATAAAGGCTGGAAAGTAAGGATTGGGTGACTCCATCCCAGATTTAATTAAGGCTGGAAAGTAATGATTGGGTAGCACCATACCAGATTTTATTAAGGCTGGAAATTAATGACTGGGAAGCTCCATCCCAGATTCTATTAATGCTGGAAAGTAAGAATTGGGTAGCTCCATCCCAGATTATATTTAGGCTGGAAATTATTGATTGGGTAGCTCGATCCCAGATGCCATTAAGGCTGGAAATTATGGATTTGGTAGCTGAATCCTATATTCTATTATGGTTGGAAAGTAAGGCATCGTTAACTTCATACCAGATTCTATTAAGGCTGGAAGGTAAGGATTGGGTAGCTCCATTGATATTGAATTAAGGCTTGAAAGTAAGGATTGGGTAGCTCCATCTCTGATTCTATTACATCTGGAAAGTAATGTTTGGGTAGGTCAATCCCAGATTCTATTAAGGATTGAAAGTAAGGATTGGGTAGCTCCATCAAACATTATATTAAGGCTGGAAAGTAAGGATTTGGTAGCTCCATCCCAGATTCTATTAAGGCTGGAAAGTAATGATTGGCTAGCTCGATCCCAGATGCTATTAAGGTGGGAAATTAAGGATTTGGTAGCTCAATCTTAGATTCTATTAGAGCTGCATACCAGATTCTATTAAGGCTGGAAAGTAAGGATTGGGTAGCTCCATTGAGAATCTGTTAAGGCTGGAAAGTAATGATTGGTTAGCTCCATCTCAGATTCTATGAAGGCTGGAAAGTAATGATTGGTTAGCTCCATCTCAGATTCTATGAAGGCTGGAAAGTAATGATTATGTAGCTAATTCCCAGACTCTATAAATGCTGGAAAGTAAGTATTCGGTAAATCCATTCCAGATTTAAATAAGGCTGGAAAGTAATGATTGGGTAGCTCCATCCCAGATTCTAATAAGGCTGGAAAGTAAGGTTTGGGTAACTCCATCTCAGATTCTATTAAGCCTGGATAGGAATGATTGGGTAGCTCCATCCCAGATTCTATTAATGCTGGAAAGTTAGGATTGGGTAGCTCCATGCCAGAATCTATTATGGCTGGAAAGTAATGATTGGGTAGCTCCTACCCAGATTCTCCTAATGCTGGATAGTAATGATTGCGTAGCTCCTCCCAGATTCTATTAAGGCTGGAAAGCCAGGATTGGTAGCTACATCCCTGATTCTATAAAGTCTGGAAAGTACGGTTTGGGTAACTCCATCCTTGATAATATTGATGATGGAAAGTAAGGATTTTGTGGCTCCATCCCAGATTCTATAAGGGCTGGAAATAAGGATTGGGTAGCTCAATCCCATATTCAATTGAGGCTAAAATTAGGGATTGGGTAGATCCATCGCAGATTCTTTTAATGCTGTAAAGTAAGGATTGGGTAGCTCCATCCCAGATATTATTAAGGCTGGAAAGTAAGGATAGGGTAGCTCCATCCCTGATTCTATTAAGGCTGTAAAATAAGGAATGGATAGCTCCATCTCAGATTCTATTATGGCTGGAAAGTAAGGATTGGGTAGCTCCATCCCAGATTTAACTAAGGCTGGAAAGTAATGATTGGGTAGCTCCAACCCAGGTAATATTATGGCTGGAAAATAAGGATTTGGTAAATCCATCCCAGATTCTATTAAGGCTGGAAAGTAAGGATTGGGTAGCTCCATCTCTGATTCTATTAAGTCTGGAAAGTAATGATTGGAAAGCTCAATCCAAGATTCTATTAAGGATTGAAAGTAAGGATTGGGGAGCTCCATCTCAGATTCTATTTAGGCTGGAAAGTAAAGGATTGGGTAGCTTCATCACTGATTCTATTAAGGCTGGAAAGTAAGGATTGGGTTGCTCCATCATAGATTCTATTAAGGCTGGAATGTCAGGATTGGATAGCTCCAAGCCAGATTCTATTAAGGTTGGAAAGTAAAGATTGGTTAGCACCATCCCAGACTGTATTAAAGGAGGAAAGTAATGATTGGGTAGCTCCATCCGAGATTCTATTAACGCTGGAAAGTAATAATTGCATAATATACTACTGAAGCTGTAAAGTAAGGATTGGGTAGCTCCATCCCAGATTCTTTTATTGCTGAAAAGTAAGGGTTTGGTACCTCCATCCAAGTTTCTATTAAGTGGGTAAAGTAAGCATTGGGTAGCTCCATCCCAGATTCAATTTCAACTGGAAATTAAGGATTGTGCAGCTCCATCCCTGATATATTAAGGCTGGAAAGTAAGAATATGGCAGATCCATCTTAGATTCTATTAAGGCTGGAAAATAAGGATTAGGTAACTCGATCCCAGATTCTATTAAGGCTGGAAAGTAAGTATTGGATAGCTCGATCCTAGATTCTATTAAGTCTGGAAAGTAAGGATTGGGTAGCTCGATACACAATTTAATTAAATCTTGAAAGTAATGATTGGGTAGCCTCGTCACAGACACTATTCATGTTGGAATGTAAGGACTGGGTAGCTCCATCCCAGATTCTATTAAGGCTGAAAAGTAAGAATTGCGTAGCTCCATTCCAGATTCTATTAAAGCCAGAAAGTAATGATTGGGTAGCTCCATCTCAGTTTCTATTAAGGCTGGAAAGTAAGGTTTGGGTAGCTCTATCCCAGTTCATATTAAGGCTGGAAAGTAAAGATTTCATAGCTCCATCCCAGATTCTATAAGGGCTGGAAAGAAGGTTTCGGTAGCTCCATCCCATATTCTATTGCTGCTGGAAATTAAGGATTGGTTAACTCTATCCAAGATTCTATTCAGGCTGGAATGAAAGGACAGGGTAGTTCCATCCCGGATTCTATTAAGGGGTAAAGTAAGCATGGGGTAGCTCCATCCTAGAGTCTATTGAGGTTCGGAATTAAGGATTGGGTAGCTCCATCCCAGATTCTATTAAGGCTGGTAAGCAATGATCAGGTAGCTCCATCTCAGTTTATATTAAGGCTGGAATGTAAGGATTGGGTAGCACTATCCCAGATTTAATTAAGGATGGAAAGTAATGATTGGGTTGCTCCATCCCAGATTTATTAAGGCTGGAATGTAAGGATTTGGTAACTCGATTGCAGATTCTATTAAAGCTGGAAAGTAAGTATTGGGTAGCTCGATCCTAGATTCTATGAAGGTTGGAAAGTAAGTATTGGGTAGCTCGATCCACAATTCTATTAAGTCTTGAAAGTAATGATTGGGTAGATCCATCCCCATATCTATTAAGTTTGGAAAGTAATGATTGGGTAGCTACATCCCAGATTCTATTAACGCTTGAAAATAATGATTGCGTAGCTCCATCCCGGATTCTATTAAGGCTGGAATGTAAGGATTGCAAAGCTCCCTCCCAGATTCTATTAAGGCTGGAATTTAATGATTGTGTAGCTCCATCCCAGATTATATTAAGGCTGGTAAGTAATGATTGGTTATCTCCATCCCAGATACTATTAAGGCTGGAAAATAAGGATTGTGTATCTCCATCCCAAATTCTATAATGGCTAGAAATAAGGATTGGGTAGCTCCATCCCAGATTCTATTAACGCAGGAAAGTACGGTTTGGGCAACTTCATCTTAGATTCTATTAAGGCTGGAAAGTAAGGATTGTGTAGCTCCATCCCAGATTCTATAATGGCTAGAAATAAGGATTGGGCAGCTCTATCCCATATTCTATTGATGCTGAAAGTAGGGATTGGGTAGCTCCATCCCAGATTCTATTAAGGCTGTAATGTAAGGATTGGGTAACTACATCCCCGATTCTATCACGGCCTTAAAATAAGGATTAGGTAGCTCCATCCCAGATTGTATTACGGCTGGATAGTAAAGATTGCATAGCTCCATCCCAGTTTCTATTAAGGCTGGAATGTAAGGATTGTCTAGCTACATCCCAGATATAATTAAGTCTTGATATTAATGATTGGGTAGCTTCGACCCAGGTACTATTAAGGCTGGAAAAAAAGGATTGGGTAAATCCATCCCAGATTCTATCCAGTCTGGATAGTAATGATTGGGCAGCTCATCCCGTATTCTATTGAAGCTGAAAGTAAGGATTGGGTAGCTCCATCCCAGATTCTATTACAGCTGGAAAGTAAGGTTTTGGTAGCTCCATCCATGATTCTATTAAGGCTTGAAAATAATGATTGGGTAGCTCCATCCCAGATTCTATTGATGCTGGAAAGTCAGGATTGTGTAGCTCCATCCCAGATTCGTTTAAGGCTGTAAAGTAAGGATTGGGTAACTCCATCCCAAATTCTATTCAGTCTGGAAATTTGGGATTGAGTAGCTCCATCCCATAATCTACTGAGGCTGGAATGTAAGGATTGCATAGCTCCATCCCAGATGCTTATTTGGCTGGAATTTAATGATTGGGTAGCTCCATCCCAGTTTCTATTAAGGTTGGAAAGTAATGATTGGGTAGCTCCATCCCTGATTCAATTATGGCTGGAAAGTAAAGATTGGGTAGCTCCATCCCAGATTTAATTAAGGCTTGAATTTAATGATTGTCTAGCTCCAATGCAGTTACTATTCAGGCTGGAAATAAGGATTGGGTAAATCCATCCCAGATTCTATTCAGTCTGGAAAGTAAGGATTGGGTAGCTCGATCCCAGATTCCTTTAAGGCTGTAAAATAAGCATTGGGTAGCTTATCCCAGAATCTATTACGGCTGAAAATTAAGGATTGCGTAGCTCCATCCCAGATTCTACAATTCTGGAATGTAAGGATTGGGTAGATCCATCCCAGAGTCAATTAAGCCTGGAAACTAAGGATTCTATTAAGGCTGGAAGGTAATGATGTGTAGCTCCATGTCTGATTCTACTAATGCTGGAAAGTAAGGATTGGGTAGTTCCAACCCACATGCTATTAATGCTGGAAAGTAAGGATTAAAAACTCGATACCTGATTATATAAATGCTGGAAAGTAAGGATTGGGTAGCTCTATCCCAGATTCTATTAAGGCTTGAATGTCATGATTGGATAGCTCCATCCCAGATACCATTAAGGGTTGAAGGTAAGGATTGGTTAGCTCCATCCCAGATTTTTTAAGGCTGGAAAGTAAGGATTTTGTAAATCCATCCCAGATTCTATTAATGCTGGAAAGTAAGATTTGGGTAGTACCATACCAGATTCTACTAAGGCTGGAATGTACTGATTGGGTAGCTACATCCCTGATTCTTTTAACGCTGGAATGTAAGGATTGGTTAGCTCCATCCCAGATTATATAAGGGCTGGAAATAAGGCTTGGGTCACTCCATCACATATTCTATTGAGTCAGGAAAGTAAGGATTGGTTAGATCGATCCTAGATTCTTTTGAGGCTGTAAATAAGGATTGGGTACCTCCATACCAGACTCTATCAAGGCTGTAAATTTAGTATTTGGTAGCTCCATCCCAGATTCTATTAACGCTGTAAAGTAAGGATTGGGAAGTTCCATCCCAGACTCTATTTAGTCTGTAATGTAAGGATTGGTTAGCTCCATCCCAGATTCTGTTACGGCTGGAAAGTAATGATTGGGTAGCTCCATCCCAGATACTATTAAGCCTGGAATGTAAGGATTGCGTAGCTCCATCCCAGTCTCTATTAAGGGTTTAAAGTAATGATTGGGTAACTCCATCCAAGATTCTATTAAGGCTGGAAAGTTAGGATTGTGTAACACCATCCCAGATTCTATAAAGGCTGGAAAGTATGGAATGGGTAACTCCATCCCAGACTTTATTAAGTTTGGAAAGTAATGATTAGGTAGCTCCATCCCAGATCCTATTAAGGCTGGAAAGTAAGGATTGGGTAATTCCTTCCCAAATTCAATTCAGTCTGGAATGTAAGGATTGGGTAGCTTCATCCCAGATTCTACTAAGGCTGGAATGTAATGAATGGTTAGCTACATCCCTGATTCTTTTATGGCTCGAATGTAAGGATTGGGTAGCCCCATCCCAGATTCGTTTAAGGCTGTAAAGTAAGGATTGGGTAACTCCATCCCAAATTCTATTCAGTCTGGAAATTTTGGATTGGGTAGCTCCATCCCATAATCTACTGAGGCTGGAATGTAAGAATGCTTATTTGGCTGGAATGTAAGGATGCTTATTTGGCTGGAATTTAATGATTGGGTAGCTCCATCCCAGTTTCTATTAAGGTTGGAAAGTAATGATTAGGTAGCGCCAACCAATATTCTATTAAGGCTGGGAAGTAATGATTGGGTAGCTCCATCCCAGATTCTATTAAGGATGGAAAGTAATGATTGGGTAGCACCATCCCAGATTCTATTAAGGATGGAAAAATAAGGATTCTGTAGATCCATTCTAGATTCTTTTAAGGCTGAGAAGCAATGATTGGGTAGCTCTATCCCAGATTCTACACGGGCTGGAATGTAAGTTTTGGGTAGCTCCATCCCAGATTTTATTAAGGCTGGAATTTAAGGACTGGGTAGCTCCATCGCAGATTCTACTAAGGCTGGAAATTATGGATTGGGTAGCTCCATTCCTGATTCTATTGAGCCTGGAAAGTAAGGATTGGATTGCTCCATCCCAGATTATATTAAAGCTGGAAAGTAAGGATTTGGCACCTCCATCCCAGATTATATTAAGGCTGGAAATTAAGGATTGTGTAGCCCCATTCCAGATTCTATTAAATCTGGAAAGTAAGGATTGGGTAGCTCCATCCCAGATTCTATTAATTCTTGAAAGTAATCATTGGGTAGCTCCATCCCAGATTCTATAAAGACAGGAATGTAAGTATTAGGTAACTCCATCCCAGATTTAATTAATGGTTGAAAGTATTGATTGGGTAGCTCCATCCCAGATGCTATTATGGCTAGAAATTAAGTTTTGGTTAACTCCATCCCAGAAACTATTAAGGCTGGAAAGTATGGAATGGGCAGCTCCATTCCAGATTCTATTAAGGCTGTAAAGTAAGGACTGGGTAGCTCCATCCCAGATTCTATTAAGGCTGAAAATTAAGTATTGTGTAGCTCCATCCTAGATTCTATTAAGGCTGGAAAGTACGGATTGTGTAGCTCCATCCCTGATTCTATTAAGGCCAGAAGTAATGATTGGTTAGCTCCATCCTAGTTTCTATTAAGCCTGGAAAGTAAGGATTGGGTAGCTCCATCCCAGATTCTATTAATACTGGAAATTAGTGATTGGGTAGGTACATCCAAGATTCTATTATGATGGACAGTAAGGATTGTGTAGCTCCATACCAGATTTAATTAAGGCTGTAAAGTAAGGATTAGGTAATCCATCCCAGATTCTATTACGGTTGGAAAGTAAGGATTGGGTAACTCAATCCAAGATTCTATTAAGGCTGGAAAGTAAGGATTTGTACCTCCATCCCAGATACTATTAAGGCTGGAAATTATGGATTGGGTATCTCCATTCCTGATTCTATTGAGCCTGGAAAGTAAGGATTGGGTTGCTCCATCCCTGATTTTATAAAGGCTGGAATGGATGGATTGCGTAGCTCCATCCCAGATTCTATTAAGGCTGGAAAGTATGGATTGGTTAGCTCCATCCCAGATTCTCTTAAGGCTGGAAATTAAATATGGTTAGTTCCATCCTAGATTCTATTAATGCTGGAAAGTAAGGTTTGGGTAGCTCCATCCCAGATTCTATTAAGGCTGGAAAATAAGGATTGGTTAACTCCATCACAGATTTAATTATGGCTGAAAATTAATGATTAGATAGCACCATCCCAGATTCTATTAAGGCTGGAAAGTAAGAATTGGCAGCTCCATCCCTAATTCTATTCAGTCTGGAAAGTAACTATTGGGTAGCTCCGTCCCAGTTTCTATTAAGTGTGTAAATAAGGATTGGATTGCTCCATCCCAGATTGTTTTAAGGGTGGAAAGTAAGGCCTGTGTAGCTCCATCCCAGATTCTATTATGGCTGGAATATATGGTTTCGGTAGCTCCACCCCAGTTTCTATAAAGGCTGGAAAGTAAGGATTGGGTAGCTCCATCCCAGATTCTATTAAGGCTGGATAGTAAGGATTGTGTAGCTCCATCGCAGATTCTATTAAGGCTGGAAAGTATTGATTTTGGAATATAAGTATTGCATAACTCAATCCCAAATTCTTTTCGGTCTGGAAGGAAATGTTTCGGTAGCTACATCTCAGATTCTGCAAGGGCTGGTAAAAAGGATTGTTTAGCTCCATCCCATATTATATTGAGGCTAGAAATTAAGGATTGAGTTGCTCCATAACAGAAAATTTTAAGGCTGTAAATTAAGGATTGGTTACCTCCATCTCAGATTCTATTAAGGCTGTAAATAAGGATTGGGTATCTCCATCCCAGATTCTATTAAGGCTGTAATGTAAGGATTGTGTAGCTCCATCCCAGATTATATTACGGCCTGAGAATTAGGACTGCGTGAATCCATCTCAGATTCTATTAAGGCTTGAAAGGAAGGATTGGGTAGCTCCATCCTAGTTTCTATTAAGGCTGGAAAGTAATGATTGTGTAGCTCCATCCCAGATTCTATTTATGCTTGAAAGTAATGATTGGGTAGCTCCATCCCAGATTCTATTAAGGCTGGAATATAAGGATTGTGTAGCTCCATCCCAGATACTATTAAGGCTGTAAAGTAAGTATTGTTTAGCTCCATCAGAGATTCTATTACGGCTGGAAAGTAAGCACTGCGTAGCTCCATCCCTGATTCTATTAATGCTAGAAAGTAATGATTGGGTAGCTCCATCCCTGAATCTATTAATGCTGGAATCTAAGGAATGTGTAGCTCCATCCCAGATTCTATTAAGGCTGGAAAATAAGGATTTGGTAGCTCCATCCTAGATTCTAATAAGGCTATAATGTAAGGATTGGGTAGCTCCAATTCTGATTCTATTAGGTTGGTGTAAAAATAATGACGTAATAATGACAGTATTACGTCATTGTTTTTACACCAAACTAATATTAAGGTTGGAAAGTAAGGATTGGGTAGCTCCATCCCAGATTCTATTAAGTCTGTAATATAAGGATTGTGTAGCTCCATCCCAGATGCTATCCAGGCTGGAAAGTATCGTTTGGGTAGCTCCATCCCAGTTTCTATAAATGCTGGAAAGTAAGGATTGGGTAGCACCATCCCAGATTCTATTAAGGCTGGAAAGTAAGTATTGCGTAGCTCCATCCCAGATTCTATTAATGCTGGAACGTAGTGATTGGGTAGCTCTATCACAGATTCTATTAAGGCAGGAATGTAATGATTGGGTATCTCCATCCCAGATTCTATTAAGTCTGGAAAGTAAGGATTGGGTAGCTCCATCCCAGATTCTATTAAGGCTGGAAAGTAAGTATTCGGTAGCTTCATCCCAGATTCTAATAAGGCTGGAAAGTAAGGATTGGGTAGCTCTAACCCAGATTCTATTAAGGCTGGAATGTAAGGATTGGTAGCTACATCCAAGATTCTATTAACGCTGGAAAGTAAGGATTGTGTAGCTC
Source organism: Acanthosepion lycidas (assembly GCA_963932145.1). Taxonomy (NCBI): domain Eukaryota; kingdom Metazoa; phylum Mollusca; class Cephalopoda; order Sepiida; family Sepiidae; genus Acanthosepion; species Acanthosepion lycidas. The sequence goes on along the minus strand of OZ010571.1, from coordinate 130,030,095 downwards.
CATCCCAGATTCTATACAAGCTGGAAAGTAATGATTGTGTAGCTCATCCATGATACCATAAACCTAGAAGGCAATGTTTTGGTAGCTCCATCCTAGAATCTATTAATCTGGATAGCAATGATTGGGTAGCTCCATCTCAGATGCTATTAAGGCTGGAAAGTAAGGTTTGGGTTGCTCCATCCCAGATTCTTATTTGGCTGGAATTTAAGGATTCGGTAACTACATCCCAGATTCTCTTAAGGCTGGAAAGTAAGGATTGGGTAACTCTATCCCAGATTCTATTAACTCTGGAAAGTAATGATTGTGTAGTTCCATCCCAGTTTCTATTAAGGCTGGAAATTAAGGATTGGGTAGCTCAATCACAGATTCTACTAAGGCTGGAATTTAAGGATTTGGTAGATCCATCCCAGATTCTATTATGGCTGGAAAGTAATGATTGTGTGGCTCCATCCCAGATCCTAGTAAGGCTGGAAAGTTAGGATTCGGTAGATCGATCCCAGATGCTATTAAGGCTGCAAAGTAAGGATTGGGTAGCTCTAGTACCGATTTTATTAAGGCTGGAATGTAAGGATTGGTTACGTCCATCCTAGACTCTATTAATCCTGGAAAAAAAGGATTGGGTAGCTCCTTCCTAGATTCTATTAATGCTGGAAAGTAATGATTGTGTAACTCCATCCCAGATTCTATTAAACCTGGAAAGTAAGGATTGGCTAAATCCATCCCAGAATTTTTTAAGGCAGGAAATAATGATTGGGTAGCTCCATCCCAGTTTCTATTAAGCCTGGAAAGTAACTATTGGATAGCTCCATCCTAGATTCTATTAAGTCTGGATGGTAAGGATTGGTTACGTCCTTCCCAGATGCTATTAAGACTGGATTGGCTAGCTCCATCCCTGTTTCTATTAATTCTGGAAAGTAAGGATTGATTAGCTCCATCCCAGATTCTATTAAGGCTGGAATGTAATGATTGGCTAGCTCCATCCCAGATTCTATTAAGCCTATAAAGTAAGCATTTGATACCTCTATCCCAGATTCAATTAAGGCTGGAAAGAAAGGATTGGTTAACCCCATCCCAGATTCTGTTAAGGCTGGAAAGTAAGGATTGGGTAGCTCCATCCTATATTCTATTAAGGCTGGAAAGTAATGATTGTGTAGCTCCATCCCAGATTCTATTAAGGCTGGAATGTAAGGATTGGGTAGCTCCAACCCAGATTTATCTAAGGCTGGAAATTAAGAATTGTGTAGCTGCTCCCCAGATTCTATTAAGGCTGGAAAGTAAGGATTGGGTAGCTCCATCCCAGATTACATTGAGGCTGCAAAGTAAGTATTGTGTAGCTCCATCCCAGATTCTATTAATGCTGGAATACAATGATTGGGTAGCTCCATCCCAGATTCAATTAAGACTGGAAAGTAAGGATTGTGTAACCACGTCCCATATTCTATTAAGACTGGAAAATAATGATTGGTTAGCTCCATCTCAGATTCTATTATGGCTGGAAAGTAATGATTGTGTATCTCCATCCCAGATTCTATTATGACTGGGATGTAAGGATTGAGTAGCTCGATCCCAGATGCTATTAAGCCTGGAAATTAAGGATTGTGTAGCTCCATCCCAGTTTCTATAAAGACTGGAAAGTAATAATTGTGTAACTCCATCCCAGATTCTATTTATGCTGGAAATTAATGATTGTGTAGCTCCATCCCATATTCTATTAAGGCTGGAATATAAGGATTGTATAGCACCATCCCAGACACTATTAAGGATGGAATATATGGATTGGGTAGGTCCATCCCAGATTCTATTAAGGCTGTAAAGTAAGGATTGATTAGCTCCATCCCAGATTCTATTAATGCTGGAAAGTAATGATTGGGTAGCTCTATCACAGATTCTATTAAGGCAGGAAAGTAATGATTGGGTATCTCCATCCCGGTTTTTCTATTATGGCTGGAAAGTAAGGATTGGGTAGCTCCATCCCAGATACTATTATGGCTGGAAATTAAGTATTCGGTAGCTCCATCTCAGATTCTAATAAGGCTGTAATGTAAGGATTGGGTAGCTCCATCCCTGATTCTATTAATGATGGAAAGTAAGGATTGGGTAGCTCCATCCCAGATTCTATTAAGGCTGGAATGTAAGGATTGGTAGCTCCATCCCAGATTCTATTAACGCTGGAAAGTAAGGATTGTATAGCTCATCCATGATACCATAAACCTGGAAGGTAATGTTTTGGTAGCTCCAACCCAGAATCTATTAATCTGGATAGTAATGATTATGTAGCTTCAACTCAGATGTTATTAAGGCTGGAAAGTAAGGATTGGGTTGCTCCATCCCAGATTCTATTAGGGCTGGAAAGTAAATATTGCGTAACTTCATTCCACATTCTATTAATGCTAGAAAATAAGGATTGGGTAGCTCCATCCCAGATTCTTATTTGGCTGGAATTTAAGGATTCCGTAACTCTATCTCAGATTCTCTTAAGACAGGAAAGTAAGGATTTGGTAACTCTATCCCAGATTCTATTAAGCCTGGAATGTATGGATTGGGTAGCTCTATACCAGATTCTACTAACTAGTAATGATTGTGTAGTTCCATCCCAGTTTCTATTAAGGCTGGAAATTAATGATTGTGTGGCTCCATCCCAGATGCTATTAAGGCTGGAAAGTAAGGATTGGGTAGCTTGATCCCAGATTCTATTAAGGCTGGAAAGTAATGATTGTGTGGCTCGATCCCAGATTCTATTACGGCAGGAAAGTAAGGATTGGGTAGCTCGATCCCAGATGCTCTTAAGGCTGAAAAGTAAGGATTGGGTCGCTCCATTACTGATTTTATTAAGGCTCGAATGTAAGGATTGAATAGCTCCATCCCAGCCTCCATTAAGCCTGGAAAAATAGGATTGGGTAGCTCCATCCCAAATTCTAATAAAGCTGGAAAGTAGAGATTGGCTAAATCTATCCCAGAATTGTTTCAGGCTGGAAAGTAATGTTTCAGTAGCTCCATCCCAGATTCTATTAAGCCTGGAAAGTAAGTATTGGATAGCTCCATTCCAGATTCTATTAAGTCTGGAAGGTAAGGATTGGTTAGGTCCTTCCCAGATGCTATTAAGCCTGGAAAGTAAGGATTGGCTAGATCCATCCCTGTTTCTATTAATGCTGGAAAGTAAGAATTGAGTAGCTCCATCCCAGATTCTATTAAGGCTATAAAGTAAGCATTGGATACCTCTATCTCAGATTCAATTAAGGCTGGAAAGAAAGGATTGGTTAGCCCCATCCCAGATTCTGTTAAGTCTGGAAAGTAAGGATTGGGTAGCTTCATCCCATATTCTATTAAGTCTGGAAATTAATGATTGTGTAGCTCCATCCCAGATTCTATTAAGGCTGGAAAGGAAGGATTGGGTAACTCCATCCCAGATTCCATTGAGCCTGGAAAGTAAGTATTACGTAGCTCCATCCCAGATTCTATTAATGCTAGAATGTAATGATTGGTTAACTCCATCCCAGATTCAATTATGACTGGAAAGTAAGGATTGTAACTACATCCCATATTCTATTAAGTCTGGAAAATAATGATTGATTTGCTCCATCCCAGATTCTATTATCACTGGAATGTTAGGATTGGGTTGCTCCATCCCAGATTCTATTAAGCCTGGAAAGTAAGGACTGGTTAACTGCATCCAAGATTTTATAATGGCTGGAAATTAAGGATTAGTTAGCTCTCTCCAAGATTATTTAAGGCTGGAAAGTAATGATTGGGTAGCTCTATGCCAGATTCTATTAAGGCTGGAAGTAAGGATTGGGTATCTCCATCCCAGATTCTATTAAGCCTGGAAATTAATGATTGGGTAGCTCCATCCCGGATTCTATTAAGGCTGGAATGTTAGGACTGTGTAGCTCCATCCGACATTCTATTAAGGCTGGAAAATAAGTATGGGTAGCTAACTTCCAGATTCTATTTAGGCTGGAATGTAATGATTGGGTAGCTCCAACCCAGATTTCTTTGAGGCTGCAAAGTAAGGATTTTGTAGATCCATATAATTACGGCTGAAATATAATGATTGGTTAGCTCCATCCCAGATTCTATTAATGCTGGTAAGTAAGCACTGGGTAACTCCATCCCAGATTCTATAAAGGCTAGAAATTAAGGATTGTGTAGCTCCATCCCAGATTCTATAAAGGCTGGAAATTAAGGATTGGGTAGCTCCATCTCAGATTCTATTAAGGCTGGAATGTAATGAGTGGGTAGCTCCATCCCAGATTCTATTAAGTCTGGAAGTAAGGATTGGGTAGCTCCATCCCAGATTCTATTAATGCTGGAAATTAAGCACTGGGTAACTCCATCCCAGATTCTATAAAGGCTGGAAATTAAGGATTTGGTAGCTCCATCCCAGATTCTATAAAGGCTGGAAATTAAGGATTGGGTAGCTCTATCTCAGATTCTATTAAGGCTGGAATGTAATAAGTGGGTAGCTCCATCCCAGATTCTATTAAGTCTGGAAGTAAGGATTGGGTAGCTCCATCCCAGATTCTATTAATGCTGGAAAGTAAGCACTGGGTAACTCCATCCCAGATTCTATTAAGTCTGGAAGTAAGGATTGGGTATCTCCTTCCCAGATTCTATTAAGGCTGGAAAAGTAAAGATTTCGTAGCTCCAACCCAGATTTAATTAAGGCTGGAAATTAAGGATTGGGTAGCTCCATCCTAGATTCTATTAAGGCTAGAAATTAAGGATTGGGTAGCTCCATCCCAGATTCTATTAAGGCTGGAAATTAAGGATTTGGTAGCTCCATCCCAGATTAAATAAATAAGGGAAATTAAGGATTGTGTAACTACATCTTATATTCTATTATGGCTGGAAAGTAAGTAGTGGACAGCTCCATCCCAGATTCTATTAAGGCTGAAAAGTAAGTATTGGGTAGCTCCATCCCAGATTCTATTAATGCTGGAAATTATGGATTGGGTAGCTCCATCCCAGATTCTATTAAGCCTGGAAAAGTAAAGATTTGGTAGCTCCAACACAGATTTAATTAAGGCTGGAAATTAAGGATTGGGTACCTCCATCCTAGATTCTATTAAGGCTAGAATTTAAGCATTGGGTAGCTCCATCCCAGATTCTATTATGGCTGGAAAATAAGGATTTGGTAACTCCATTCCACATTCCATTGAATTTGCAAAATAGGGATTGTGTAGCTCCATCCCAGAGTCTATTCATGCTGGAATATAATTATTGGTTAGCTCCATCCCAGATTCTATTAAGACCGGAAAGTAATGATTGTTTAACTACATCCCATATTCTATTAAGGATGGTAAATAAGGCCTGGATATCTCCATCCCAGATTCTATTAAGGCTTGATATTTAGGATTGGTTAGCTCCATCCCAGATTCTATTAAGGCTGGAAAATAATGATTGGGTAGCTCCATCCCCGATTCTATTAAGGCTGCAGAGTAAGGATTGTGTAGCCCCATCCCAGATTATATTAATGCTAGAAAGTAAGTATTGGGTAGCTCCATCCCAGATTCTATTAATGCTGGAAAGTAAGGACTGGGTAACTCCATCCCAGATTCTATAAAGGCTGGAAATTAAGGATTGGGTAGCTCCATCCCAGATTCTTTTAAGACAGGAATGTTAGGACTGTGTAGCTCCATCCGACATTCTATTAAGGCTGGAAAATAAGTATGGGTAGCTAACTTCCAGATTCTATTTAGGCTGGAATGTAATGATTGGGTAGCTCCAACCCAGATTTCTTTGAGGCTGCAAAGTAAGGATTTTGTAGATCCATATAATTACGGCTGAAATATAATGATTGGTTAGCTCCATCCCAGATTCTATTAATGCTGGTAAGTAAGCACTGGGTAACTCCATCCCAGATTCTATAAAGGCTAGAAATTAAGGATTGTGTAGCTCCATCCCAGATTCTATAAAGGCTGGAAATTAAGGATTGGGTAGCTCCATCTCAGATTCTATTAAGGCTGGAATGTAATGAGTGGGTAGCTCCATCCCAGATTCTATTAAGTCTGGAAGTAAGGATTGGGTAGCTCCATCCCAGATTCTATTAATGCTGGAAATTAAGCACTGGGTAACTCCATCCCAGATTCTATAAAGGCTGGAAATTAAGGATTTGGTAGCTCCATCCCAGATTCTATAAAGGCTGGAAATTAAGGATTGGGTAGCTCTATCTCAGATTCTATTAAGGCTGGAATGTAATAAGTGGGTAGCTCCATCCCAGATTCTATTAAGTCTGGAAGTAAGGATTGGGTAGCTCCATCCCAGATTCTATTAATGCTGGAAAGTAAGCACTGGGTAACTCCATCCCAGATTCTATTAAGTCTGGAAGTAAGGATTGGGTATCTCCTTCCCAGATTCTATTAAGGCTGGAAAAGTAAAGATTTCGTAGCTCCAACCCAGATTTAATTAAGGCTGGAAATTAAGGATTGGGTAGCTCCATCCTAGATTCTATTAAGGCTAGAAATTAAGGATTGGGTAGCTCCATCCCAGATTCTATTAAGGCTGGAAATTAAGGATTTGGTAGCTCCATCCCAGATTAAATAAATAAGGGAAATTAAGGATTGTGTAACTACATCTTATATTCTATTATGGCTGGAAAGTAAGTAGTGGACAGCTCCATCCCAGATTCTATTAAGGCTGAAAAGTAAGTATTGGGTAGCTCCATCCCAGATTCTATTAATGCTGGAAATTATGGATTGGGTAGCTCCATCCCAGATTCTATTAAGCCTGGAAAAGTAAAGATTTGGTAGCTCCAACACAGATTTAATTAAGGCTGGAAATTAAGGATTGGGTACCTCCATCCTAGATTCTATTAAGGCTAGAATTTAAGCATTGGGTAGCTCCATCCCAGATTCTATTATGGCTGGAAAATAAGGATTTGGTAACTCCATTCCACATTCCATTGAATTTGCAAAATAGGGATTGTGTAGCTCCATCCCAGAGTCTATTCATGCTGGAATATAATTATTGGTTAGCTCCATCCCAGATTCTATTAAGACCGGAAAGTAATGATTGTTTAACTACATCCCATATTCTATTAAGGATGGTAAATAAGGCCTGGATATCTCCATCCCAGATTCTATTAAGGCTTGATATTTAGGATTGGTTAGCTCCATCCCAGATTCTATTAAGGCTGGAAAATAATGATTGGGTAGCTCCATCCCCGATTCTATTAAGGCTGCAGAGTAAGGATTGTGTAGCCCCATCCCAGATTATATTAATGCTAGAAAGTAAGTATTGGGTAGCTCCATCCCAGATTCTATTAATGCTGGAAAGTAAGGACTGGGTAACTCCATCCCAGATTCTATAAAGGCTGGAAATTAAGGATTGGGTAGCTCCATCCCAGATTCTTTTAAGACAGGAATGTAAAGTTTGGGTAGCTCCATCCCAAATATGGCACAAATCTAATATTTTTAACTACTTTCTTCATGACTATTTTTCTAGGCTCAATTTTAAAAAAATATTACCTTTATTTATTTTAACTTTTGCTGCTTAAATTATATTTTTTCAGTTTCTGCAATTCTACTTACTCGTTTTACTTGTAACAGAAAGCATAAAAAAGAAAATTTAGTTTTGGAAGATTTCCAGCCATAATAACATCTAAGGTTTGAAGCAAAGGACAGTGAGAGAGATGAATGACCATTTCAGTGAATCATTTCTCTATGACAAATGATTAGTGAAATTTGCAATGTGGTTATCAACAAAACCATATCACTTCTCTAGGATAAGAATGTACATGTACCTTATCAACAGTCTTTTTCGGATGTTTCTTCCCTAAATACTACAGACTTAACCTCTTCTAGTCATGGGTCATCTGTTATATATCCTACATATTCTCATAATCTTCACTTATTTCATCCTTTTACTTCTAGACAACCTCATTTATTAACCCTCTAAATTGAATGCCTCTTTGAACTTGTATTGGGCGAAAATTTCAGAAAAAGAAGATTATTTTTTTTTTTAATACACTATCTAATTTCAATGCTCATATTCCCTTTAAAGATGCTTTTCCTGATGGATATTAGCTAACATGGGGATTTTGACTGGCTGGTAGATAAAACAACTTCATAATGATCATTGTACTGTGTCTTGTGACACATTCTATCATTTACCTTGATTAAATCTGTATGCAATTACTGCTGCAGTAGTCCTTCAGTTTATGCATATTTGGCAAGAAAATATCTGCTAATCTCTTGCATTGATGCATCTTGGGCACCTAATGCTTATTTTTGGCAATTTGTGATTTTTCTCTGCTCAGACCACTGCTAATAATTACTCATCACAATTAAATATGAGTACCTCACAAAAAGCTGCTTTCAAAAGTATTTTAACCTATTTTTCTGACTAATAATTTGACCTTTATCAAAGTCACTCAAAATTTACTTCATGTCCTTAACATTCAATACATCCAAATTAAGAACTCAAGTATATCTTGCCTGCCTTTATACTTCTGATACTGACATGCAAAACTGTTATGAGACAGTAGATCTCATTCTTGCCACATTTCACTGGTTATAATGTTTCCTTGTGACTTTTGTATACAGATATATAAGGAAAAATTCTTTCTAAAAAATGTGTTACAGTATCAATTTTTATTGTAACAAACTGCAACTAAATTTTGACTGAGTAAAAAGCATATCTGTAGAGTAGATACTAGTCAAATTATCAATAAACAAGCAAAAATATATTTTTGTTGCTAACAACATTACAAACTTGGCTCATCACTTGTCTATGACAAATGGTACTGAAAAGGTCATTCATCACTCTCGCTGTCCTTTAACTCAAAGCTTAGATGTTCTCATAGCTGGACATCTTTTAAATGGACATGCACAAAGTAAATTTGCTTTTTTACTTTCTGTTGGAAGTAAAACCAGGAAGTAGGGTTTTTTACAGAAACTGCAAAAACATACTTTAAGCTTCAAAAGTAAAAAAAGAAGAAAAACTTCAGTTCAGCTCTAAAAGAGAGTCATGAAGAAAGTGGTCAAAATTCTTAGAAGAAAGTAAAAAAAACAAAGGGACAAATATTTCCCATTTTGTAAAAAGGATCAATATGAATATTGGTAATGTCAAGATTCCTGATCTTTTAAGGGATTTTTTTTATGTTGGTTTCTAAAAAATGAGCAAAGTGTCTATCATATTGGCAATGTCAATAAATACGTATATCAAAGACCAATTCTATACCTATATTTTTTGCCCTAAAGTATCAGTAACGTTGAACACTTAAATTTACAGATTTACTTTTAGACAGAAATTGTTTCATTTAGTATTTCATAATTTATGAATAATCTAATATAATAACATTACTGGAAATACCAGTGAAAATTTCATGGTTTTCCTATTTGAATTTTATGATGAATCTTAATTCTTAAGTTAATGATTGAATAAGCTTGTGCCAAGTTCTACAACAATAAAATATCCATAAAAATTCCTCTATCATGTCATGAAATATTTGAGGTTGACAACTTTAACAAAATATTGCAATAACAATCATAAATATGATAAAGAAGTAAGGGGGTAAGATTTGAAATTGAATTTTGTTTCATTTCACTGAAACAGCCATTAAACACATGATAGTATTATCATCTCTTCTGTATTTGTTTCATTTTCTCACTGATACCAAGTAAAAATCTCTGATATGTCTTTTTCAACTTTCCACACAATCAAAATGGAATGTTCCATTATTATAAGTTATTGGCAGGGGATAACATATGTGGTACCTAAGAAAGTAAGAGTGGGACAAGCAAAATTATGATGAGATAATATCAATTATAATATAATAATATATTAATCTGTAGCTCAATCTACTGTTTTTGCTCATTTTCCTCATCCTCCTTGTGACTGTTGTACACCTTGCTTTGGTTAGACATCAGGTGATATGTATCAAAGGATTTATCTGCTTTGCATTCTGACCCAGAAAATTTATTTGACTCTAAATTAGAATAGAAATATCATTATTTTATTTTATTTGGGATTAAATCCTAAAATAAAGAAAATTATTTAAATTTTGACATGGAAATTTACAGTTTGTTAACCATTAAGAACCAATTTTTAAAGTAAATACTATATATATATATATATATATATATATATATATATATAAGAAATATAGTCTTAAGGTGTGCTATATTTATGGAATAAAGTGCTCAATATCAGAGATAGAGCGTGTGTAAATATAAAAGTGAACATAGAAGTCAACACTTAGAGGCGACAGTCTGTTTCATGATATATGCAATCGTCAGGCCACGTGTGCTGTTATTTTTCTCGGCTATTTATATATATACGGGTTAGTGGTGCATTGTGGGTATTCTGTTATGGCGGTTATTTCACCGGAAGTCGTTTGTTTATCTATTTAGGTCAAATTATATTGCTTGTTTTTATTTTTGTTTCTTATTTTATTTACTTATTTATTTATTTATTTATTAACGTAGTAAAAATTTGTTTATATCACTTATTTAACAGTTTTGTTTTGGTTTGGGAATTTAATTAAAGCTATTTGTTCAGTTTTGGGGTTGATTGTTGTAGTTCATTCTAAGTATTATTTTGGCGGGAACAGTTTTTAATTGATTATCTTTTTTTTTTCCATGTCCATACTGCGTTATAAATGTAGCGAAAGTGCTCTACTGTTTACCAGGAGCTGAATATAAAGAAATATAGTCTTAAGGTGTGCTATATTTATGGAATAAATAATATTTAACCTCGACTACTCCCTAAAAAACATACCCATCCCATCACCCCCTATATATAAACTAAAATTAATTGAAAAAATAGAAAGTTTCCTAAAAAGAATGAGATGGAAAGTCCACTTTTTAAACCGGGACCTTTACAATAACAACACACTTAAGGAAAAATACGGCTTCAAAACAAAAAAAATGCCCCCCACAACAAAAAGAATTAGACAATTTCGAGAAAGACTTAACTGACCTTGTTAGAAACATAAAATTCCACAAAAAACAAGATGCATTCCAAAAAAAACTAAAAGCAGATATAACTAAAATAAACAATTCAGCAAGTGTATTTATCGCTGCTGACAAAACGAGAAATTTATACAAACTAAGCCCTCCTACACACAATAAATTACTCAAGAACAACATAACCAAAACATACAAAAAGGCACCCCAAACAACAGAACACGATATCAATAAGGAAGCTAAAACAATCGCCCAAAAATTAGACCTGGATGACCGAATAAGTTGTATTAGCAAGGCAGGAGCCTTTATCACACTAAAAGACCATAAAGAAAATTTCAAAACCAATCCTGCATGTCGACTCATAAACCCAGCCAAAAGTGAACTAGGTAAAATAAGTAAAACAATACTAGAAAGAATTAATTCTGAACTTAGGAAGAAATTATGAGTAAACCAGTGGAAAAATACGAAAACAACTATTGACTGGTTCCACAGCATAAATAACAAACAAAACTGCCAATTCTTACAATTAGACATAAAAGAATTTTACCCATCCATAACAGAACGTATGCTAGATAAGGCCATCAACTTAGCTCAGGAACAAGTAATAATACAACCAAGCGAAATCAACATCATTAAGCACTCCCGTAAATCACTATTATTCCACAATGAAGAAGCATGGATAAAGAGAGATGGGATATTTGACACTACAATGGGAAGCTTTGATGGTGCAGGAGCATGCGAAATCATAGGCATTTACTTACTAAACGAACTGAGCAAAATAATAGATAGAAATGACACAGGACTCTACAGGGACGATGGTCTCATAATCTTAAGAAACTGTAACAAACAAAACACAGACAAAACTAGAAAAGCAATAATAAAGATTTTTAAAAATAACGGATTCGACATAGATATAAAAACTAACCTAAACGAAGTAGATTTTCTAGATGTTACCTTCAACCTAAGAGAAGGCACACATAAACCATATAGAAAACCTAATGACAAACCACTCTACATACACACATCTTCCAACCATCCACCTTCTATAATCAAACAGATACCAAAATCGATTAACCGCAGGCTCTCTGACAATTCCTCCAATGAATCCCTATTTAACAAAGCTAAGAAAGACTATGAAACAGCCCTAAAAGATAGCGGATTCCCAGAAATACTCACATACTCACCACAGAATACAAAAAAGGCCAACAGAAGAAGAAATATCATATGGTTCAACCCACCGTACAGCAAGAACGTAAAAACAAACGTAGGGAAAATATTCTTCAAACTCTTACACAAACACTTCCCAGAATCAAGCACCTTACACAAGATATTCAACAAAAACACTGTAAAAATCAGCTACAGCTGCACCGAGAGCATGGCACAAATAATAAAAAAGCACAATAGGAAAATTATCAACAAACCACACGAACAAATTAAACCCACGTGCAACTGCAGAATACAGAACGAATGTCCCTTAAACGGAAATTGTTTACAAAACAACGTAATATACCAAGCCACGATAAAATTACCAGATAATGAAGAAAAAGTATACATAGGAGTAACTGAATGACCCTGGAAACAAAGAAATTATACACACAAAACATCTTTTACAAATAGTAAATATGCAAACAGTACAATGCTTTCTAAGTATATCTGGGAAATTAAAAACAAAACGAACATCACACCAAAAATATCTTGGAAGATAAGGAAAAAAGCATCAGCCTACAATAACCAATCAAAAACTTGCAAACTTTGCTCGGAGGAAAAAATAGCTATCATTACTTTTCCCGACCAAAATAAATTATTAAACAAAAGATCCGAACTCATCTCAAAATGCAGACATGAAAATAAATTTTTACTACGTAACCTAAAAAATTAAAAACGGAAAAAATAAAATAAAAACAAATAAATATACTAATAAGCAAAAATAACAAAATAACAAAAAAAAAAAAAAAAAAATAGAAATAAAACATAAAAAAATACTATGTTACTTAAAAATCGAAAACCGAAAAGAGAAAATATACAAGTAAAATAAATTAACCTAAATTCATCCAAGTAAATAAATAAACAAACCAATCCCAAATAAAGATAATCAATTAAAAACTGTTCCCGCCAAAATAATACTTAGAATGAACTACAACAATCAACCCCAAAACTGAACAAATAGCTTTAATTAAATTCCCAAACCAAAACAAAACTGTTAAATAAGTGATATAAACAAATTTTTACGACGTTAATAAATAAATAAATAAATAAGTAAATAAAATAAGAAACAAAAATAAAAACAAGCAATATAATTTGACCTAAATAGATAAACAAACGACTTCCGGTGAAATAACCGCCATAACAGAATACCCACAATGCACCACTAACCCGTATATATATAAATAGCCGAGAAAAATAACAGCACACGTGGCCTGACAATTGCATATAGCATGAAACAGACTGTCGCCTCTAAGTGTTGACTTCTATGTTCACTTTTATATATATATATATATATATATATATATATATATATAGTACAGGTAATAGATCCATTGGTATATAATCCAGGTGAATCCTTATAATATCAAATATTAAAACTGATCCACAAAGAGAGATCAATGGATTTATTATAACACAGCTTATAAATTACAAAGCAAAAAACTCCAAAATTACCTCATGTGGGTATAAAACATATTTCAAACACAGTCCAATTTTCCAGGGTTGAATAAGTCCAACACACTTAGCGCTGGTTAAAATAAGTTTATACCCATGTGAGGTAATGTTGGATTTTTTTTTGCTTTGTAATATATATATATATATATATATATATATATATATATATATATATATATATATATACTGCGTTGGTGTAGGAATCAACACTGAATTGTGACTGTCAGTTCCATGCCACAAGTAATCTTCAGACCAAGTCTTAACGCATAAACTGAGAGTCACCATGCAGTGTTGATCTGTCTGCACTGTCTACATGTACAAACACTATCTCTAATACTGAACACTTTTCTCATGGAAATATACCAAACATGAAAGTATTATGTATATATATATATATATATATATATATATATATATATATATATATATATATATATAGTTGAGTAATGAAAATTTTGGTTATCCGTATGGATAATCCAATGTTAAATCAGAGTGAATAATTTAATTTAAAGAAAACCAGACAACTTTAAGGTTCCATAAAGTTATAATTTATTTCCCCAGGGATTTTCTTGTTCCCTGGGGAAATAAATTATAACCTTATGGAACCTTAAATTTGTCTGGTTTTCTTTAAGTTAATATATATATATATATATATATATATATATATATATATATACACACACACACAAGTTTATGTTGAAATGTTCCCAAAATTGGACTGAATGGCTAACTTGTCTCAGTTTAACTAGTAACTTTTCATCACTTCCATGTCTGTGCATTTGCATATGAACACTCATAAGTTATATAAAGTATTTAAGAATACACTTTTCATGCATGGTATCAAACTCTTTCAGAAATATCTAAAATGTCAACTGTATGCAACTACTTTTTCTGATCAATGATTAAAAATGGCTTTGTGCAAATGAAATATGTAGGTCTGTCAGAATCATTCTTATTCAAACCTTGTTGACTGATGCTACAGAATCATAAAGAATTGTACCAAATAATGGAAACCACCTAATTTCAGAACTTTAAACATCAGCAACAACTAAAATGAATAGCATACGTAACAATGAAATAATAATGCCAATCAAAATGTTAACATTCCGCATTACTTCAAACAAAAGGTTATTACAAGTTATTACCAATACTATTAGGTTGGTGCAAAAATAATGACGTAATAATGTCGTTTTTTGACGTTAAAAATACGTAAAAAAAACGACATTATTACATCATTATTTTTGCACCAACCTAATACATTCATCTCTCTTACTCTCATATATATATATATATATATATATATATATATATATATATAAAGAAATATAGTCTTAAGGTGTGCTATATTTATGGGATAAAGTGCTCAATATCAGAGATAGAGCGTGGCCTGACGATTGCATATAGCATGAAACAGACTGTCGCCTCTAAGTGTTGACTTCTATGTTCACTTTTATATTTATATATATATATATATATATATATATATATATATATATATATAGTTAATATACATGTGTTTGTCTTGAATTCTCTTGTCTGCATGTATGTGTGTATACTTATACATACAAATATAAATTTGGATATTTTTTTTGTTGAAGTGTGTTGGTAGTATTTTAAAAAAACTGAGAATTCCCATATAATGTATTTCTGGTCCTTATATGAAACTAGACAAAATAAGGCTGCACAAAATAACAGACACATGAATTCTGTTCAATTTTTTCTTTTTACTTGAGTTCATACAAAAAATTATCACAAGAAATTCTGAAAATTACCAAGACTGGAAAGCATAAAAGCTACTGAACTAGAAAAACCTATTTTCCTGAAAAATTATTTTAATAGAAAGATTTTATAATTTTCAATATATTACCATTTCCATTTATGGAAAATGACCTAATATAATGTCACAAAACATATACAAAACCTTAATATTCTCTTTTGTCTTTCAGATATATCAAGACCATTGATATAGCAGCTTCCAAATTAGCACAGGAAATGAAATTCATGCTGTACTCATGTCACTAGCTGCCAACCACAGAGAATCAAAGATTATGATCTTCTTCAATGTGAGTAGATAAGATGAACAGAAGGAATGACAGGTGACTCTGTCTGAACACTATGAAGATGTCCACAGGAATATCATCTGTGCTGGTCTTGTAAGTCACAATCAAGGAGGTCTATATCATGTCACATGGCTAAGTATTTGAAAGAGTTGAACTGGTTTTAAATTTTCTGACAGTAATTGGCACAAAGGGGAATAAGAAGTGGAAAGCATACTGCGAACAATCTACCCCTGTAGAATGAATAAAAGGATCAGTTCTAAATTCCAAGGAAGCTACAAAATACAGGTGCCTGTAGGAGGCCAGGTGAAGTATAACAGCCAACATGTTGTAAATGAAACAAACAAAATGAACATGCTGATCCAAATAGATATGAGATATACATTGATATGAGTTTTGAACAACAGAAATCAATTTCAAGAAGCAAGCTTTGACATTTAAAGGCATTTAATTAAAAAAAATCTATCTGCAAAAGTTCTTTGTTTCAGTAGGTAAAAGCTTCTGGAAGACCAACTTCTGCTCATAGTGACTAAGATCATTTCTGCATTAATACCCTTGGATAGGCATAAATCAAAACCCCCTTATTCTGTTACAAAATTCAATATAATTTTGTAGATTACTCTTGTTCAGAGGAAGTTGCAGACAAGTGATATTACAAGGGACAAATTAACAAGGAAGAATTATGAGATATTTACCAGAATGAAGAGTGGAATAAAAATGGTCCACTTCTGTAAAAGTAGTAGATTTTGTAGGTGGGAAGCAGGGATATGATAACTGATTCAATTCAAAATAGCTACTGAGAAAATTTCAGTTCTAAAATGAGCTAAGTATATTTGCTATTAGTGTTTTATGTACTTCAAGTCTGAAACATATCTTTTTTAGTATCTTTTTCAATAAGAGATGAATCATAGTAAACAATCTTAACAATCAACAGCTGAAAAGATGAAGTATTTTGAACTGTTATGTTTATGGCTAGTGCCCATTAAATGTGTTTTATTGATTATTTTAATGTAAATCTGATTTTAATTTTAAAAATTATGAATCACCTAATAGCAAATTCCCAGTTCTCATCCAAATTCAAAAGTATTTATTCAGTTTAACTTGCATGTTTTTCCTTCAAAAGCTAACAGGCATGGAGTACCAGAAATTGCAGAAAATAAATAAAGATAAAATACAAAAGAAAAATAAAAAGGAGAAAAATGTTGTCTTTGATTTCAATTTGGGTGTAATGTATAAAAGGATCTTTGCCAATAAAAAATGAGTGTGTTTAGTTTGAGAGTCTTGCAAACCATTACAGACAGTTTGTTTTTCACCATTAATAAAACTTTGTATTAAATTTGGCATCTCTTACAAAATGTGATTGGATGTGTACAGGGAATATAATCATCAAAACTACTGGATGGTATTTGGCACACATATTTTTTCCCTGGGTATATGAAATCTTGAATTGTTATAGAAAAAAAGCATGCTATTTTGACACATATCTGACAAATAGCTATATATCTAATAATGTTGGGTTTACTATCATCTGTGCTGGTCTTGTAAGTCACAATTTTTTACTAATGTTACTGCACATACAATTAAAATAAAATGCACATAATATGCTAATTCATTCATTTATTTGTATAGAAGCTTACAAAGAATAGACTTTATGTAACATGTTGCTCCATTTAGACACCATTAAAAATAATCTCACTGTTTATACTATTTCCATTCTTTGGATTTATCCTCATCTTTATTGTCATATTCAAAGCATTTTGGCCATTGTATGCCCCAGCCTTCTTCATGTCATATATGTTGAAATTTCAAATCAAACCCTTTATTTAGTCAACTGGGGTAGGCTGTTCTAGTTCCACATACCATGCCTTTTCTGGATATGTTGGTTTCAGTTATTTCCCTTTAGTAACTCAACTCTGCTGTGGCCAGGTATTGAACTCACAACTCTTTGGGTCAAGTCACTGAATTACTTCAATTAATGCTTTTATCCACTGGGCTTATGAGACCATATGGTGCCACTTAGCCTATCAGGAAATATAAACAGATAATTTCGTCATAATGAAAATTATGTTAAATTAAGTATTTTCTGCTAAAGGATGAATTTTCCTTATATTCACAATGATTTTCTTGATATCATTAGTTCCTGACCCATATCTATGCATATGATAGAAGTATTTACTTTTGTCTTATAGTACTGTATATTTCTGCATATAAATCAACCTTTAGAAAAGATGAGGTCAAAAATATTGTAAATTTTCATGAATTTATCCTATATCTGTAGCACAAGATGACTACTTATTGATTATATAAAGATGATGCTATTGGAAATGTTGCTACTTACTGTATCCTTAGAAATTTAAAATAAAAATTTAAATAAAAGTAACAAAACGGATTCTATATCATGTTTTTCCTACATATGTCCCCTAAAAGGAAAATCATTGCTTTCTTTACCTTTCATCATGTGATTTCTCGCGAATACTGATTTTTCTTCTTCCTCTTTTTTTCCTATATCTAAACAGTTATAAACAACTTGGTGTACTAGTTTATAATGAACTTATTCTAGTAATATATAAGGTAGAAATAGTTTTATTACCTTTATTGTCAATTATTTGTTAATGTGAATCTGTTCATGTATATTCCTGATTATTGCACCAAAGCCAAGGTTAGCTTACCAACAAAAATCATTCATAATTTAAGGTTTCTTTTTTTAAAATTATAGTATGAGACAACTCCCAATTATTAAGGGTGATTCTTGGGATTTAAAGGTTGTCATATGTGGAAATATACAGTAATTCTAATAGGTTCAATAAAATCAAATTGGCAGCTGATTTCCAAAATTACGTACAATCTGTTGTGAGTTTGGGTAAGAAGTGATTTCTTATATTTAGTGCCTTCTTTATTAATCATCTTAAAGAAACTTTTTTGCCTTCCATCAACATGGCTGATGCTAACTTCCAGGAGAGAAATTCACTGTGTCTTCTTGATTTCATGTTTTCCACTGATATGAAGTGGATTATATTGAATCAGTTGTCAGGTGGTGTGCTGCTAGGAAAGCTGTTCTACTATGTTGTGCTAAACTTTTTTTCTCGACAGAATCTATCAGGCACATTTATAAAGCTAATATTCATCCATGTATTGAACATTGTTGCTATATCTGGTCTGGTGTTTCTGTTATTCTTGAAAAATATACTAACTTGCCCATCCTACTGAAGTTTATACCTACAATCTCATGTCATGCCATGTAAATAATGTATATCATGTTTAGATAAGAAAACAAAGCTGACTAGATTGTTAGTGATTTACAAATTAGGATCTATTGTAATTCCCCATGTATAATACAGATTATTTTCTAAAATATAATAAGCAAAATCAGGGGTGCGTATTATGCACAGCTACAAAAAATCTTTAAAAATTGCAGTTTCATAGGTTGATATCAGCTGCGAAATGACTTCTCAACACAAATATATGACAATTTCATACTAACATTTGGTGATTGCGACCACATAAGGATGTCAAATACAATCACATGTACCTAAAAATACTTACAAATGTAAAATAAAATAAGGATTATCATAAAACTAAATTAGAATAACATTATTCTATGTTTAAAACTATTTTTCAATAAGAGTAGGAAATGCTGGCCTTATTGAAATTGGTGAGGTACAATGTATATGGTTTGATTACCAAACAAAGAGTGCATATTAAGCATGAGTAGAAGCATTTTCCCATACTTTCAGCTCAATTTTAGGGGTGTGTATTATGGATGAAGACATATTATACATGGGGAATTATGCTATTCAATTCTGAAATTCTTCCCCTGAAATCTTTTACCATGTTAAGAATTTTAAACTTGCAAAAAAAAACAAAACAAAACCGGTTTTAGTTATAAAATACCAACCCAAATGAAAGAAATTCTTTTGGATGGTATAATTCTTCAAATATAAATATAGAAAGTAAACTAAAAAGTCAAAGATTCTTTAATAGATCAATGTAAATCTTAATATTAGGTTGGTGCAAAAATAATGTCGGTTTTTGGCGTATTTTTGCACCAACCTAATAGCATCAAGATATTTGAAGAAACCTTTTAGCCTCTTTATCTTATGTTGTGATTCTCCAGTTGTATAATAAAAAAGAGCATTAAAATAATTTGATCCTTTTTATATTTTCATGTTGAAATTTTATTTGCTTACCTGATAAACTTCATTAAAATCTATCCAAATTTCTGAGTACAATCACTTTCCAAGTCCTGTAATACTATGATCTTGTGAGCTAAATGCCAGCAAAGAATATTTGCTGTCTTAAATAAGATTAATATGGCTTTGATCAAATTATATTTCAAAACCATTTTACTTAACTATAACTTAACTTTCACAATGTATTTTCCAATGATTTTTTAAAATCTATATTTAAATATCACAAATGTATATTTTTAATATAGTTTTAAGATTGCTTTTGTGTGGATAAGCATTTAAATAGTTATTTTTAAACAACTAAATAATTTTTTTAAATAATTTTAAAAGAAAAGCATGTTAAATAGGATTTTTATGAAAATAATTAAAGAAATACCATTTTTAAGGAATCTAATCTGCTGATCTTTAAACTTTAGCACCAAGCAAAATTCAAATAAATTTGATTCCTTTTCTTGAAACAAAGTTATTAAATTATCTTTAAGTATTTTAATTTTGTATCTGTCTATATTTATGAGATGAAGTATTATGTACACTATTTACATTATTTGGACTATTGTCCTAAAATTTTGTCGCCATATTTATTACAATGTTTCGACCGTTGTACACTTCTTCAGGTGGTTGGAATGTCGAACTGAACCCTTTATTTCACTCACTGGGGTAGACTGTTCTAGTTCCACGTGCCATGTCTAATGGATGTCAGCTATCAGGGACTGAATTCACATTAACTATGTCACACTGATGCTTTGTCCTTTGAAACGTTGGCCTAGTTGAAGCAATATCAAATATTCTAAATTTTTTTTTCTGATTTGATGAAATTATTTACTGTAATCTCAAGAAACAAAACTACTAAAAAGGTGTGAACGTATGATGCATCATTTTAAAGATTATGAGGTCATTTTTATTGTTTTTTTAATTACACACCAATCATGTGATGATCACTAATTTAAATGTTACCATGTATTATGCATAAGTCGATATATAAAATTCATAAATTAATATAATAAAAATTAATTACAGTTTAACATATTAAAACTGGCTCAGAATAAATAAAAACATGGACATTAATTCATTGGCAATTTTTTTAGTGTAGACAAAGGCCTGAATAACCAAAACATAAGCTTGATTCATGACATTTTTGAAAAAATTCCTTAGCCAGCCTGCTGTAATAAAAATATGAAAAATAATAGAATAAGTGACATAAAATCTTGCCTTATGGCAAAATACCAACAACTTTATATATAACAATCTATAATGTATAAGTAGTAATTCAGAAAATTTATTATTGAAATGCCAGGTTAATAGGTTAGTGAAAACCGTGTGGAGAGGCATTATCCATTTTCTGACCATGTAACCTCATATATGAAAAGGCCAATGTCATTCAGCTAAAAGAGAAGTAATTGGTTTGTAAAAGAAATGATGGATTTATGAATGAATTATGGGATAGGAAGTTGTTTAACAAATCAGTTTGTAAAATATTTAACAAAGCAGTGAACCATGAAATTATGATTGTCTTAATTCTTGTCTTTTGTTCAACAACAAAAAGAGTAAATCTATTTAAATGCACATGGCTTTTCCTTTCAAGAAAATGGCTGTCCAATTAAACAAGTCTCTCTCTCTCATTCGACATGAGTGATCATGACTGTCCACAGCTTCTTTTCTTTTGATGTATTCAGTAATATTTCCTTTTTTCCGTCAGACTTGTTCCTCCAGCCATTTACTGAAACTCATCATGTACATTACTTGGTTTCCTCCTTCTCTTGATTTCAATTGGCAATAAGAAGTTAGGGATAGAATTAAAAAATTGCTTATTATCAGTTTTGTATGGAAGAAAACTTATTTTAAGTTTCTGAGATGGGAAATTATCATTATTTACATTAGGACTATTATCCTCATTTTTGTTGTTATTAACACAATGTTTCAGCCATCGTGCTCTCTGGTCTTCATCAGGTGCTTGTCAATATGGGTAATCTTCAAGGAATTTCAAATAGAACTCTTTATCTGATGTACTGGGGTAAATTGTTCACACTCTGCTGTTCATGTCTACAGATACCTCATCTTGTTCTTATTTAGTACTTCTCAGTTATTGCTCACCTTGTATAATCAAATTCCAGTCACTTACATGCTAATACCCTTGGAAAAGGTATGAATCTTCTTCTCCCACTAGCTATGGGTAAATGGCAGAAGAAACTGGGTTCTATAGTCTTGGGTGACAACTAGTCTACTGCAGAAAGAAATGGCAACCTACTGTAGGAAAAAGTCTGCCTTGTTAGTCATGTATCAAAAGATACATGATCGCATAAGCATGTATCACGCATGACACAGAATTGACTGAATTGAGAGTCAGTGTAAGGAGGGCAAGCAAAAACTGAGCAGTTCTGAATACAAACAAGATATCCCAAACATATCCCTGGATAGAGAAACAAGAACAATCTACCCCTGTAGATTAAATTAAGGGTTCAGTTCAAAATTTCCTGAAAAAGGCCACAGGGTACACTGACCAAAACCGTGTGATAACAACAACAAAGATGAGGGCAGTAGTCCAAATGTACATCATGAAATAATAGAAAGGTTTTTACAGTACAAGAAATGATAATCTATTCATATAGATGCATTAACATTAGCTAAGTTTTCTGCAAGTTTTAATGTCTATTAAAAACTGATTACAACTGGGTCGGCAGTACAGTTTTGCTCCTTCCAGTCAAATGAATTTTGGTATAAAAAGCATAATTATTAAATTATTAGAAACAAAGATAAAAGAAAATTTGAGACCATAAATTTATCAATAAAAGGGAAACAAAAACAACATTCTATTACATCAAAAGTTTTCCCTTTGACAAAAAATTTACCACTACATTTATTTCTGTATTGTTCCAAATCTGTCTTAATGCCATTATGGATTTTCCCCATTGAAAATTTTATATCACTGATAATTTTGTTTAATTTAGTAATAACAACTCATATACATTTTTCCTAGCTTAAAACACATAAATCACTACATTAGTTATTTAAATGACTAAATAGAAAGAATGAAAGTGCAGTGTATTAATGGTTTTAATAGTGTGGAAAATTAAATCAATGAGCTGAGTTCAAACTCTGCCAGAGGTAGTTTATATTAATACCTTAGGAAAGACTTTAATTTATCTACTTCTCTTCTAACTATAAAAAATAGCAAGACTGATGAGGTCACTAAACTTGGTTAAAATCAGTCTAAGGGGAGGAAAACTTAGTTGAAAACTATTGAGAAGATAGCAGGAAAATATGCAGACTGCACAATATAGTAGGGTCAGTTGGGTACCACCTGTGAGAAAAAGAGTACCATGACACAATTCAGTCTACCAGAAATTTCAAAATGGCATGATGTACTGGTTGGCATTTATGCTGGAAGCTTCAATATGAACATTTCAGAGTGTTTGGATGTCAATCTGAGGACAGTGCAGAAGATACAGAAAGAGCTGAATAAGTCTAATAGTGATGACAAAGGTAAGACAGCTCAGAAAACTCACTCTGATCATTCTGTTAAGAAAAGTACTCCTGAATGTGTTGGTAAGGTATTGTATTTCTGCCCTGGGTCAAGACTGTGGCTGCTGGAAGACCCTCACAACAGGACTCTGTGCCATGCCACACAAGCAGGACATCTCAGTCATGGCTGTCAGACATTTTCTGTGACCACATCAGCCCTAACATCTGGCCACCTAATTCCCCAGACTGCAATCCCTTTGATTATTATGTGTAGGGTGCAGTTGAGTGAGAGACCAACTAAACTCCTTATAAGACCAAAGATGAACTGAATGCAAGGATTATGGCAGCATTCACTAACTTAAACAAGTAGACTCTTCAGAAGAGTTGCTATAGATTCTGAAGTTGTCTGGAAGCTGTGATTGAAACCAATGGAAATTTTATTGAATAAAGTTACTCTTTACTATTTCCGTATATTTTTGTTTAATTTTGGTAAATATATTTGCTAAAATGAGATGTCTGTGTTACTTTCATTTCCGTGTAATTTAGCCAACAATTTATACATCGCACCATATATATATATATATATATATATATATATATATATAATATATATATATATATAATATGATTTACCTTTTGGTGCCTGCAATAGAATGATAGCCAATAAGTTTGTTTTGCAGATCATTTGTCAATGTAATGAGTTTAGTCTTCACAATCTATTGTTTTTTTAACTTACTATATTTTTAATGTTACCTTATTTATATGCATACCTGTATTCCATCCATGTATCTCATAGCTGGCATTACACACTTAACATTTTACACATATTGGCAGGGGAATATTCATTATATCTGTTTTTATTAAATACTTTCCACCCAATCATTATATGTGATTTTATTTTGTTTCTGTGGTATATAATGTTATCTCCTGTACTATGTATTCTATGGATTCATCCAATTTTGCATCTATTTTATGATCTCTTTCAGAATGTTTCAGTCAATTATGACTTTGCACAAGTATTGAACTAGAGAACCAAGCCAGCAGGAAATGTGGTAGAGTTATCTGCAACTGCAAGCCCACAAAAAACAATAGACACTATTCCTTGTGGCTGTGGTTGATAAGAGTAATTCGTAAAGAAAGAGAAGATGAAATATACAACAGGGATAAGTGATAGAATTAAGATGGATTTGAGAAAAATGTGGCAAATGTTATGATAAAAAAAAATTGAAAGAAAAGAAGAGGAAGTTGTTCGACTAGTTTTGTAAGTGTTGTTGCTGAATGTAAATGGAAGACATATAGAGTTTAAAAACAAGGATGAAGATTAGAATGGCTTTACATTACTTTGAGATTATTTTTCTTCAACTCTTGTAGGTTAATCTAACAACTTAAAGAACAATTATAAGAGAATGTTGGACAGTCTCCTCATAGATTAAAAAGAGACTGAAAGTGACAGAGATGTGATCCAACTGACAAATTCTCACAACACAATTGATGAAATGAATAAATTTTAAGGGAAATAGAAACTGCAAGGATACTGCTGCTAACACGTCCCTTCAAAACATATGTATCCTGACTGTTCACAGATTCCTTTCCTTTATTTTCTGTAAATTATAACTTCTTGAGAAAGATAATGGAATTTTTTCCTATTGCATACTCTATGACCTTAAATTTAGAGTTCTCCTTCTCTTAGCATGGCTGTCACCCAAGGCAAGAGAGCCCAGTCTACCCTGCTATTTAACCAAGAACTGTTGAGAAGAAGAGATGGAATCATCCCTTTTCTAAGGGCATTTGTTTAAGTGCAGCAGACCATGTAGAAATTTGAACTTGATTCATGGATTTTACTTTCCATGCTAATAGAAGAAATGAGAGGCAAAATCTTATATTGACAAGAATCCAAAAACATTGTCAGTAGATGAAGATTAATGTTGCATATTAAGCTACTCTGGTTTTGAATAATTTTTCAAATCTTTTAAAATGTTTTTTTTTGAAAAGCATGATAGAAACTTCAAAATTTCCTTAGAGATGTAAAGAGAAAACAGCATTTTTTTTCCTGCTGTTACAATTTTTTATCATATTCTATGAAATGCGTTAGATTTTGTTCATATATTTTTTATTGCCAACTTGAGTTTTTGAATTGGGTTGTGGCTATTTCAACAAGGAATATCAATCTGAATCTATCAATCTTAGAAATGTTTCTTTTTATTATATTATATATCTCTTATGTTATAGTAAAACTTAGATCAAAGAACAAATATTGTCCTTATCTGTACAGAAAGTCCATTTGAAGAACTAAGTTGCACATAAAAGTCACTATATAAAGTTGGCCTACACAACTAAAACTTTGACAAAATGAGTGAATAACTTTTCAAAGAAATTCAGAAAATAGACTTACAAAAGAATATGATGTTGTCGGGTTACCTTCTGCTAATTTTTGAAACTGCTCCTAGGGGATGCTCTCCTGACTATAAATGCGGGTGATATTTTTTCTTGCACTCTTCTCACCTTATCCACTTATTTGTCAACATGTAACCTCTCACAGAGAATGCACCTCCTTTGGGAAATGCATGAAGAATACATGTACACACACATATGTATGCACATTCACTCACGACACATACTTTGCACTCCAAAAAGTTTTCACATTCATTTCACACACATCTTTGTCACTTGTATCCCTTTATTTTTAATACATTATCATTTGTTTATATCTATATCTACACATATATATATATATATATATATATATATATATATATATATACACATATATAAACTAGCTTTAAATACTTGATTTTGGTGCATTGAAGGCTAGTTATGTTCTAGAAGAACAATTTCAGACTTTGACAAAGTACAAATTTTATCACTAGAAGAACATATTAATGTGAAGATCAGTTTCCAGTCTCATAGCCTAACAATTCAATTCATAGTGCTTTGTTATTCTGATTTAATGTCTAAATGGTGTAAAAACTCATGTCAACAAATGTATTATATAATAAATTATTGAATACTTTTAAGTGTGCATTTATACAAAAGATCTACTTCAATACGACATTAATTAAAAAATATAAACATAGCAACAAGCAAGAATAGAATTTCTTTATAAGATGATCAGGTTGTCAAGTCCTTAAATGATCTTGTGAAGTGAATAAAATATGTTTGCTGTTGATTTTTAGGTGAATATTTACTCTATATTCACTATAATAATTTCCAACATAACTTAAACAAAAATAGTCATATTGCAGATCACTGTCAATTTTAATTAGGAATAAAGTTGTAATAGATTTTAAAACTTTGTCTATAATTTTGATAAGTTATTGAATTCCATGAGTTGTCCATTCTACTGAACTTATTCTTTGTGTTGCTTTTGTTTTTATCACAATATTTTTCCAATTCATTCTTGAACAATCCATAAGCAAGATTCCTTCTTTGTTTTTTTTATACAAAGACATGGTAAACAGAAAAAAAAATTGGTGGTTAATATACTGACTGGCTTATTTCCAACAATACAAAGCACATAGACAATACCTTTTTTGTAATATTGTTGATTTCATGTGATATATCAGGATTCTAATTCACTCCTTGCTGTGTCAAGAGAACTGCACTGCACAAATATCCACATGAATCTCTCCAACAGAAAAATATATTCCAGTTATATTCCCTGTCTGTTATTTGGACTTTATTCTAGTAAAAATAATCTGAGCCTTTCTTTTAGGAATGGCTTTTTTTTTTCCTTTATATTCCTTCTTCCGATTTGCATGGAATGATATAAATGCAATCCTTTGTTAAAACCTTCTGTCATTAGAGATCAACTCTATTTAGGAGATTAGAAATAGAGAAAAGAGGGAAAAATGCCAAAAAAATTAGAAATTCTTCTATGATACTACATTAGTTCCTTATAATTAGTTTTATTAATTAGATTCTCATTAATATTTTGGATTCACCTTATTTCTCTCATTAAATATTCAACTTACTGATGCAATCAAGATTAGATTAAATTAATGATATGAGACTAAAAATAACAAGTTTTGATTCTGTTATTCAATATAAAAGTATCATTCAGAGAACATGCTGTGGGTTTGAATCAACCCACAACATACAAAAAGGCGAGAAAGGTGTTTAAATATAAAATATTTTTATTTTCGTGTTTTTATAACTAAAATTTTCTCAGCATGTATGAGTGTTATTACAGTCCTTGTTTGTAGTTGTGTGTTAAAATGAAAAGAAATGTGATTTCTTCATGTGTATGTGTCAAAAAGATTCAAGGAGGAAAGTTGAAGTAGTTTGGTGAGGAAGATGGGTGAGTGTGATGTAGCTTGGTGAGAAAGAAGATGAGTGAATTTGTAAGGGAATCTCTTTTATGACATGTCATGAACAGTTGCCATCTGTTGCCATTCCTTACTGTTTTTGTCTGTCTAAAGACTTTACTTAAATATTCTTCAAAGGGATCATGAAGCATATTTTTTTATTCTCATGGTAACATGACCCATTTGTTGAAAAATGCTAAATATTTATTTTCAAAGGATTAATTTATTAACTAGAAGGATGCATGGATCTTCTGACCCAGACACTATTTTTTGTTATTTGATAATTCACTGTCTTGGTGTTTATTTCTGCCTTTGCTCCAAAAACAAAAGCTTTAGAATTTAAAAAGCAAATATATTCAGTGATAAGATATTTTGATAAAAAGTCCCCAGAAATTTATGTTATAGCAGTCAAAGTTATTTTTTTTTTAACTGACAAACCGAGCTTAAATTATTTGTTTCATTTTCAGATCTCACTGCAAAAGAGTAATGGTAATTTTAGTAGTTTTCTGATAAGGAAACATTTAATGTGTGAATCTAATAGATATGTTAGAAGCTTGTATCAATCATCTTTCTTACCATTAACTCTCTTGAACAGCAGGAAGAATTATGTGGCGAACTTATGATTGAAGTTAATGGTCATGCTTAGCCATTTCCTTATAAAGAAAAAAGCTTCCAGTGTTGCATTGGTTGAAATTTATTTCTGTTACAACAAATTTTCAGGAAAAAAGATTTCTAATATCTGTTAAGTGTTATTGCTTTTTCTGTTATTGATGGGGATGGACATCCTTCCTATCCTTTTGTTTGAAATTATGTGGAATGTTATCTTGATTAAAACATTGTTTTCTCTTTGTGTTTACATGTGCTATCCATTTTTATCATTACTGCTGTTGGTAGTCCTCAAGTAATATTGATTCTGTTATTTGGTACAGTTCATTTTTTGTGATTCTGTAGCATCAATCAACAAGGTATGGAGAAGGATGATCCTCACTGAGCTACAAGGTTTATTTGTTCAGAGCCATTTTTAACCATTAATCTGAAAACTGGTTGTATAGAGTTGAAAGTTTAGATATTTCTGAATGGTTTTGGTGACATGTATGAAATCCATATGAAAGCCTTGATCTGTTGAGGCTATTTAAGAACATGATTTCAGATCTTAGATTAATGTTTTTGTTTTGTAGTATAATAATTACTGTTAAATAACTGTTATATCCATTATGTTTATGACAAGATTTTTTCAATGAAGAAATAAAAAGTTTTATAAAAATGTTCTTCTAAGAGAACTATGATCCATAATTGACTAATTGTTTTTTCAGTTTTAAAGAGAACATCCTATTTGGTAAAATATAATGATGTAATCTTCCTGTTCAGAATTGTTGTGTTACTTGATGTCTTTACTTGAGTAAAAGCAGTAGCAAATAAAATTACAGATGTAAATGATGGGTCATCATTGTTAGTCGAGGTGAAAGAAAATGGAATAAATTTCAACAAGACGGAGATATTTTCATGTATTTTACGTATGGCTAAGAAATGATTAACATGAAATGACATTTGTGCATGCAAAACTAGCTGAAATAAAAGAACATATTAAAATCTTGCTATTAGGAATTGTGTGTGTGTGTGTGTGTGTGTGTGTGTGTGTGTGTGTGTGTGTATGTGTGAAAGTGTTCAGTCACCTGGAGAAAAATATCCCTACGCCAGGAACAAGTTCTCTGTTGATGTCATTACAGCATGCTGGGAGAAAAGTAGAAAACGAAAGAAAAAACAGGAAGTGTCACATTTTTATGTCAGCTAATGATGTCTTAACAAACCAAATGATAGTTATCCCACAGATTCTGTTATCACTTAGCAAGATTAAAATAATTGGATTAATATTAAACATTATGTGAGAGGAAATACTGAAACTTTGAACAAATGATATAATGACTCAAATGGATGACAGCAAAAGTAGAGTTTTATGAGGTCATTATCGATGTTTTGGTATGTAAACAGCAAATTCATAACTCAATTTTTATATGCAGAATTTTTTCACAATGTATGGCTCTTCACAACTTCCTGTCTTTTGTTGCTCTAAGTAATTTTTCACCTTCACTAACCCTCTTTGTTCTGCTGTCCATTCTTATTGAGGAGGTTAGTTTCTGCTTCGACCTGTTTCTCTTGCCTTCAGAATAACCTGTGAATGTTAAATTCTCTAGGCCTTTTTTCTTCATTTTCAAAAAGATTGGTGTCTTATTTTAAAAAATAAAATTAAAGGGAGATAATATAGGAGACCAAGAAGCTTTTTACTTATTTTTCTGTTTCCTGTTTCTTAAACTCTTTGCATTGATTTACTGAAGCCCTACAATCCTTTCTGAAAATAAATTTCTCATCTCCCACTCATCATCACCAATGAAATAATCCCCATGCTTCATTCCATGCTTTTTTCTCCCCACAAAACCATGCTTGGCATAACTTTCTCCATTAGTCAGATTCCTCATCTGAGTGACTGCCCAATTTTCTTTTTTTCCATCACTTAGCATTTTTCATTGATTTCTTTTTGCTGAGTTTGTTTTTATTGAAGTTTTCACGTCTATTTTCCTCTCTCTGTCAGAGCCACTCTTATCAGAGCAATTAATTTTTTTCAATCTTCTTTCATACAAACATTTCAAAGGCCTCACATCATTTTTTTCTATTTCACAAATTTGCAACCTTACAATAGTGTCCTCCAGATAAATGATTCAAACCATGACTTTACAACTTTTACATGGAAGTTTTCTAATTTCTCTCATTATTACTTCTTGTTGCAGTTCTTTTAATTTTTCCACCACTTCTTCTGTCTGGTCTTCTCTGAAGACAACCTTTGCAATTTGAAACCAGTTGTTTTGTTTTTTTATTGTTTAAGACATTCTTGCTTTTTGACAGCACTAAATTGAGTTTAATATCTTGTTGACGCCAATCCTTGGATCTAAGGAAGTGTGTGAATTTTTTTTTCTTTTTTAGATAATTAGTTTTGTCTTTTTGCAGGTTAAACATATTTATTTTAATATTTACTATTTCTTTTAAATATAAAGACTTTAATGAACACTAATGATTTGAACATACCCCTCCTTGAACAATCATTATTGGTTACTAATTTCCAGTTCAAAAAAATATTATTTTTTATTCTCTTTCAAACAATGTTGAATCATGCAATAATCAAGTTGATTCTGTGAAACTAGCAAAAAGTTGTTAATAAATACCAGATAAAATCAATTTGAAGATGAAAGCCAAGTTAATTACATTTATCTTTATTAGCAATGACGTTTATCTGAAGTCTCAAAGAGAGGTTTTGATCCAACCACAAGACATGCTAGAGGTTCTCAAGCATTCACAGAACATTTCTGCTGTTAAAATCAACTTTTTATTTCATTTATTAAGTACAATTCTTGATTTTAAGACAAATTGAGAAAAATAACTCTCAGTGGATATCTAAAACATATACATCATTCAATCCCAGCATTAACAATATAGACATTAATAATTTAAATGAAAAAATATCAATCACTTTTATCTGAAATCTTGATATTTTTTCTATTTTTATTAGTCTGCTGTGTATTGTGACTAGCATTCTCACATTTGTTACAGTGATCATATAGATTAAACTAATATCTCCACCTGCCTTCTTTTGGTGTATATGTATTGGTATTCAAAGAATACTGAACAGAAATTTCCACTATTTTTCCAAAATGGTTTTCTTTCTAACAAGGGTGCAGTTTGGAATAATTTATGGAAAATATCAACTGATTTTCCATTGTATGAGATTGTGATTTTCTTTTCAGTCAGTAATTGGGAACAAAAATCTCTTAACCAACACCAAATTTCAGTTCTAGGCATACATGACTCAAATATTAAACAAGCCAAAAATAGAAAATAAAAAACAAACATCAAAAACAAAAAAAATAAGAGAGATACTATTTTATAATTAGTTTTATAACATTTATCTTTGTATATGCTTTTAGTTTAGTGATATATCATGCTGCAAGTCATATAACCAATGACAATGTCATAATTTGCTTTTATTAGGTGATTCAAGTGCTTGGAAGCAAAATATTCTTTAAGTATGATAAATGTTTTACTCATTTTGTTCAGTCTTTGAAAATCTAAGCAATCTTTCAAAAGGTTATATAAATAATAACCAGAAAGAAATCGATAGGTTCAACAAAGCTTTAACATTTGAATGTCTCATAAAATGTTTTCTTTATTGAAACATTTGAAAAAGACGTTTTTCTTGGTTTATGGTTTGTCTTTTGGTGGAGGTGGGGCTTAATAATGATAGGAGAAAAAAAAAGAAAAACAATAGGATTCAATAACAAAATGCCTTTTTTTTTTTTTTTAAAGAGACAAATATTTTAATACTATTTGAAAGATAAATTTTATTGAGATGCTTTAATTAAAAAAATCTATATCTTAGTTAATTTGGAATGTTATAGCATTTAATCTCAGTCAAAGAAGTTATTACTATTGATAAGAATTTGTTGTGTCCACTAAAATATTTAATAAAATATTTCACCATGATTTAGGTAGGTACTGCCAAAATATTATGTGGACATAGTAAAAGACATACACTGTGGCTTTTTATGAGTGTTTTGGAAATAAACCGCCATAACCAGATATATTCTGAAACTACATTACCCAGGGTAATACAAATATGGATAAATACATTTCATTTTGATCAAAGGAGACCCTGGGGGTGGGGCATAAACCCCTACTGAATTTTTTTTTCCTCTTTGATTTAAATTAAATTTAAATAAGAGAATGACTCCTATCCAAAATATACAAATAGACCAGAACATGGATGACACATCAATAAAGTCATTTTGATCAAAAGGGGTCACAACCCCCCCACCCCCACGAAAAAACTTTTTAATTTAAATTAAATTTATATTTGAACAAGGGGATGACAAAAAAAAAAAAAAATGCTTTTACAATTATTGTACATTAGTTTTTTTTTTAATCATTTCACCCCAAGCAAGGTGATAATGCCACTAACACACAAGGGGGTAACTGGGAGTGAAAGAGAATGAGAAGACTTTAGCAGGAAGCAGAAACCCATTCCTAAACAGGAAACAAGGGTTAAACCTCTGCTACTGTTCAAAAGATGGTTAATAAATAAATAAATAAATTATATATATATATATATATATATATATATATATATATATATAAAATATAATAAAAAGGCTTAAACACTAATATTCCATGGTCGTAATTTATTCCATTGGAATCGTAAATATATATGTATACATATATATATGTATTATAATAAAAAGAAAGAACAGTAAGATATATAATCCAGTGTTATATATATATATATATATATATATATATATATATATATATATATATATACCTTTTAAGTCCTAATATTTTAGCATAAAAGCTTTTGAAAAACTTGATTTGTGTTATTACAGATCAAAATAAAAAAAATCCTGACAATTGTAATCGACACGAATAATAAATTTTATTCAAAGTTTCAACATTTGATGGCTTGCCTGTAAGTATATATCTTAAACATATGATTAAAAAATTTTTTTAAAAATAGAAAAATAATTATCTTTATAGGGTAAACATGTACAGAAAATGGTTGTTTCCAGTCTGAAAAGAATAACTGCAAAAACATCTGCTTCCCAAATTTATAGACAACACACACTTGTGCATGCTGGGATTTTTTCCTAGCCAATAAAATATAGGTCACTTTTCAGTCTCATCTGACTTAGTTTTGATCTTTCTTGTTCTTAAGTTTGAATGCTGCAATTGTTTGTCTGTATTCATTTGTGTGTTAACACCATTCTTAGTTTGTGAATTTTTCATCTTATTACTGTTGCTTTGACTATATATTGTTTGTTCAAAATTAATTTTGCCCCGTTCTTTTCTTTTTTTTTTTTTTTTTGGTTATTGTTTATTGCAAACATTGTCAATTCTGTTTCTTTGGGCATTTCTACCAAGTGCATTTAACCAAGGCCAGTTACTCTATAGAAAATAATTCTTCCTCTATTATGCCATGTATCTTCAAGATATGAGTAATCAGGACTCTCCACAACTTCCTATCCTTCTTAGATTTTAGTAGCAGCTGTATTTTTACTATCCATCCCAGTGCCTGTTCTGCTATCCATTCGCACAAACTCATTAGGTAGTTTACTCACTGCTTTACTCTGTTCCTCATATGTTGTGTGAATGTCAAATTTTTCAGGCCTTCTCTTCTTATGAAGTAATTGCAAACATTTAAAAAAATCTTAAACGAGTCTGGGTTTAAAGATATTTACAAAGCTTAGCTTACTCTGGCAAAGGGCAATAATAACGAGTACTTAATAAGGATCAAGTTCTCTACACAAGCAAGGGTGTAGCAATCAACCTTAGCTTACTAACTATCATTATACCTAGCAGCTTTTATTTTAGGTATGCATATCCATATAAACCAATGTTTCTCTATGATGATACTAGTTTCATTTTGGGGGTATTAAAATGAAATAGCCATTGCTTGCCCTAGTTAACAACTGATTAGAGGTCATTTTTCAAGGGAAGCTGCTAGTTTTACTTTGGCTTATCAGACTTACTATTAAGACAGGAGTAAATAGAAGGATGCTGAGAATATCATGGATTGAGCATGTGAGCAACTATGTGGTCTTGGAGAGGATGCAAAGAAGCTTATGCTTAACATAAGGAAGAGGAAGATGAAATTTCTGGGACACATGACGAGAAAGGAGGACCTGGAGAATCTGATACTCATGGGACGAATAGAGGAAAAAAGAGACAGGGGAAAGCAGGGCATGACATACATGACAGGCTTGGGCAGGTGGATGGTGGTGTGTGGTCTAGGGGAGTTGGCAGAAACACAAAACCTGTTGAGAGCCACAAGGGATGTGGGGAAGTGGAGGGTCATGATTACCTACATCCTGAAAGGACACAGCACATAAAAAGAAGAAGAAATAGTTGTGCCATCAGCATAAATACTGAGTTGAGAACTGATGTCACCAGAAAGGTTGTTGATGAAGATAAGAAACAAAGTAGATCCATAGACAGAGCTCTGGAGTACCTCTGCATTAAAAGGATCTAATGATGTTTTTATACTACTTTTTACTCAATACAAAGCCTAAAAATCACTTAAAGTTACTGTATGAATGTATGGGGGTAACAATACAAATATGGAGATATGTAGAATAGATAACAGTTAAGATCATAGTGATTGGGAAAGCATCCCCTCAGGAGTCTGTTCTACAAAATAACAATTCTATATTAACTAAACTGAATAATATTGAATGGAGGCTAACCAAATTTTAGGAGGTATTTCAATTCATTGGGGAAAATTTTTCATAATTTTTTTTTCCTTTTTAGTTTTATCAATTTTTCTTTCTTTATTTCTGCCACCTCTGTTTTTTGCCTTCCACCTGCTTTTTTTGACATAAATCATCATTAATATGGTCAGAAGTCTTGCTTAAAAGAAAAGCATATATTCAAGCCTATGTATATCTCTTGTTAATCCAAGTCTTAAAACTTGGAAAAGATATAGTGTATTTATTTTAGGCCAAAAGAGTTGTGAGTTCAATATCAATCTACAGCAGTGGTGAACCAAAAACCTTGGAGAGTTGAGTTAAAGGGAAATAACTGAGTCTGTTCTACAAAATAAAAATTCTATATTAACTGAACAGAATAATATTGAATGGGGACTAATCAAATAGTAGAACATTTTAGGCAGTATTTCAATTCATTGGGGAAAAAACTTTTCCTATTTTTTTATATTTCCTTTTTTAGATATAGTGTATTTATTTTATCAAGAGAAGAGTATTTTTTTTTTTTAGAAAATTATTAAGATAATTATTTTTACTTACATTATTTACATTATTCAGACTGTTACACACAACTCTTTGGATTTCGTCACTGTATCTTAACAACATCTTTATCTACTTGGCTATGTGTCCTTGAGGACATCGGTGTATAACTTTTTGGGACTTATAAACTTAATGTCTTAGCAACCATTTTTTACCAGTGACTAGATGCAAAGAGTTGTGAGTTCAATGCTAGGCTACAGCAGTGGTGAACCAAAAAAAAAGAAAAATGGAGAGTTTAGTTAAAGGGAAATAACTGAGATATCCAGAAGAGGCATGACACGGGGAACTAGAATAATCTACTCTGGTGGATGAAATAAAGGGTTTAGTTTGAAATTCCAATCACCTGAAGAAGGCTGTAGCATACAACAGCTGAAATGTTGTGAATATGGTAACGAAGATAAGAATAAGAGTCTAAATAATGTAAATTATGTAAGTAATCATAATACCTCATCTCAGAGATACAGACATGTAATTATTTTTATTTAGGGGAGAAATATCAGATACTTAATAATCTTAGCATTGTGTGTCACATGTCTGTTAAAACTGAACTCACTACCTTGACAAGCTTGCTAACCATTGCTCCATGGTAGACACCCAAAGCAGAATCTGAAGAGCATAGTTTTGGCATAATGCCCCAATTATATGACACCCAGCGACAATCAAACTCTGTAATCTCTTAACAATTACATGACAGCAAAGCAATCATATCATAAGGAATATAAATGAACTTTGACATTCTGTAAATATATTGAAAGATAAATTCTTCATTTTTAAAAATAAACTTTTTTTTTCAAATATCTCACATATGAGTTTATAACACCAACTTTCTCATATTTTCTGTGTAAGTTGCATAAATCTTATACAAAATTTGCTCTCCACCTTTTGAGAATATTTATAATAAATTTAAAAACCAGTTTCATAATCTCTTCTATAATATAAAACACAATGTGATATGTTTATTGGTTACTCAGCCTGTTCTCCTTCCTTTAGAAATTAGATATATAAATTATATGGTAACAAGAAGAAGTACTTAATGCCAGAAAGCAAGCTTACCTTGTATTAATATATCAATCGAATATCTAATTGGCAAAGAAGATCAAGCAGGTTACTATTTTATTTCTTTTGTTTTGTCTTAGCATTTTTTTTATTTTTTTACTTTTAATGATTTTAAAAGCATTACTTGTTCAGAAAATATAACAAATGCAATTATTTCAATATTACTGTTGTTCTCTATAATGGCAGGAATAAACTAGTTTTGATAATAAAAAGCATAGCATCCATTTCTGAATTTTTTCAAATAGTTTTGATCATATAAATTCTAGAGAGAATAATCAAAGTATTGTCTTCCTCAGTAAGTTGAAAATAATATTGGAAATACATTAAGCAATTCTGAGAAATTTGGCATCTGACATGAACTTAAGGAACCCGATAATGCTGAAGATGATTCCTATTCGACTTGAGAAAGGTGGCAAGTCATCTTTACAGACACCATGTTTTCAGAAGTGAAATCAAATAATCAAACATTTTCAAATTGTAAATCTAATAAAAATGCCTTTTGTTGATGAATTCTTTTTTTTTATTGTAACATTCTCAACAATAATGCATTCTAGAAATGGGTCTATACACTCACTGCAGTTTGAAGCTCTTACTTTTCAGATACTAGATTTTTCAAAGCACATTACTCAATATAATTTCTTGGATGATGATGTTTCATTCAAATTCATTCTAGTTGTAGCATACCTATGGACAATAATGGGTATGTCCCCATTCACATAAATACAGTAGTAAATACTGTATGTTGGTCTGCAGTTGTGGAATTCACTTGACTCACTTCTAGCAGTTGACTACTTCTATGCACCACTGGCAAATCTTATATGTGTTGTTCTTGTCCTAAGTATTATTGTTCATTATCAACCTCCATGTGATTATTCTATTCAGTAACCTTCCCTAGGTAACAACAATCCTCAACTACAATAAAGATTCTATTTTGCATAAATGACATACTTCAATCATTTTGTCTCATTTTAAAACAATCACCTATTATATGTTCTTTCTTTTTACAGAAAAAAATTTTTCCTTCACCTTACTAATGTTCACTCAATACAAATCTCAAGATCCACTCAAGTTAGAGGGTTACTGTGTGGTGGTGTATGAGCATGAAAAAAACCATGTTGCTCATAAGGTTATGTAGGAAAGATAACGGTTAACACAGGCTTGAAGAAGATATTTTGTAAGAAATGTTTGGAAATATATTTTAATTTACTCAGTTCTGTGGGTAGGAGCCACAATGTATTGCATATTCCCAGGCCCAGGTGCCCAGTTAATATTGAATTTGTTACACATCAATGTGATAAACAATCTACATATATACACAAATGTACACATACTGGAGGCGTGCTGAAAATTTCTTTACGCAACTAGGAAGCCCCTCAAAAAAAAAAAAAATAAGAAGCCTAATGTTTGGACATTTGATGAGATTTTGGATCAAGCCTAACATTTTTCAGCGCCTCCACCTCATATAAATCCTGCATAACTATTTCTACCCACTAATCATTTGTTTTGCAATATGATAAAAAGAAATATTTTTTTTACTGTTGTTCACAAAATACAAGGCCCAAGATCAACTCAAGCTACTGAATGAGGTTGTTTTATGGATTTAAGTAAAAAGGTAACAAATGCAGATTATGAGGATATGTAGGATAAATAATTGTTGATCCTAGCCTTGAAGGGGTTAAATATGCAGTGATCATGGAAGCATTCTCTCAGAAGTCCATTTCACTTTCTGAATGTAACAATCTTTTCACCTATAGAATATGAAGGGAATGAGAATGATTTGACCCTCTTGTGTATGTGACATGATGGGTCCAAATTACAGAGGTATGAACTAGACTGAAGAAATGTAACTGATCAGAACATTTTCCATGGAAATTATAACAGAGTAGCAAGAGGCTTGCAACATTTCATCAGCAGAGTTTAAAATAATTCATAATCGACAAGGTCGGATACATGATTTTGATCTTCTGGAATGTTACAAGGAGCAAACCATTTTCCCATCATTTGAAATCTTTATTATTTAATCATTAATACTGTTTTATTGTTTTTAGGAATTATTAAAAACCAATGGTATAAATGGAAAGAAAAATATATCTTTATGGCAGTTTAACTTCAGCCCCCAAAATCCATTCCATGCCATGGACATGGACAGATTAATGAAAGTGACAAAAAAAAAATATATATATATATATATAAAAATGATTGATTAATAAAATAAAAATGAGTATTGGAAGTTTGTAATGAATATTCCTAATATATCTTTAAACAATATTTATTCCCCCTTAATAATATTTTTTGTCGTCTTCAAACTGAATAAAAGAAATCTTCAATAAAGCAAATATTTTGAGTTCTATGAAAAGTCTACTTTATGACACAATTTTCAATTTTGTACATCTGAAGCAAATTAAAGTGGAGTTTTTTTTTTTTTTTTGTATTGATTCACCACTTGTCTAAATTC
Organism: Acanthosepion lycidas; assembly: GCA_963932145.1. Lineage (NCBI taxonomy): Eukaryota > Metazoa > Mollusca > Cephalopoda > Sepiida > Sepiidae > Acanthosepion > Acanthosepion lycidas. Next base: position 129,991,171 of record OZ010571.1, on the reverse strand, counting down.
AAAAGAAAGAAAATAAAAATTACTTATCTTTGATGAAACTTCCAAAATTCAAGTTTTGAACTGATACATACCTGTGAAAGGAAAGAAAAAAAAATAATATAATGCTGGTAATATTGACCATTTTCTTATAATTGACCAAGCAGCCATTACTACTGTTGGCTTAAATGTATAAAATCAGTACAATATAAAACATTTAAACAGATGATTAGTAATACTAGATTTAAAATAAATGTAGATGTCAAAGGTATTTTACAATATTAATCAAAAGTTAAAACAATGTTCAAGGTACATATTTGATCAATATATAAATAGTATAACATCATGCACTTAAAAATAGAATTCAATGAATAAATAATATTGCAGGTATATAATAAAATAATAATGTTATCAAAGTTTCCCGAAAAAAAAATTCATGTAATTAATATTATTATAATTATAATTAATTATAAAAATTAATTAAAGTTCATTAATAGGCATTGTTATTTCTTGTCTATGCAACAAGATAAAATAAATTTTGACTAAGACATTGGCCTGGCAAATGGTTTTGGTAATATTAGCCATTTCCCTTCAAGGGGACATTCGTCAATGATTGATTTTTCAAGAAAACAGTTTTCTTAAGTCCAGTAGCTGTTATCACTCTTTCCAGTACTGATCAGGTTTTCTTTCATAACCTTTTATTTGAAGTAGTGTATAATGTTAACATTTTGATTTTGTTTTAATTGCTATCACCCTGTACAAGGCAGTAAAGCCACTAAGACACAATGTGGAAGAGTTAGGAACAGAAACATTAATAATGAGTGGGAAGAGAAAAGAGTAATCAGAAAGACAGTAGATAGTGATTAACATTGCATTTAAATTTTTACAGATTAAAATTGGCTGGAAAGTATGGAGACAGAAGGGATTTCCACAAGTGAGAAGTGCAGGAAAAGAAACTGTTAGCATAGAATTTGCAGTTACATCAAGCCAGCTCAACTGTAAATTGATGAGATCTTGGTGCCAGTCTCATACTGTGCTTAAATTCAAAAAGTCTAGGTACCAGAGCAAAAAGCTCAACTTAACAATTACCATGAAATTATTTATAGAAAAGTCACAAAGTAGCAACTTTACAGTAGTGGGAAAGTGGCTAAAGCTGAGTTGCCATATTACGACCAATAGTATTGCTGATTCTTCCAATAATAATTCTGATTTTTCTTTGATTTCATCAAGGAGCTCAAGGTAAATAGCAGGAGCATCGAACAATATGTGGCACCAATATTCTGATCATGGATGAATTTTAAACTTATAGATATGTAAGATAGAGTCTAAAGAGAAAAATTGTCTTGCATGACACAGTGAACCAACTTTCTTAGGTGTTGTCCTAGCAATAGATTCAATATAAAATGATTATGTCATTATTTTCTCTTCAAGTTCATTTCCATGTACTATCCATTTTAGTTGTTGCTGTTGTTGTTAGTCCTCAATTAATGTGATTTTTGTTATTTAGTTCAGTTCTTTCTTTGTGATTCTGTAATGCTAGACCACAATGTTCAAAGAAAGATGGTCTTTCTGAAGACTGACAAGATTCACTCACTCAAAACCATTTTAAACCATTGATCTTAGAAAGTGATTGTATACAGCTAACAGTTTAGATATGTCTAAATAGTTTTGACATCATGTATGACATCCATATGAATATCTCAAATTGACGGGGCTATTTATGAACATGACTTGAGTTTTCAGATTAATGTTTTGGTTTTGTAGCAATTTGTGGTGTTGTGTGAAACTATCTATAGTGCATCTGCAGCTTATTCTATGTTTGATTTTCTACCTCCTTTAACTAATTCATACACTGAGGTATTTGAAGTGTTTAGTATTTACTAGTTACACATCCTAAATTTTTATGATGGATTCAAGGTATGTGCCATCACAGATTTCATTCCAATTCCAGATCATTGTTTCTGTTTCAGAAAAGTTTATCTTCAATCCTATTTTTTGGAACACTTTTAGATGATGTTTATTAATGGTGAACAGAATGTTCTTTGATATTCATTAAAATTCATGAAGTGTTTTTTTTTTAAGTAGAGCTCAGTTGCAAAATTCCTTAAATGTTACCATAATTTTTTAATGGTTAATGGTAAAATGATGACTGTCGGAAAACCATTGATTAATAATATAAAAATCAAGCAAGTTTTAAGAACAGAAACTAAAAGGAACTTACATTTAGAAAGAGACAGCTGAAAGCTTTGGAAAACTTAATTAGGAAAATAGTCTTGGAGAATTTAACACTCACAGGACACATGGAATATAAGAGAAGTAGGGAAAAGCAATGAGAAACCTACTTGGAAGATTGTACAAATGAAACAAGTACAGAGTGGTTGTAAAGGAGCAAGTATTGATGAAAGCAGTAAACAGAAGGAAGACGAAGAGAGCCATAACTACACAAATTCTGATATAACATATAAATAGAGATAGGTAAACTTAGTGGAAAATAAATGGAAAAAAGCAAGCTATAAAATATTTCTATAGTGTAAAAGTTGAAAATAATCAGATATTCAAACATTTTTTGGCAGTCTACGTTTCCTATGTAAACATGTTTCAATAAAAAAAATAATGATAAAAGTTAGCTAAAAGTAATTATTAGGAAATGATTTTAATGTTTAATTAAATATTTATACCCATTAATTAATCCAAGGTGAAGGCAGGATGTTGGTTGCAATGAACAAAATCTATAATTATGATGAATGAGGTCAATGAAGTTTTAAATCTTAAGTGTTTCAGCTGGAGAAGATTGATTAATTCCTTACAATACATGCAACAACAGATCTCTTCAGGTTATCAAATTTTCATCACTTACAGAATAAACAAGCACAAAATCTGTGCAAGCCTATGGCACAAGCATGCCAAAAATACCACTTATTCTTCGCATTGATTCCCATTTAATAAAAGGGAAATGCTTTCAATTTCTTAAATAATTCCACATCAAAAGACAACGTTCTGGTATAATTAAAAAATAAAATTAGTTAAAAATTTTTAAACTTACTTAAACCAGCAAATATAATCAACTTTGTATTAGAGTTATTGAATTTTATTTAATACTCCAGGTCTTTTCCTTATAGATGGTATAATTAAATATATAAAAGTCTTATTCTTTTAATAATCCTTGCATTAATTTCTAACCACTGACAATCTTTTTGTTCTCGATTTTCAATACATAAAATTATGTACCAAACAATACTAAGATAAATTTTGCATAAGTTTGTACTAAAATATTTTTTGTTTTCTTCTACAGTTAGAAATATTTAGTTTGTTAATGTAGAAAAAATGGCCAAAGTTGATGTGTAGTGATGGATTCAATGGACAGTTTTCAAAAAAGCTGAAATTTTGTATTGCAAGTTGATGTGAAGTTCATATAAAAAGAGGATGATGATTATTATTTCATTTTTTTCTCTTCAGCAAAAATATTTTTGCAGTACTATATAATGTCATCATCAGAGTGAATAAATGTTTTGAAATATTTGTTCAATTAATCCTACCCAGGCTTCATGGGTAGGATTGACTGAAAGATTAATGTTCATAAAGAAGTTGTTTTCATAATATTTTTTATAATAAGAAACCATTTTTGTAATAGATATCAGCCATAGATTTGGTTCTCAATTGTATTTGTACATGTTTTTGATTTGATTTTTATGGTTTATCAACTCTTTCTGAGTTATTCAAAGTCAAAACATTTTTAGGTTGCTTACAACTTCGCACATTGTCCTCCATCTAAGTACTGCTCAGTTTCAACATTGCTTAACTTTTGTGTTTGAACAAATGTTTTCAGTGTAATTTGACTATAAGCCCTCAATTGTAAGGGTGATCTTATTTGTTAATAATCTTGTATTCTGTTGGATCCCTTAATTCCCAAAAAGAGTTGAAAGAAAAGAAATGTTATAAATTTTGAGAAAGAACTCTTATATATATATATATATATATATATATATATATATATATATTACACATACAACCCTTACACCCAATTAAAAGCAAAAATAAAATCATCCTTGATAATGGTTAAATGTATAGCCGAAAGCACTCAGAATTATAGAAAGTTTGGACACTTTGTACACACTCTGTCTAAAAAAGAAGATACTTGTTCGAACAGAAGAAAAAGGAAATAAAAAGCTTAATCATAGTACCTTGTCTGTCGTCTTTAATGAAACGTATAAATGACGCATTGCTTCCTAAATATATATATATATATACATATATATATATATATATATATATATATATATATATATGGGGTGGGGATTCTATCTACATATCTAAATCTACAGGTTCAACTAAATTGACCATAATAAAAAATATTTTGAGGTTTATAAAATTCTATCATTTTATTTTAAAATAGGTTATATTGATTTTAATTTACTGGAATTCTTTAATGGAGTATTTTCATTCTTAATTTTTGAAAAGATTTTCTTTTATTATTGCTTTTCCAGTACTTAAGTCATAAACTTTACTAAAGTTAAAGAAAGTTAAATTTCACAGGCAAATAAAATATTAATTTATTTTCCAGAAATAAGCCAAAAAAGAATAAGGCATGTTCATGTATTACAGTAAAAAAGAAAGGAGTTAGTATATTGAGGTTTATTCAGTTTTCCTTATTTTATATACATTACAGTTCAAAAGTTTAAAGCCACACCCAGAATTAGCATTGGATGAACTTGACAGAAGAGTTAAAAAAAAAATAACGAAACAGATCTCTTTATGAGTCACTGAAAAAAACAAAAAAATTAAATCAATTATCAAACTTACACCTTGAGAAACTTTTGCTAGAATGCAAAAAATCTGTATTGCAGTAATCAAGGCAAAAGGAAGATAGGAGCAAAATTTAATCATAAAATGCTTTTTTTTCTTTTTGTCATAATAAAATTTCCAATAAAAAATCATGTCTCATTTTTTTTTTTAACCATGTACAATAATTTTCTCTTAAAACAACTACTTTTTGGGCCAATTTAAAAAATTTCCAAATTACCAAATTATCAAACTTTTGAACATTAGTGTGTGTATATATATATATATATATATATATATATATATATATTTACATAAGTTAATTTTTTTTGTCTCAATTTGTTGGATGAGGAGTTATTGTTTTCACTATTTACATGTGGACTATTGTTCTCATCTTTGTTGTTGTTATCCTAATGTTTTAGCTGTTCATTATTTAATAAAATGATAATTTATTATTAATGAAACTTATTTACATGCATCATCCTGGAGGGATTTATGTGAAAAATAAAATACAACAAAGAATAATTAATACTTGTTAATTTCAGTTATGATTTTTAAATGAGAAATTGCAGTTTCAATTGCTTGAACATAATGAATTTCATATTCAATGATTGGAGAGAATGTTCATTATAAATCAGGGAAAAATTTATAAAATCTACAAATCTTTGAAAACTCAAGATATTTTTAATCATTTCAACCCAAGCAAGATAATAAAGCCACTAAGATGCAAGGGATTACTGAGTGAGGGAATGTGAGAAAAAACATTAAGGAGAGAGAACAATAAAAGAACAGGAATTAAGAAGACAGACAATGATTGATATTGCATTTAAATTTTTAAAAAAATCAAATTTAACTGGAAAGCAAGTAGCCAGAATAAAGTTCCACAAATGACAAGTACTATAGAAGAAACTCTTAGCATAGAACTTACACTCACATCTAGACATTTCAATTGTAGAAGGATGAGACTTTGTCCCCAATCTAATGCTACGCTTAAATTCATAAAGTCTAGGTAGCATAGAGGAAAGAACAATTACCATGAAAATATTTATAGAAAAGGCACAGGAAAGCTATTTTATGGTAGTGGGAAACTGACTGAAGCTGAGATGACAAGTCAGGACCAATAACATTGCATGTTCTTTGTATTTTATGAAAAATGTCTAAATATATAGCAGAATGTTAAACAAAACTTACATTATTAATTAATCTAATTAACTGTGATTTCAGCAGTAACTTTGGTTCCATTTCTATATTATTTTCTGCACGTTTTCAATTTAATTCATACACAGCCAATTTTACAGGCTAATAGATTATTTTGCTAGGAATTAATAACATTTTATATTACAATGTATACAAAAATAAAACTGCTATTAAATCACAAATCAGAAGTCAGAATTTACTTAAAAAACATCTATGCAAGATTAAGAGATTACTAAAATGTGTAAACTTATAATTTTTAACATTTTAAAAAGCCAAAAACATTAATAGTATAATTATATTTTAATCCTTTCACCTCATGCAAGGTTATAAAGCCACTAAGATGTAATGGGTTAATGAGAGTGAAGGAAATGTTGAAAAGAGAGAGGACATTTAAAGACCCGTATTCAAAAAAGCTGAAGTTGATTGACATGTCATTTAAATTTTTGAAAATTTTAGTCGACAGGAAAACAAGAATCCAGAAGAGAATTCTACATGTGAGAAGGAAAGTAAGAAAATGATTTTCATGGACAGTTTGAAAATGATAATTAATAATGCAAATTTTATTTTTAAAATTATTATATTTTTGATCAAGTTTACTTAAATACTAGTTTTTCCAAAGGTTAACACCAACACATGATAAATTTGCGTTCTTTACAAATTTATTATTTAATCATTTCACCTCAAGCAAGGCAATAAAGCTACTAAGATGCAAAAGTGTTACTGAGAGTTAAAGAAACCAAGAAAACATTACTGGAGAGAAAAGGCAAGAAACAAGATGAGAACGTTAAGTAGAATTACTTATGAAACTGTTGAATAACACAACTCACTATGGGCCAAAATAATAAAGACCTTTTCTAGAGTTTGTTAATATTTATAGAAGATAACAATCAGGTAATACCAAATAAAAACAAATAAGGGCTCTCCACAGAACATAGATACTGCTTTACCTACATAGATTTGGATCAATTACTTACAGAATCAAAATTTATATGGGTTAAAGTTCAGTTCACAGCTGATTATATTTTTTTCAAACTACTCTCAGTATTTTGTATTTTTCTTCTTTTATATGCTGTGTCCCTTCAGGACATGGCTCTCCACAACTTCCTATCCTTTATTGCTCTTAGCAATGTTTGTCTTATTACTATCCCTCCTAGTCCCTGTTTGGTCATCTATTTGCAAAAGATTATTAGATAGGGTTACTTGCACTTTCACGCTGCCCCTCTTGCCGTCTATATTTCTTGTACCCCAAGTCCCTCTTTCATTTTTATGTGTGCTAAAAATTTCATGTTTCTTTCTGATTCTATGTATAAGCATCCCCTTTATTTCCATTTTCTTTAAAACTTTCTTGCTCACATGCTCTGTCCTATTTCTCCTTATTTGTATTTGTGTCATACTAAGTTTAGTAACATGGCCAAGATTTAAGCAAACGTTTGTAAATATCAATAAGATCATAGGTTAACAACAGGAGCCATTCCATAGGCACACAGTCACAAGATCAGCCTGGATGTTGGAGGAAGGCAGTCCCAAGAACAGAGAAACTTGAAAACCAAGCATAACATGTATGAGAAAGGATGCAAATACTCCTACAAAAAAAGATTTGACAGCATTCTAGAAAACAAGACACCCAAGAGAGGCTAAGTGAACATGGCCAAAACATTGTGAAAAAAATAAAAAAAATCAAAGAAAGATAAGGAAGCAGGTGGAAATTAAACTCCATGTATTGATTAAGACTGTCATGATATTCTCCAAATATATTTTAGTATAACACAAGGCTAAATTGAGACAGAAGTTTGTGTTGAGAAAGTAAAGAAGACTTCCTCTTCTATGTAACCGTGTCTCTTCAGACATTAGCAATCATGGCTCTCCACAATTTCCTGTCTTTTGTAGCTCTTAATAAATTTTGCCTTTTTGCTATCTCTTCTAAACCCTGTTCTTCAAGCCATTTAAACAAGCTCATTAGGTAGGTTATGAGTTGCTTTCAATATGTCCTGTGAGGATCATATTTTCCAAGCCTTCTTTCCTTATTATGGTACCCTAGAAATTTCAATTATCTATTTCTGATGTTAACTATAAGTATCCATTCTGTTTCCATTTTCTCTAAAGTTTTTTTAGTTGCTCACATGTTCAGTCATCCTCAGCATCCTTCTTTAGAATTACATCCTTCTTTAGAATTACATTTCTGTTGCTTCTATTCTCTTCTTCATTTGAGTGGAGATTTCGCAGCATTCACTGATATCACATAACAGTTCAGTAATCTGATTATCCTATTTCTTAAAACATTGCTCTGCTTTTGGAAAGCATTTTCACTATCCAAATGCGTCTTCTCATTTTGGCATTACACTTTCTCTAATCTGTTAAAAGACTTCCTAGATATTTAAATTGTTGAATATGTTTGGTTTTGGTATCTCCAATTTGTAATTTGCATGTTGGGCTGTTCCTTTTGGTGACAAGCATGCTTACTGGTCTTTAGAATCAGCTTTTGAAAAACTAGCAATTGGCTTGGAGGGATGAATACACAACTATCACAGCCATATGGTAGACTATAAAATAAAATAAAAAATTATTTTATTCAACAGACTAAGTATTTTCTTCTCTCCAGTTGGTGCCTAAATTTTATCTCCCCAAGACATGGAGATCATAGGTAGGACATGGAGATAATCATAAAACATTATGCTTATCTGACTTATTTCATTTAATCAGGAAATTATTAACCACTTTAATGTAGAATTGGTATTTGAAATGGAGAATTACTATCATATCAGTACTGGAGCTGAACAATTCTCACTTTTCAGCCTTCATAGTCATTTATGTAGTCTTGTGGTAGAAAACATTTTCTTTTGCAAGACTATTTCTATTCTATCACTATTTCCATAGCAAATATTCAGACAAGCTCTATTTTCTAGTACAAACAGTTTGGGCTTTTATAGATAGCACTCACCCTGCTACACCCACAAAGTCAAATAAATCTCATTTCATCTGTGCATCCTGGGTATGACGATAAACTACATCCGCGTCCTGGGTATGACGATGAACTACGTCCAACAGCAAGACCTCTGATAATATGTTTTTGAAAAAATAATGTTGCCAGCTATACATTTTTGAGGAAAAAATATTAACAGAAATAGATTTTTGACAAAACAAAAGTATTACCAGGAAAAAAAAAATGTCAGCATTAAATGACCCATTGAGGTTGATGTGCCGTAAAACAAACCAAACCATTTCATCTGTATTCCAGTTGTAAGGAGGAAGTTCCAATGAGATTGCTTTTTCTCAAGAACTGTTACTTTGTGGAACAGACTCCTATATGGATGCTTCCCTGAGCATTACACACTCCTTTAAATCAAGAGTTAATCATTAACTATCCTCTTTATGTTCATAATCATCATTTCTTTCTACCACCTTTTACATTCATATCATACAGCTCATTCAATAGCCTTCTACCCTTGAGCCTTGTATTAGATGAATAATTGATTCTTGACACTGTATCATGTAAATCATATCTTTTCAATTTTATAGAAATTATTTATCTGCATAACCTTATTTATATAATGTTGTAACCTAGAAAGGGTTACTGAATGAGGAATAACCAAAATGGAGGTTGGAAATTAAATCGTAATCTTTATAAGATCAACAAAATACAATACTCGCCAGCGGTGTGAAGTAGGTAAACCACTGCTAGTGATGGGCTACTTAGCATATTACCACCACTTACAATAGTGTCTAACATATTTATGAGGATTAGGACATACCCATTAGTGTTCATAGGTACATTATATAACATATAACATACTCTGAAGGGACATATAAATGTCATTTTCAAAATTTCAAGCAAGTATTTTTTGAAATTCTACAATAAGTCATTTGCATTATTCACAAGTTATTCATACTAGTTTTATCATCTTTGCTGCTTTTATAACATCTTATCAGATGTATTCTTTGGCTTTGCTGATTTGTATAATTAATTTAGTAGGTTTGTTTTCTCTTAAAATAGGTATTGAGTATTTATTTTTATTTTTCTGATTTCTTTATTTATTGAGTATTGGCACAATGAAGAATAAATGTAACTTTTATGTTGATAGGTTTGATTAGTTCAAACTTTTGTTTTTATAAAAACATGTCGGTAAGTCACTTTCCAACAAGATTATCATTATATTTTTAAAATTCAAAGTAACTTCTTACTTTTAATTTATTCAGTAAATAGTGAGAGAGAAATTCACTATTCAGTTTCAATCAGAGCCCAAACGTTTCATAGATGATAATCATAAACTTGAATTTAGAAATAAAAATTCATATCTTTTCTTTTTCTAACTCCTCATAATTATTCGTGGGAGTGGAAGCTTGGGTAAATGAATGGCAGAACAGGATTTAGGAGAGATAAGAAAAGGACAAAATTCATTAAGAGCTATAAAGGACATGGAATTGTGGAGAGCCATGACCACCAACAACTAGAAGTAGCTAAAACTTGGGCATTTGAGTGCAGAATCTAACAACATGGACAACAATGCTTGTGGTTGTAGATATCTTCAGAACATTGTTGGTTAAAAAAATCCACTTCTGGTGATCTTCAACCTGAACTTGATTATGGTAAAAAGTCATCACTCAAGAATGAAGAATTAATGACACATATAGGGTGCTATTAGAAGCAAAACTTGTGGTGACTTGTGGAGACTTAGACAAAGCTCATTCTAACCCATAAAATATTGGAAAATATATCTGATAATAAACTGGCAAAAGAAATGAAAGACCATGACGATTACCAAGATTGCATGGTTTTACACTTGCCAGTATTTAGTTGTTCATTAAAAAAACAAATTTCCTTGTAATTAATAATACTGAGAATTGTTTTCTTTTACATAATTGGACATTCTTTGTCTCCTATTCCCAATTTTTCACAAACAAATCTTCACCTCCCAAAAATGTTCCTGAACTTTTAGTGTAATTACTGTAACTATAGTCATAATGGTATGATTTGCCATTTCCTTATAAAGAAACTTTCAGCATTCATTGACCAACAAGTGTTATTGTCAAATAGAATTTAGAAAATCTTTCTCTTAAACAGTTTCTCAACAAAATAAGTTTCTCAAGTTCACTATTATTGTTCTTTGTAGTACTGATGGGGGTTTCTTTCCTCATATTAGTTTAGGGTATTGTGGAATGCCAACATCTTGATTATAGTATTATTTTCTCTTTGAGTTACATGTACTATCCATTTTAGTTGATGCTGCTTTTAATAGTCATCAAGTGACATGGATTTGGTTATTTAGTACAGTTCTTTGTTTGTTATTCTGTAGTACCAGTCCATGAGATCTGATGAAAGATCTTTTTTAAGACATACAGGATTCATTTGCTAGAAACCATTTTTAATCAAACCAAACATCTAGTGTTACTGTTTTATGCATAAAGTATTACAAACACTTTAACCAGCATTGGTGAAAAGGAAGTTTGCAAAGTAACAGATTGAAAAAAATGATGCATTCCTACTTAACAGTCCTTATTCATTAAATCTTATCCTGACTGATTGCCGCTTTTTTCCAGGCCTTAGATGCATATACACACTAGCTGAGTTATACCAATATGGATCAGGTCAAAAAAGGAAGTTTGTTGATTTTTTTTAATCCCAGTTTTTAACTTGAAGGAATAAATTCACTGCAGGATTGTTCTCAACACTGTGTTAATTCTCATAGTATTTCTTTTATGTGCTGTATCCCTTCAAGAAGTGTATGATTATGACTCTTTCTGATTTTATGTATTAATATCTTTTTTTATTTTCATTTTCCTTAAAACTTGTTTGTTACGCACATACTCCATCCATGTTATTCTCAGTATCCTTCTGTAAAACCAGATCTCTTTTGTCTCAAGTCTTCAATTCATCTATGAAAATATTACCAAATATTCACTGCCATATAGGAAGATTTATAATATATAGCAATTCAGTACTTGTTTCTTTGTTTCTAATGAAATTTTCCTGTTTCTTAATTTTATAGTGGAACACACCTATTCTATAGTTAATAGACCTTCCCATCTATGATAAGTAGGAGTAGTAAAAGTAACAAGTCTGTCGGTCAGTGAGTGGGTCAGTCAGTCGATGTCGGATGACTGTTAGTCAGATATTGTATCAGCCACCACAACTAGATTACTGCGTCATTACCTATTATATCAAGTTCCTAACATTTTTGTATGTCGTACCTATTTTAGGACCGACTTAGTACAAATACAAGCCTCCACTGTGAAACCACTACATAACACTTAACATTTTATTTAGATTTTGGAAGACATTTTTGTTAATTCACTGTATTGTTTGAGTTAAGTCTCACATTTCAACTGTTAAAACAATCCCCAGATAATTAAATTTCTGTACTTGCTTGATTTTGGCATCTACAATTTGTAGCTTGCATCCTGGGTTGTTATTCTTGCTTACGGCCATACAGTCTGTCTTTTTACAATTGATAGTTTGTACTTCTTTCTCACTTTCCAATGTTGTCAAAGCATTTCTGCAGTTTTCTGCATTTCAGCTGAATTATAATGTTTAAAATTTTGGTCTAAAAATTTCATTTATTTTTTTCTAACCTGATGAAAACCTAATCCTGCAGTATATATATCTAAGCCTTAATATTGGCAAATTTTATTAAGGCAGGTGTTGTTTTTTTTGTTTTTTGAGTAAAACAAGGTATTGCCTCTATAAAGAAAAACATGCCACTAAACAAGATAATTCTATCATGGTAATCCCTTTAAGTTGTGAATTTTCTCATTTTTTATGACTGGTATATAAAATAATGAAATTTAATTATAAGATGTAGGTGACAAATAAGATTAAAACATTCACTGAAATATCAGAAAAGGGGAAGAGACTTCTTCTGACTAAGGAGGAAAACATATTTTTAATGAGATGCCACACAGTACAATGAGTTACATGCAAACATTAAAAAATAATCATAATGACACACTACTTTCAATCCAGTAAGAAACATCTTTTTTGTGAAATGAATTTTCAGAAAGCTTGACAAATCAACATTTGTGGCTCTCATACAACAGTGAATGAATTTTCAATAAAACAAACATGACATTATCTGATCTCATAAAAGATACCCTCTTTTCCTTCCTGAATCAGTTAAAATGTTCCCAAAGTATTATTTTTAAAGTTGAGGATCTGGTAAGCTATGGCACATCATTGAATTTCAGCATATCGAAGTAATAAATTCTAAATATTACAAATAATTCTATATAGAGCTCAATTTAGGATAGTAAACTGGAAACAGTATAGGTTGCCCCAAGGGTATTTTGGTCCAACATTATAAGATGTTAGAAAGTGAAAAGATAAACCCGAGAACTCAAGTCATGGACTTAACTAGCCTCATCAAATTTAAACTCATATGGATGCCATGTATGGTATCTAATTCATTCAGAAATGTTAAAACTATCATCTATATACAACATTTTCCTCAGGATCAATAATTAAAAATATCTTCAAGTGAATGAATCCTTTAGATCTTAAAGAAAATGACCCTTCATCAGATTTTATAGACTGACACAACACAATCACAAATAAGTTTATCAAATGAAAAAAAAAACATTACCTGAAGACTTCCAAAAGGAGCAATGAAAAAATGAGTAGTAAATGTAACTTGAAAAGAAAATAATGTTGACTTTCGACATTACCAAAAACAAAAAGGTTGGAAGGAAACTTCTACCAATAATAGAAAGAATGACAGTGGGCTTGTAAAATTTAATTTCTTGAAAAAGTGTTTTAATAGAAAGAATTTATACATTTCAGTCGACAGCAATGCTGTTTGGTCAACCTTAATAGCCAGGACCTGCCATACCATTATATAATAGCAAATCACCCACATTCCCTCCATATTCCACTCAAACAGCTTTTTTCTATGAAACAGATTCTCAAATGGATGTTTACACAATCACTACAATCTTAACCTGTTCAAGTCTAGAGTTAACCATTATCTTCCCCTCCTATCTATATAAACTACCCATTAACATAACCGTCTAACTTGAGTGACACACTGGACCTTGTAAAGGCTGAACCTTACTGTAAAAAATAAAAATATCCTTTATGAAACTAGTTAATTCCACTATTACTAATGTTTACCCAGATGTCCTAGACTATTTATATATAGTCTGAGTTTATATTACTTTAATATTAAATATAAATAGGGATTGGCTTCTATGTCATTAAATGAATTAAAATGTATGAATCTTTTGAAAGAAGAAGGTTATGTTCTAAAAACATCTGAAGTTTCTTCCCATTTAGGTCACCTGAAATTATTTTTACCTCTAAAAAAAAAAAAAAAAAAAAAAAAAAAAAATCAACCAGGAATATTTCATTAATAATTAAGAACATTTTCTACTTCTGTCAGTCTAATCCATGATATTCATATTCAGATATCTGCACTGAACAACCATTAACTTAAATGATCAGCTATAATCATTATTTAAAATAATAAATCTATTAAAAATATTGATTATCAATTTTTCCTGGTAGTTTAAAATTACAGAAAATTGTCCTGATTCAATGATAGCTTAAACATGATGAAGGGAAAAAGTAAACAAATAAATGGATTACATTTTAAAACTCTCAAACTTCTCCATAAAATCTACTTTCTAAATGATTAATGTTCTAAACAAATTATTTTGTTCTTTGGGAGATTGGTCTTGTGTATCTGCTATTTCCTCAGAGATTCTTGACAAAATCCAAAAGCTATAATGTCAGTACTGACCTGGCATCCTGGCTTCATGTTCCCATCACTGTAACATAATTTCCCTGTACTTTTTCTAGAAATATTTTCATGGAAATTGTTTTAAGTTTTACTTGTTGATACCTTGACTTCCTAAATAACTATAACAGATTGCATAGCACTAGATTGGCAGCTCGGTCACATCATTTTAGTATAGAAATTGCTAAACTTAGATGTAACCTCTATCCTAATAGTTTAGTCTTTCACACTTCTCATCTGTGGAACTCTCTCCTGGTTAATTGCTTTTCTGTCAACTATGATCCTCCAAATTTTAAATGCAATGTCTTCTATCTTTTTTATTCCAGTTTTTTTTTATTGTCATTTTTTAATAACATTTTTACAGTTTGAAAGAAACTCAATAGCTCCTTGCATCTTAATGATTTTAGCACCTTGCTTAGGATGAAATATATATATATATATATATATATATATATATATATATATATATATATATATATATATATATATATATAAAGAAGTTGTGAGAATTTAATTCTTGGAGTGCTTACCTGGTCACTATTATTTTGAGTAGCCAGGTAGGCAAATGTTGGTTTTACACCAGTGCCTTATCAGAATTGTTAAGATTTAAAGCATCATTCTCATTCTTCTGTCCTCTCTTATAATCTACCACACAAAACATTGCTGTTACACTCATAATAAATTCTGAAGTGCATTTGGCCAACATTTAATGATATTTTAAATTTCTACAATTTCTGGTTAGCTCCCTTACATTAGAACTCTTGTTTTGAAAAAAAAGGATAGGTACAACTGGTAGATTTAAAATTCAAAATAACTATAACAGATTGCATTCATGCATGTTTTCAAAAATCACCATCACAATGATCACAATTACATTAAGTTTATCTTTGCAATACTCCACTAAGGATAATCTGAAGAGATCAAAAGTACTTGCGTAAGAAAAAACTATGGCACCTTCCTCGATGAATTTCAACTTAACATCAAGAAGCTGATTAGAGAACTAGAAAGGATTATTATAAAGATAAATAGACATATGTCTACTATTTACATTATTCAGACTATTGTCACCATATTTGTCACCATATTTATTACAACATTTCAGCTGTTGTACGCTCTGGCCTTTTTCAGGTTGTTGGAATGTCGAACTGAACCCTTTATTTTGCTCACTGGGGTAAACTATTAATGAATGTCAGTTAAAGAGTGTGAGTTCAATGCCCGGTTAAGGCAGTGGAGAACTTTCAAAGGGGAATTAACAGGAGATAACTGATAACTGACATCCATTAAACATGGCACGTGGAACTAGAACAGTCTATGCCAGTGAGTGAAATAAAGGGTTCAGTTAAACATTCCAACAACCAGAAGAAGGCCGAAACGTTGTAATAAATTTGCGACAAATGTGAAGACAATAGTCAGAATAATGTAAATAGTGTACATAATACCTCATCTCAGAAATATAGACAGACATATGTCTATTTAATGAAACATGTTTGAATGAATATATGTTGCCTATATATATTAGGTTGCAAAAATAATATCATTTTTTGACGTTAAAAAATACATAAAAAAAACGATATTATTTTTGCACCAAACATATATATATATATATATATATATATATATATATAAACATTGCTGCAACTATTGTTGTGAAAACTGATACAAAGCATTTATTAGATGATCTAGAGGAAGTCCTAACGTTGAAGAAGAACTACCTCTAACCTAGGTTAGTCCAACAGAGTGTTAAACTACCACCAAGTCTTGTTGCATTTCTCTCATAATGTATAATGCCAGATAGATGCAGAGACAACTTCTTCCCAATCACCTACCACTTTTCTGTTGATCCTGGGATCAGGTTTATACAAACATACATATTACTGAATCAATAAGATTTCAGGATAATAAGGAAAAATAATAATAGAAAAACTGAATATTATATAATGAAAATTTTAGAGCAAAATAAGTGTCATGCTAGGGACCAATTGATTTCTCATCTTAAAACATAGTGTTTAAAATTTGATATATTTATAGGGTAAGATATCGGAGATAGAACATTTATAGGTATAGACTGTGTAGTCATAGAAATCTACACTGCATGATGACTGCTTCAAAGTGATGATTTTCAAACGAATAACATCTGAAGCATAAAACTGACAAGCAACATGTAGTGAGGATTTTTATGTTCACACATTATGTAGACATGGCTAACTACACATTTCCAAGTTTAGCCATATAAGTAAATATGCTTGAGCACATTTGTGTTTGTTTAACACATAAAGATTCAACTGTAGTATACTATAACAATGCTGAGTGGACCTTATAGTTAAATTTTCTGAAAGAGCGTGTTCAATTTGGCATGATCAAAAAAATAAATATTACATTGAAACCCTAGGTCATGATGACTTGTGACTTCATGCTAACATAACCACTGGCACCTTCTGAATAATTTTGTTTACCTTTTGTGTATGATGACACAAAGCTTGGGTCAATGTGTGGTATGATTTTCAGGCACTTCTCAACATTGCCACATGCTCCTTGATATTATCAAAAAGTCATCTTGAAAAAAGAAACTTTAGTCTAATGGTCATAATGCTCTTACTCTAACCACTTAGCTGTGTACATATATATATATATATATATATATATAGCAACATGCAAGCAAATGTCTGAAATTGCTCTATATTATTGTCATTCTTTTATAATGACATTGGAGGCATGGTGGAGTAATGGATAGCAACTCTGATTGAAGAATCAGGGAGCCAAGTTCAAATTCCAGTCAAATCCATTGCATTCATTTATGTACTAATACCCTTGGGAAAGGTATGAATCGTCTTCTCCAACCAGACCAGGTTCTATAACCTTGGATGGCAACTGGTCTACTGCAGAAAGAAATGGCAACCTACTGTAGGAAAAAATTTGCCTCATCAATCATGTATCAAAAGATACATGATTGCATAAGTGTGTATCATGCATGGCATATAACTGACTGATATAAGTTTTGTTAAAAACCAAAGAAAAATCCAACATGACAACATAACTTGGTGTGTGAAAAGACGATAACATAAAAAACAACATGTGCAAACGGGTGATATTTGGAAAGAGATAAAACTGACATAATACAAAAGACGATAAATACATATATATTGAAACAATATTTAAATAAATATTCTTTGATAATGACTCACAAAAGCAGAAAATACTCAGGCATTAAACAATTTTTCAACAGAAAATCATCCAAAATATAGAAAAAATAAATAAAAAATATTCTTAACCAATAATTTTCACTGGTCTTTAACCAAACTTGTATAAGCTAAAATATTTGCTGCCCAAATACACCTAATATATTTGTGTGTATGTGTGCAATTAGTATCTTTTCTTCAATATATATCACCATCTGTTTACATACTAACAAATAGATGTTTATTCCATCTATTATCAGAATCTGATGCTTTATTTTTTAATTCCTACTCAGTACATATATGTACCCATTGGGTGATATATGTCAGTCTCTAAATATAAATGCAGATATTAATATATAGAGAGATGAACACAGATTTAAATTAGATTGGATAGATTAAATTTTTAAGTGTGCATGGGTTGTAATCACCTTATTAGAATTCTGTTTGTCCCTCCCTTAATTACTTAGTGGGTATGTTCCACCCTGCCAATAACTCATAAATAATGGACTATTCCATTTTGATCATAGAAAAATGGAAAAGACATATCACCAACTTATCTTGGTTCCAGTGAAAGAAAAAAAAAAGTGATGATTAAAGTGCTTAATGGCTGTTTCAGTGAAATGAAAAAAGTTGTCAACTTCTAATCTTTTCATTTGTACCACCTTATTTATTTGAATAATGACCAGCATGCATATTTATGATTATTATTAACAATTATTATTAACAAAGTAATGATTTTTAACAATACACTCAGTCAGTTAAGTGCTACATGCTTGGGTGATCATGTATCTTTTGATACATAACTTACAAGGCAGAAAATTTTTCCAGCAGTAGGTTTCCATTTCTTTCTGTGGTAGACTGGTCAACAATGAAGGCTAAAGAACCCAGTCTGTCCTGCTATTCAACCCATGGCTGGCAAGGGAAAGAGATGGATTCATACCTTTACCAAGGGTATTTATGTGTAAGTGAATATAACAAATTTGACTGGGATTCGAATTCGGCTCTCTGAGTTCTCATTCCGAGCTGGTATCCATTACTCCACAATGCACATCCGCACAATACACACCCGCACAATACACACTTTTTATTTAAATTCATAGACACATCAATATACACACTTATATAATTTTCAAATACATATGTCTATCTTTGAATATGTGTGTGTGTATATATATATATTATATTATATTATATATATATATATATATATATATATAATAATAAAGGAAACTTTAATTATTCATTTTGATCATAATTTATTTTGTGAACACTGAAATTTTCATTTCTTTAGATCAAAATCTCCTTAGTAAATGGAGACAATACACTGGATGGATATATTAGATTGATAGAGGGGGAGGGAAAGCAAAATAAATGAGATGAGATATGGGGGGAGGTTTGAAAAGAAAGGGTTAAGGAACTAATGGTTGCGTAGGTGTAGGCTTAAATCGGCTGGCTTGGCCGAGAGTTTTTTCTTTAAAATTTGGGACTTTTTATATAGGGTTATACATCAAATTGACTGATATAGTTTGTTGTTTCAGGCAGGACAAACCAACTCAATTCCAAATTAGTCTAATGAAAGAGTCTTTAATAGAATAATAAGTAGAGATTACAACAATAATACCTAAGTATTCATCTCTTCAGACAGAAATTTCTTAGTCAATGGAGACAATATATTAGATTGATAGGGAGAAAGGAATGCAAGAGAGAGGGTGTGAGAGAAGGTGGGGAAGGTTCTTTTAAAAAGATAAGATTTGGGGTGGAAAAGAAAGTCTTAAGGAGGTAATGGATGGTTGGTAGTAAGCCTTAACAGACTGACCTAGCCAAGAATTTCCTTAAAATTTAAAACTTTGTACATTAGTTTCTGCAGCAAGTTGACTGATATGGCCCATTGTTTTCGGTATGACCAAATAACACAATTCCAAAGTAGTTAGTTCAATGAAAGAGTCCTTAATACAAATAATAATTAGAAATTATAATAATAACAATAGTAATCGTATTATCAGACATAAATAGAGGGATTTTAAATACAGTTAATTAAACTAGATAAATTTACAAATTAAGAGTGAAAAAAAAAATATAAACAATGGTGTATGGATAATGATACAAAAAATGTTAGTTTAGAAATAATAGGTGTGGTGTACATCAGCAAGACAGTCATAGTTCCAAGTATGAGTGAAGAAACACACAAAAAAGCAACAAAGTCATTTGATACCCAATACCAACCCACATTACCATCTACGCATATACGTGTACATACCTTCTTACATGCACATGAATGTACACACATATGTGCTATTACTTATAAAATTGAACCAACACTTCAAGTGTGCAATCCACCACCCCCAAAAATATAATAAGCGTTTTTAGGGGATTTTAAATTTATTCTCATGTCTACATTTGAAGAAGAGTTCACTCCATTGGTTTAACAAATTGGTTAGCATTTGTGTATTTAATTATTGCAATTATATATATATATATATATATATATATATATATATGTGTGTGTGTGTGTAGAAAGAAGAGAGAGGGATATATATATATATATATATATATATATAGAAAGAAGATATATATGTAGAAAGAACAGAGAGGGATATATATATATATATATATATATATATATATATATATATTTGTATGTATGTAGAAAGAAGAGAGAGGGATATATATATATATATATATATATATATATAGAGAGAGAGAGAGAGAGAGAGAGATAGCATATCATATGCCTGAACTGAAATACAATATACTTTAAATACAAACATATGTGAACATTTCATTGTGAGTGGATTCATAATAAATGTTTTAATTGCTAAATATCTCCAGGGTGTAGGGGCATAATACTTATTTTAGCAAGAAAAATCAATTGTTTTTCTCACTCTCTCTTCATTCAGACATTAAATAGAATAAAATAGATTTGCGTCAAAGAACTAATGTCCCACGGCTATCCATGTAGAGTTTTTAATATTTATTGCAGAAGAATCATTATTATTGCAGAACTTGTTATTGTCACTGTAATTGTTTCTAATTATAATGGTAATTCTTCTGAAAATAAAATTGTTAAAAGAAATATTAATTTCCCCTTTAAGAATACTCTGCCTCATGATAATTATTTGAGTTTTGTCATTTCCATTTATTTTTTTTATTATCGGTATTTTCATCATTTTTTAAATAATGTTCATTAAGTTGTTCTTCAGTGAGGCTACATTTTAAAATCTGGATTTAAGCTTTAACAACTGTTAAATTTGTTTTCAGATTCTTGGCTTAAGTATTTTTTTATCATTACAAGTTTTATTATTTACCTTGACTAGCATTTTTGCTGCCTTTTTATGCTCTGAGCTGAGCCATTCTTCTTCAGTTGTTAAATATTAATAGTTATAATCTTATGTTGTTTTGTTCTCTGTTATTAAGTATTTCATTGTTGCAAATATTTTATCAATGATCGTCCTTGATAAAAATATTAATTAAAAATATTTTACATATTTGATGCCAATTTTATCACAAGTAAAGAAAACGATGTGCAGGACATTTAATAGATATTGGTATAGAAAGTGGAATTGGTGATTTAAGTTCAAATCCAGCTGATTGCATTCATTTTAACATGTCAGCTCTTGGAGAATCCTCTTCTCCCAGCTTTATAAGTTAAATAAGAGGTTAGACTGAGCTCTCTAATCTTGGCAGACAACTAGTCTAAAAGAAAGAAAACTCTAAATTTAAAACTTGGGAGAAGACATTGGAAAAAAAAATTGTCTTTCCAATGAATGCATAGCAATTCCCAGACAATAAAGAAAAGGCATCTATCAAGAGTCATGATAATCCCTATGTCTTGAAAGGATATAGCATTTAATAAAAGATATCAATGAAATAAATCCAAATCTCTTTTCATTTTATAATTTAAAATACTCAAGAAATGCAAATATATTAAAAGGAAAAGTATATTCAATTTATAGTTGTAGAAATTTAGATATTTACTATGGGGATGTCAGTTGTTTGCTTGTGTGTATATATATATATATATATATATATATATATATATATATATATATATTAAGCCCAGCCAAACAGCTGGACCTCATTATTAGTCTACAATATTAACTTGACTTGAGGTTGTTTATGAGATAGTTGATGCTAAAGTCAGTTCAATTAGGAATCAAAACTGCTATTTTCAGTCAGATTATATAAAGAAACTTCTTCTGTGGCATCATATTACCTGAAAATAACCTAATTGTAGATATTTTTTAACATCAATCAGTTATAGGCAATCATATATCTTTTAATACATGACTGATGAGGCAGATTTTTTCCCACAGTAGGTTGCCATTTCTTTCTGTGGTAGACCAGTTGCCATCCAAGGCTATAGAACCTGGTCTGTCCTGCTATTTACCCATAGCTGGGAGGAGAAGAAGAGGCTTCATACCTTTTCCAAGGCTATTAGCATGTAAGTGAATGTAATGGATTTGACTGGAATTCAAACTCAGCTTGTAGATTCCTCAGCCTGAGTCACTATCCATTACTCCACCATGCCTCCATTTTTAACCTGACATTTCCTAATTATAGACATCTATGTTCTTTTATTTCTAAAAATATTAATGGATGTCCTAGTGGCCAAGTGATTAGCAACTTGAAAGACAGAATCACAAGCCATCTTCATACTCTAACTGAGATAGTTTGCATTATCTTTGCACTAATGCCTATGGGAAAAGTATGAATAGGATTCAATGTCGGAAATAATTCTGAAAAAAGTATTTAATTAAAAAGAAGTCATATCTAATAATTGTGCAAAGTTGTACTCTATTTTGAGAAAATGATTTTTCCCATAAATTTAAAAAAAAAAAATTCAAGGATAGAAATTCATTTTTTGGTCATAGTTTCTATGTGTTAATATTTTTGCAAATATTTACAAAGTTAAAATAGAAATATTTTCTTAATTGCTTAGAAACAACAATTCTGATAGAATCAACATTCCTAGATGGACTGAAGATTATCAGCATCTCTCTAAAACAATTGATACAAAGTATAGTGAATTTGTTCTTGTATTCAGTTTAGATAAGTCAAAACTCAGGCAATATTCCTGATAGTTTCTTATAATTATGAATTGGAGAAATTCATAATGGACATTATCATGGAAAATTGTGATAACACTGTATTTTATAAAAAGCACCTACAATTCAAATGCTTACAGAATTTTAAACATTTAACATTAGATTATTTTTAGCAAGATAAAAAATAAAATACTCAAGAATCAGTTGGTAAATTTTAAACCTTACTCTTCACTTTTAATTTCAGTTGGAGAAAGAATCACAAAAAATGAATAAATAAATTTTGGTTCTTATCTCTTTCTGTGCAAAACTTCCAATGTCTTTATCAAAAGAGTAACCGATCAAAAAAACCCCGTCGTTTTTAACTGTTTGAATACAACCAGAAGCAGATAGTATTAAAATAAAAAGCGTTGGCTAATGGCAAATTTCCAGCTCAAATTTCAATTTTTGAAAATAGTTTTTGAAAAGAGCAGAAGAATCATGTACTTTCAAGTATAAACATCAATCATTGCAAACATGGAGGCCTCTATCTGGATCTATATTCTCTCAAATTCACTAGAATCTTATTCAAATTAAGGGCATCAGGCTTCTCTTGGGATTCCATCATGACAATAACTAATGTCTTTACCACAAGAACAATATAACACAGATCCTGAAACATAAATCATCTTGAACATATTTGATTCTAAGTGGATAAAATGTCCATTAAATGCAACAAACACAGCCAGTCTTCTTCCACACATTTCCCAGTATAAAACAATCACCTCAGAATGAGTATCTAAAAATAATCAGCTAACATTCTATGCAAATACTTTAAGATTTATATGGCACACATGGGGAAACATTCACAAGATTGGGACCATTTTTATGATTTCAAATGTATAATCATGAAACTGAATGGAAAGTGCTAATAATGCTCTAAGCTAGCATTTTAGTTAATGTATATCAGTTGTGTACAAAAAGTAAAGAGATAAAACCTTCAGCTGGGGGCCATATTTTCAGACAAAGTGTAAGCAATCAGTATTGAAAGTTTTATTGATTAAAGAAACTTGACATCAGACCATCAAATGATTTTGTCCCAGAGCTGTAGCAGAAAAAAAGCAAAACTAAATGCAAGTCAAAATATAATATTTTAGATAAATAAAAATTAAACCTTTACTTATTTTCCATTTAGCTTAAACCTTAAAGAATTTCATTCCTTAATATTTACTTTAGCAATGACAATATTCCTTAAAACAAAAGATTATTGTTTTGTGTATTAATATTTATTTTTTCATAGCTTTTTTGGAAGATCAGTAAAATATTTTAACATTTGAAGAAAGAAATGGCATTGTGTAGAGAAAATTAATTTTTCTACTTACAATGAAAAATATATTTTATCATATTTATTGATAAATTGATATAACATGCTAAAAATACTGGTTTGCATTCAATTACTGAAGTTAAGTAGTAGTGGCCTGCTGCTGCTTACATAATTAAATAAGGAACTTCTTGAAAAGATCATGTACTATAAGAACTTCCTATAATTTGTAATATGTTTCAGCTTTAAATAACCCATAAAGGGTTGATAAGGCATAAAAAAACAAACAAGCGATCAATTTTCTTGATATAGCAATGGAAGAGAAGAGCATCAGGAAAACATTTTCAGAAAAAAATGGCCTCGTGTAGAGAAAATTAAACAATGAAACAATATTTTTATCATATTTATTGATAAATTGATAGAACATGCTGAAAATACTGGTTTGCATTCAATCACTGAAGTTAAGCTGTATAAATTGATAGAACATGCTGAAAATACTGGTTTGCATTCAATCACTGAAGTTAAGCTGTATCGGCCTGCTGCTCCTTAACTTGACTTGGTTTCTCTTTGCCCATCTTGCCATCAGTATATCCTGTGTTAAATTCTCCAAGTCCTCTTTCCTCACTGTGTTTCAGAAATTTAAACTGATTTAAAAGCTAAGCAAAGTACTAAGAAATGAGAAAATTTCATTAGAAATAAAGGAAAAAGTGTTGAACCCTTATGTAATATCAACCCTCTTGTATGGTAGTGGACAATCACTCCACAAATGAAGTGGAAACTTGAGGCAGCAGAAATGTGGTTCCACAGGAAAATGTTGAAAATTCTATGGATGAAGAATAAATAAGAAGTCTTATGAAAAATGGAAACAAAAAAAACACTTAGAATCAGGAAGATGATGAGGAAGGAGTGTTTGAAAATTTTGACACTCACAGAACAAATTGAAAGAATGAGAAACAGGGCAAAGCAGCAGGGCATCTACCTGATGAACATGTGAATGGATGGTGGAATTGAGGGGTGCTCAGAGACATGAAGTTGTGGAGAGTCATTACTGACTACATCTTCAAAGGAACACAGCACATAAAAGAAGTCTTTTGTTTCCATTTTCCTTAAAACTTTCTTGTTCACTATTTACATTATTCGGACTATTGTCCTCATCTTTGTTGCCATATTTATTACAATGCTTTGGGTGTTGTACACTCCAGCTTCCTTCAGGTGGATGGAATGTCGAACTGAACCCTTTATTTCGCTCACTGGGGTAGACTGTTCCAGTTCTACGTGCCATGTTTAATGGATGTCAGTTATCATTTATCTCCTGTTAATTCCCCTCTCCAAGTTCTCCACTGTCTTAACCGGGTATTGAACTCACACTCTTTGGGTCCTTTCACTGGATCTAACCAACGCCTTTATCCACTCTGCCATTTGTCCTCTTTAGCATCTCTAAATTCCCATCATCACTTGCACTTTTGGGGTCATTATAAAGGAAAACTTAGGAATTGTTTATTTATCAGTTTGCAGATAATTGAAACTGCATGAGTGCAAACTATTTCATATTAAAACATTGTACGCACAGACACTTGCACTTTGTGCATATGCTGACATTTCAAGAAGATTCAAAATGATACTGCCTGGAAATATCAATAACTTGCTAAAAGTGGAAACTGAAAAAAAAATGATATGAACAAAAAAAAATAACAAAAAGAAATATAAGCCACAATAATTTAACAGATATTAGAGAAATGACACCAGGAAAGTAAGCTGAAAATTAAGTTTTATGGCTTTCATATTTTTTCAACAGATGGAATAAGTCAGCAGATATTATCATTGCTTGACAAAATCTTTTTTTCGTTCAACCCCAAATTACCTGCTCTCCAATATTAATATCTACTTTTGTAAATCTTTCTTTTTATAGGCATTAAATTACTGAATATTGCACAGCATGGTCAAAGGAAACAGAAATTAATCTTTAGGGATTTGCATATATTCCTACATTTACTAGCCCAGCAGAACACTTAGTAGATTTTAAAAGTATTAAAAAGATTTCTCAAGTTTTAAATATAAAAACATTTTTCTTTTATGTGCCATGTCCATTCAGGATGTGGGTAATAATGGCTCTCCACAATCTTCCTGTCATTTGTCGATGTTAGTAAAGTTTGTCTTTTTGCTATCTTTTCATCCCTGCTCTGCCAATAATTTAAACAAACTCATAATGTAGGTATTTGTTGCTTCTATGTCTCAATCTTTCTTTCAAGAATTCCTGTGAGTTTCAAATTCTCCACGTTCTCTTTCTATTATTATGTGTCCTAGAAATTTCTATTATTTCTAAATGTCTTTTTTTTCTCATTTTCCTTAAAACTTCATGGTTACTTGCATAATTATGTAGCATCACATTCCTGTTGCATCAAGCTGCTGCTTCATCTGTGCAGAGATTGTCCAGCATTCACTGTCCTATCGGAGGACTGAAATAACTTAATGGGACAATATTTTTTGTATGTCATAAAATTTTCCTATTTTGTAATACTTTGCTTAGCTTTTCAAAGGCATCATTTTTGCTAATCCAATGCACTTTTAGATTTTGGTGTCACATTTTTCATCCTTTGATAAAACTCTTCCTATATAATTAAATTTTTGTATTTGCTTGATTTTTGGCATCTCCAGTTTGTAGTTTTCATCTTGGCTTGTTCTGTTGACTGCTATACATTCTGCTTTCTTACAATTAATTTTTAGTCTTTACTTCTCACTTTACTTTACTATCTTCTTTAGAAGTTTGAAAATATTAAAGGTCTTACAGAATCTATAGGTTGGCCCAGAATTGCAAACTACTGGTCAGAACTCTGATAACTTGTACTGAGTGAGGGTAGTTTAAACCCTGCAAGCATAGAATTCTGATAGTGATGGGTTGGCTTTGTTTAACAAATATGAGGTCTCTGAGACAGCATCAACTGTCAGAAAGGTCAAAATTCCTTTGTGAGTCAACCCTGTACAGAAATTTAAGCCAACCAGTTGACATGCAATCTCTCGCTTTTTCATAGAAATCATGATACAACTACTGTCTCTCATAAAATACATCAAAATAAAAAAGAAAATTGTCAATCAATCATGCAGTCTATGATATAGCATTTGAATTGTAACCAAAGATAACATGAAATGCAAAATAGGGCAGAAACTGTACTGTCTTAGGATATTCATGATAAGAATAATTCTAAATTTGTTATTTATTATTATTTCTTTCAGCCAACATTTTACAGTTTCATTGCTGGTTGTCACAAAACTACTAAATTTTGAGTTACTTGACATGTATAATTTCTTATTCAGAATATCAGATCATTATATTGTAAATTTATTAATAATTACAAAAAAATAAATTATTTTTAAAAATTTGGGGGTGTTAAATTTCCCAATTTGCACTCAGCTAAAATTATTTTAGGAATGTGATTTCAAAGTTATGAGAAACTCTCCAGAAATTTTCAGTATTTTTTCAACATTCTTACTTTACTAAACAATATTTATTATACTGTCTCAGGATCATTATCCTTCTCTTGGTTTTACCATCAAGGCTCAAAAGCCTAGTCTACCCTTTGTATATCAAGAGGGAGAGAAAAGATGGATTCATGTTTTTTTTTTTATGAAAGCTGGAGCAAACTGAATACAACGTCTTCAGCTGGAATTTGAACTTGATGTGCTGATTTTATTTTCTATACCAATAACCATTACACTAGCTGCACAATTGACTGATTACTAAGCTTTAACGATGTTTGAATAGAAGCTAATTTAAGAATACTAAATATCATTCAGCTTTCTTCTCTCCTTCCTTCTTATCTTCTTGCAAAGAGATTTATTTGACTTCTGTCAGGGCTGACTATGGGTGGTTGAGGGTAATAACTTACATACATATATATATATATGTGTGTGTGTGTGTGTGTGTGTGTGTGTTTTGTCTTTATGAAGTTACGGTAAACAAAAAAACAGACATTGAAAATGAACTTTGATGCACATGAACAATGACAGTAACAACAAATTGACAACAAATATCATAAAACAGACATTTCTTAGTTATAGATTTTATTTGTTTCACCTTGGTACAAGAAATTATATATATATATATATATATATATTACTACATTTCCGGATTGGATATTTCAAGCAATTTTGAATAAGTTTATTCTGATGGAAATAACACTTAGTAACTTACCATCACAATATTAAGAAATTACTTTCTTCTATGTGCCATATACATTCAGGGTGTGTGTGAAAATGTCTCTCCCCAACATCCTATCTTTTGTAGTTCAAACTAATGTTTATCTTTTTTTTTATCCCTCCGTTTATATTGTTCTGCTATCTATTTGCACAATCTATTTATGTATGTTACTTATTGTTTTCAGTATGTCCTGTGAGCATTAAATTTTCTCAGCCCTCTTTCCTTTTTATTTATCCCACACATTTCAAATATTTCTTTCTGATTTTAAGTAAAAGTGTCCTTTTGTTTCCAATTTCATTAAAACTACTTTATTGCTCAAATCTTCTGCCCATGATATCCTCAGCATCACTGTCATTATGACAATAATGTTTTGACCATTTTATATATATATATATATATATATATATATATATATATATATATATAGAGAGAGAGAGAGAGAGAGAGAGAGAGAGAAATGGCCGCATATGCATCTATACTTGGAGAAATGTGCATAACTATATACAAAGGCATGTATACAAGTATTTGCAGCATGAAACATGGAAGATGCAAACCCTGCAAAAGACAATCTTACTGCCCCTAACCCAATAGACATTTTTAACAGCCAATAGACCAAAAAAGATTTTAAAATGATAATCCAAAAATCTAAACAGGTTTAATCTTTGAAATATATCTCCAAAGTTTTAACCAAAAATGTTCTTGCATTTTTCTTTTCAGACAAATGTGACAACCAGATTTTATTTTCATTGCATTATTCCTGTTTACAGATTCAGAAAACATTTGTTTTTAGAATCAATGTTTTTAATTTTCTAAAAAAAAATAAAAAAAAATCACAATAAGTTTAAACAACCTTTAACATTGGCTGCAATATTATATATTATAAAAAGGAGTAATGTAAATATTTAATCCATCAATTGTAAATGAAATCTGCCATAAAATAGTCTAATAAAAATTAATAATTTCTTCCAAAAAAAATAATTAATTTAGGTTAAATAGTTCTTTTCTCTTAGGCATTAATATATAGAGTAAATTAGTTAATAATTGATAAAATTAAGCATTTTGAAATCAGATTTGTTTTAAAAGGTTTTAGAATAAAGAAAAGAGCAGTGACTTATCTGGTAAATTTGTTAATTTTGTAAATTTCAGCTGTGGGTAAAGTGGGATTTTCCCTCTTGTCTGCCAAAGAACTTCTGCTTAATTTTTAGATATGTCTGGATATGTAGTCTAGTTAATTTCATTCAGTTTACTTATGTTTTTTTATAACTTTGTTATTAAATCTCCCACATTGCAATAATCAGAAAATCTGCCAAGAAAGGTGAAATGATGCAAGAACATGGATGCAAATTCACCATAGATGATATTGTGATCAAAGCACATTCTATACATTATCAGCTTAGTAAATTGCTTTCTCTTTTAATAAAAATCAGAATTATGATCAGTCCCATTATGATGAGCAACTAATGCATTGAATGTGTTGTCTTGTAATATATCCCTTTTATATTCATATAATCTTTTATTTAAATTCCTCAAGGTTTTTCTGATGTATTCTTTGTGACAATTATTACAGGTGATAGTGTAAATTCCTCCTTCAAGTTTTAGCGTATTATCATTTTGTTTTCTATTAAGTCTTTTTTTGTTTTAGAAGTAGTTGTAAGAAAAACATTTTAATTCAAAAATTTCCTGTCTGTGTACAATTATAATCAATGCCTGCATTTTTATATTCATCCTCCAATTTGTAGACATATATAATTCCATCAACAAAAACATATACTTTAGCCTGATGAAGTCCTCAAGGGTGAAACATGATATACAAATTACTTCTAATTTGACATTAATTTGGCATTATATATATATATATATATATATATATATATATATGAAGAAATATAGTCTTAAGGTGTGCTATATTTATGGGATAAAGTGCTCAATATCAGAGATAGAGTGTGTGTAAATATAAAAGTGAACATAGAAGTCAACACTTAGAGGCGACAGTCTGTTTCATGTTATATGCAATTGACGATTACATATAGCATGAAACAGACTGTTGCTTGTAAGTGTTGACTTCTATGTTCACTTTTATATATATATATATATATGAATAAATTTATTCTTATTGTCCTTTTACAGATATATCCTATCTGATGATAGTAAAAGAAAAGTTATTTAATAAATTTTAAAAAAAATCTGTTTTTATATGTAAACAGGAGTCAATGAAAAAGTGCTACCTTAATATATACACACACATCTATGTGTATATGTCTATATTATGAATATCTATCTTAGTATGTGTCTGTGTCTCTCTCTCTATATATATAGATATATATATTATATATATGTGTGTGTGTATGTGTGTGTTTGTGTGTGTGTGTGTATTATAAAAGTGAGTAAATGAACAGTGGGGTAAACCACTCTCATATAATTACCCTCCATGCAGTCAGGAAAAAAAGTTGATACAACCATTGTCAGCTTTTGACAGGGGACCTACACTGAAAATCTAATTTGATGATAAATCACACGGCTGCAAGTCAACCAATCTGTGGTTCCAATACAAGTGCAAAGTACATTATCCTACATTAGAAGAAGAAAATTCAGAGCAGAATAAAAGCTTTTCCCTTTCCAGGATCAGCTTTTTTGTTGGTTTTTGCAAAAGGTGAATAGCACTTATTTAATAAATATTGAAATGTTAGCAAAAGGATTTTATCAATATAGAATGAGTGAAAGAATATTCTACCTGTTAATCTGTGGTCCCATGCTATAACCAGGTAGATATTTCTTTTGTGCAAATATCTATCTCCTTATCTAATAAGTTTTAAGACTTGTGCAAAGTTAAAAGCAATATCTAGTTTATGTAAACTGTATGGTGGATATTTATTATGCTTAGTTTTGATTCTGAGTGCTCTTTATTTATATCCTTGTGCCATATTATGTTTAAACTTAATAAATATTCATATTTAAAATATAGGGTTTATTTAAAGAAATGTAAAGATATTGTAGATCCTGAAAAGTTAGCTTTGTTTTAAATATAATTTTAAAAATTATTCTAATTTGATCGCATTGAAAATGAACTAGTTTTTATGATATTTAAAATTTTATTCTTAAATATATCTTATTTGATAAGGTTACATGGAGAAAGCAGGCCAGACTCAGCAGTGACGAAAGCAAGCATTATAAATTAGATGCCATGGAATCAGCTGTGGCATTTCCTATGTAGACCAGATCACAAATAATGCAGTGCTACATGGCATCAGATAAGAAATAAGACCCTTGTAAGACATATCCACCATCAAGAAATTGAGATAGCATACATATATATATATATATATATATATATATATATATATATATATATATCCCGCCAGCTATGGGTAAGTAACAAGACAGACTAGGTCCGATAGCCTTTGGTGATGAACAGTCTAGGAGGAGGACAACGCTGAATTCAAAATCTGCAATGTGTCATTTGCAGACTTGATGGAATACAATGTGTAACAGTTTTCTTTATTCAGCTTTTCCAAAAAGTGTGGCTCATTCTGCACAAACCTTTGTCATTATAATAATATGATATGTGCAGTTAGTCTGGCTGTTAGTTTTAAGAACCGAGCTGTTGATCCTCATACATCAAAAACAGCACAAGTGTCCTATATATAATAACTTTAAGGTTCCATCGTTATAATTTATTTCCCTAGGAAGTTTCTTTTTTTTCCTGGATCATCAGACCAGATCAATGAATTTAAGTTGACACTTTTGACGCTGATGTAAGGTGATATAATCCATACAGATTACCAAGGTTTTCATTACTTATATATATATATATATATATATATACATACATACATATACAGACTTGGTTCTACAGCCTTAGATGGCAACTCGTCTAGGAGAAGGACAACTCTGAATTCAAAACCTGTGAAGAATTGTTTGGGGACCTTGTGGCACATAGTACACCAGGTCTCTGTATTTGGCACTTCAAAAAGTGTGGTTGATTCTGCACAAACCCTTAACCACTATAATCAAGTCATATGTACTAATGTCTAGTTGTTGGTTCCTAGGAACTGAAAAATTATAATATAAATATGTTATAAAATCACTACAAAAACAGCCATTTTCTTTCAACACCTCTGGTGTCTTATCAAGTGATTGATAAGACACCAGAGGTGTTGAAACAAAATGGCTATTTTTGTAGGGATTTTATAACATATTTATGCTATAATTTTTAAATAAATAATTATATTTGCTCTACTCTGTATTGAGCACTCTTTTAAGAATAGTAATTGTTGGTTATTGGAATTTATTCTGTATACACCAATCATATACTTGTGTGTGTGTGTATATATATATATATATATATATATTACTTATACATTCAATTTTTATACTTTCATGGATGTTTGAGTAAATGCTCTGTTTTTTTTTTTAAACAGTGTAAATTACATCAACCACCCTGTGCAACCACGTATCTTTATAATGAAAACAGGGTTTTAAACTGTCTCTCTCATTCCAGAAAGCGACTTTTTGATCTTTTGTGCTTTTGACTGCTTGACCACAGAGAGCTCCACAGCCCAAAAGGGCTCAATTATACTTTTAAAGAATGCACATTTTCTTGCTCAGATAATCTAGAAAGCCAAAACCCATAACTGCATATAAGTTCACATATACTAAATTTAATTTTGCATCTCAAGTATTTTCTAAAGAATTTATGGATATTATTTATTATCCAATATTATTTCTTATTACTTAAATCTCATATTTATTAGATACATGAATTTGGATAGATGCCCTATCTTGGTGGGGGAGGCAAATTACATCTACTGATATAGACATTTGATAAAATAATATTATTCAGGCAATATCATTTATACCATAAAACCATATTCTGTGGTCAGATAAGTAAATATATAAGAAAAATTGATATTTATGACCAAATATAGGTATGTTGTTCCTTGAAAGGTTAGTAAAACTGATAGATCATCTAAAGATTAAAAGAAAAGCTTGATACCAAGTTTTGTTTTAAATTAAAAATCAAGGCTCAAGTTATTATATTGCTGGTGCCACTGTTTGTAATGATCACCCAGGAGACAGGCCTTTGGTTTACTTTTGTTGACACTTCAATAATATATTTAATTTTTTCTGAAATTGGATCAAATCAGATAAATAGTGCAGAAGAACTACCATACAGATAAAAACAAATAACAAATAAATATTAAAAAAGTCTTAAAGAAAAAAAATTCTGGTTTTGTAAGTCAAGATCAAAATAAGTATATGAGAAAAATAATGTGAAAGATTTGATTTATTCAAAGCACTATTGATGCATTAATGCCATTCAGCTGATAAAATTGGCTTTGTAACTAGAAAAGTTCTGTGTAGATCCTGCATGTTGGTTTTCATTGAACAACTTTTCTTTTTCTGTCTCCTAGACAAAAAGGATTTGCAGTTGTTTCTGAGTACTAGTCATCCATCTTCCTTTCTCTCTTATTTTGTTATACCCTTCTATCAGTATATAACACTTTAACTATAAATAATGATATGAAGACATGTCACCCTTTTGCATAAAATATACTAATAATTGTAATTTTTTCTTTCATCTGGAGTATACAGTAGCCTCAAGGCATTTTGATAACAGAGACTTTTGAATGACTGATGTAGTTAGGCAATGTTTATACTGATCCTCATCAGAATGGTAAATGATTTAGACACCTTACAAACAACAAATTCAGCTTTATGATACTGTTGCACCCATTACATCTAACAGATTATAGAAATATAAAATCAGATTTTCTGTCTCAGATCAAATTCACAGGTTCCTCAGATCTATATGGTAACTACTCTGACAAGCTTTTTTCTCTGGTACTCTGACTACAGGAATTTAAGTGTGCTACTAGATTGGCATTTATGTCCCACCCTTTCATTGTCAAAATAGCTAAATGTAACCACATCTACTCCAACTGTTTAATATATATATATATATATATATATATATATATATACATATATCTCACTATGTATATAGCAAATATATATTTATAGACAACTGCACTGAAAATATTTTTTCCCTGGTGACCTGACTATATGAATTTAAGCATGCTACTAGATTGGCAGCTACATCCCACCCTTTTACTGTCAAAATAGATAAAATACAACTGCCACTTCTACTCCAACAGTTTCTTTTCTCGTACTTCCCACCTGTGGAAATTCCTTCTGTCTACTTGTTTCCCTTGAAACTGCAATAAAATGCATCATTAATCATCACTTTCCGTCTTTTTGAATGTTGTTCATTTTTTGTCATTTCCTCAATCTTCCCTATCCTTAGTCTTCTCTTTCATGTTCACTCCCTGTAACCCACTGCATACTAGTGGCATTCCCACTGTTTAACCATGACCCAGTGATGTCAGTGACATTCTGATTTTGAGTAAGAGTTATGCTATATATTCCATTCTTGGCCTGTGCATTGGCAAGCAGATTTATATCTGAATTTCTTCCTTATTTGAGTCTACTCCTACACTTCTTCTATGTGCCAGTTCCTTTCAGGATCATGGCTCTCTACAAATTCATGTCCTTTGTAAAATTTGTCTTTTTACTATATCTCCAAATCCCTGTTTTTTCATTCAATTATATAAGCTTATTAGGTAAGATGTACACCAGTTTCTCTTGACTTCAATATGTCCTGTGAGAGTCAAATTTTCCAAGCCCACTTTCCTCATTATATGCTTTAGAAAGTTCAGCTGCCTCTTTCTGATGTTAAGTATAAGGGTTCATTTGGTTCCCATCCATCTCTAAAACTTTACTGTTGGTATTCAGTCCATAACAAAATTACAAAAAACAACCTGTGGATGGTGGGGTCACACTAATTGGAATTGATCCTTTGCCCACTAAGGGAAGACATTACTAAGAACAGTCACCAGATCATTATGTGGTGACTGTTTGCATTACCTAGAAGATAATTTTAAGGACACAGAATGCCAGGACACTAGATCAATGTGGCCAGCTATAGAAAATAAAATAGAGCTTCATAGGTTAAATATTAATATGTTAGGCATATGTAAACTCTGACACTACAGTTCAATTACCTGATATTTTATCTATAGTTGGGGGTAAAAATAGATTACACTCCTTGTTTTGAATTCAATTTTCCTTCTCAGTTGGTTGTCAACCAATGTTAGAGAGCTGAGTCTGGCCTGCTTTCTCCATGTAACCTTATCAAATAAGATATATTTAAGAATAAAATTTTAAATATCATAAAAACTAGTTCATTTTCAATGCAGTATTTGTAAAAAGTAACTATAAAAAAAATACAATTTTTTTTTCTTCACTGATATTTATCAAAGAATGGCTTCTGGCCAATTTCTTTTAATTGAACCACTAACACATACAAACAAACATAAAAATAATCAAGTGTAAAAGAAGTTCTCAGATCATCAGATAAACATTGTTTTCTTTAAGTTTAGAAAAGTACAGACTAGTAAAAACCAAGTTTTTCAAAAGAGGTAAGAAAGAAATAACAATGATTCTTATTTTTTTCTCATATCAAATGTTTGAAATTCTTTCTTCATTTTGATTTTCAACAAAACCTTATTTTCTTTCTGAAACTTCTTGTCTCTTCCTTATACTATTTTATGAATGCAAGATTTCAGAGGCCTGCAGCAAAAAAAAATAAGCAATTAACATTCTTTGTGATCAAATCACAAATGTGTTTATAATCACTCATTTCATTGTCTTCATATGAGCACAATTCACTGTTAACCTCCTGACTTTAGATAGAAAAAAATATTTCCATCAACAAAAACATAATTAAACACATTCAATTCAAAACCAAATTTTATTCTCAATTACAAAAGTTTTCTTTTACGATTTTTTTTTCATTTCAAACTCGTCTTTCTACCAATGAATGTCCAATCAGTGAGTTTTCAACTGTTTGGTTAAATCAACAAAACGCCAATAGAGTATAAACAGGTGTAGACAAATGAAGTGAATATATATTTCTGAAACTCTGGGATTGTTAGATTTTTTTTCTTTATGTATGAGGGCATACATTCAATTCATTAGACAATGTGAATCACTCATTATAAATATACTGAAAACTTATATAAAAGTTTTTAAAAACAGTTTATGGCCATGTTTTTAAACTTGCTTTATTTGCTATTCCTTTGTATAATTGTTTTGATTGAATGAAGAAAAAATAATTTTTTCTTTTGTATGAATCATATTGATCAACAATTATTCATGAACAGCAACTCATTGTTAAAAGGAGATTTTAATTGATTATCTAATTACACACTCTAGGCCAAAAGTTTGGGGCTACCCTCTGGATTTAATAATTACTACATTTCATACTTTGTTTGATTTAATTAACTCCCACTAAGATGGGATACTGAAACTGTTTAACCCATTAGTACTTGGCATTCAATTTGTTAAAGATGGAAGTTACCTAAAATTTAAAATCTACCAATGATAAGATTACCATTAACCAGCAAAATAGATTAGGCAAAAAGAGCTAAAATTATAAGGAAACTTTTTGCTCTAATGTGTTAATTTTATTATTATTATTATTAGTGAATATGATAAAACACTTCAGGAAGAAAAGTCCCTATAGCCCAAATGAACTACAGTGTAACCCGGATATAAGAGAGATTTTCTTTGGTCCCAAATTAGAGCCTGTGTTAATGTAAACAAAATAGACCAAACCTGGATATAAGAGACTTCTTCTCCAGTCCTGACAACTCTCTTATATCCGGGTTACACTGTAGTAAATTTGTATTGAAAGCATGCAACCTTCAATTTTAAGTTGTTTTTTTTCCTATAGTCCAATTCTAATTGCTGCGTATCTTAATATAAATTATTTTATAAAATACAATCTCTGTCCAGTAGCTTGAAAAAGCAGGGGAAGAAGGTGTGACAGGCCCCAGGCATCCATATCAGGTGGGCATCTAATCAAAGAATGTAATAAAAATTTAGTTTATATTTAATGTGACTAATGTGTTTATTTCATGTTTCATCTATTTTTACAGATTTAAAATGTATTCCTTTCTTGTATTTCTTAGTACTAGGCCCTATCATCTACCCCACTTACTTGCATCCTAGAGGCACCCAATCAAAGAGTTGGTTCTGAGCATCACCAAAACTCTGCACACCACTGCCTCTGTCTCATAACAAATTTAGTGTATGAAATGTGTATGCAAATGTCACAACTGTTATGAGACAGATACAATAACATAAGCTGAAAAAGACTATTCACTTGATTTTCCACTGATAAGTTTCTTCAGAAATGACAATGTAAGTAGTAGTGTTATTCTTCATGATTTCCTTTACTAGTGGAAAGAAAGGATTAACCATCAATTGCAAGAATACAGAATGTGTTGTCATTAGAAACAAGGATATCCTGTGATGCGAGCGATGAATCTGTGATATCAAAATCAAGCATGTACAGAAAATTAACTCTCCAGGAAGTGTTACAATGGTCAATAGAAAATATGTCACTGAAATCCAAAGTCATATTGAAATAACAAATGATGCTAAACAAAACATTGCAAACTTCTTATCACTATTTCAACTCTTCCATCAGTTCTTGCCATCACAGTTGAAATCCATTATATTATGTTCAATGGGATGAACCACTCCCATTACCAATGTATTCCATAAGTAAGAAGGAAGTTCATCTTTTTCGCAAGAACCTTTACTTTGTGAAATAGACTCCCAAGTGGATGTTTCTCTGATTGCTACAATCTTGACTTCTTCAAGTTTAGCATCAGCCATTATCCTTCCTACATATCCTCATCATCTGCACTTTTTATCTCTAACACTTACTATTTATACAACAACCTCCTTCAGTAAATCTCTAGCCAACAGGTGAATATTAGTAAAGAAAAGTATTGAAATTTGTTAGAAAAAAAGAAATAAGTGCTGAATTGGTATATAATATCAATTATCCTATATGGCAGTAAATGCTGGACAATTTCTTCTCAAATGAATATAATACAAAAATATTATATATAAATTGTAAAAAATAACTACAAATATTAGAAGTCATAAACATAAAAAACAAACAACCTCATAATAATATTT
The DNA here is from genome assembly GCA_963932145.1 of Acanthosepion lycidas. NCBI lineage: Eukaryota > Metazoa > Mollusca > Cephalopoda > Sepiida > Sepiidae > Acanthosepion > Acanthosepion lycidas. The sequence continues at coordinate 129,952,727 of OZ010571.1, read as the reverse complement.
CATTCAGTTTAGGAACAAACTTATTATACATTTAATAATTAAAAAAGAAAAAAAAAGATTACACTGCACTAACTCATAATCTGGTGAGAATTCAAACTAATGCATAAAATAAAACAAATTTATCATTTTTAAAACAAATATCTTTATTTTACAATAGGTTGTCAAAGCTGAAAGCATTCAGAAATTGGAAAATTATATATATATATATATATATATATATATATATATATATATAAAGATTCAGTTCTTATATTAAATAACTTGGAAAGAAGAAAAATGTAAAAGAATTCTTTGTTGGTCTTTAATAAAATTCGCATTGATATAGCTATATTTAAACATATGCATAATAAAATGGAAATATGAATGAATTTATTATTGTTATTCATATTCTTGGCCAAGGATGAATTTCTCTACTGGTGTGTGTATATATGCATATATATATATATATATATATATATATATATATATATATATATATATATATATATATAAATAAAATAATTGATTGATTGATTGATTTGATTTTGTAGGTTATTTTAAACTCAAAAATATTTTTAGATTTTAGGAATTTGGAAGGGGAGGTAATAATGATTTACAGATACAAGTCCTAGTAATTAACCCAAAGCTGGGTGAAAAGAGGTACATTCATACTTTTGTCAAATGCATTTGTGTATAAGTTAATATAACAAACTTGAATGGCATTAGAACTCGGGGGTCTTCAATTTCCAATTCTGAGCTGTTATCCATTACATCACTCACACATCCAAGCTTACAGAACCTGTTATTCTCAAGGGATCATCAATCTAGGTACTAACCAAGCTTGACATTGCTTAACTTCGGTGATTGCATGAGAACCAGTCTTTCAACATGATATGGCTATATATATATATATATATATATATGTGTGTGTGTGTGTGTGTGTGTGTGTGTGTGTGTGAAGATATAATTGTATGATCAAAATCTCCTGAACTCAAGAAACTTCTAGAATATTAATGATAATTAAGGCTAATCATTTAACAGATGGACAATATCAGAGAATTATTGATTTATTAAACAAACCCATTGAGAATGATAAACATTGCTTTGCAGTAGAGGAGAAAGATGAAGAAAAAGAAAGCGAAAGAGAAAAGGAAGAAAGCGAGAAATATATAGAGAAAGGCTTTTCTGTATATATGGCATATGAAAGACTGTGTATCTGACAAATGTGCTTACTGCATAAATAGTTCTCTCTCTCTCTCTCTATATATATATATATATATATATATATATATATATATATATATATATATATATGTGTGTGCATATACACATGACATTTTATGCAATACAGCACCTTTCAAGAATGATGAAGAATTTCTACCTTTAATTTATAAATACTCCAAAACATTTTTATTAATAATTTTCTATCATTATTTTCATGCTAAAACTCTTTACTGTTTCGTAGACCTTAGTTTTCCTTTTATTTCTAATGCCAGTGTAATCATGTTCTATTTTAATGCAACAGTCCAAGAAACTGAAATGACCTTCCTAAGAGCCAATTGTATAATTAGGCAGAAGAAATTTGTCATGTGTAGATTCGTAGAAAAAAAATGTAAATGCATTTTATGAAGTAAAAGGAAACTCAGCAAAAAATAAAGATGAATATATAACTAAAATAGAAAAAAAAAACATCTTAATTTCCAGGACTGTAATTTTCTAAACTAAAATAATTAAGGTTCCTTCATACACAATATAGAAATCATTATATCGCATATCTATAGTGGTTGGTGAATAATTCATGATATCGCATATCTACAGTGATTGGTGTATAATTCATTATATCACGTGTCTACAGTGAATGGTGTATAATTCATTACATTATATATCTACAGTGGATGATGTCTCACACTGAATTTGTGACAGTGCAAGACACCATCAAACAAGAAACAAGCCCATTGGAAGACCTCCTAACCACTGTAAAATGAAGCAAGTTTAAATGGAGAGCTAACAATATTTTCACTGTCACCCTACAAGGTATCATCTCAGGAAAAAGAAGAGGAAGACAGTGACAACATCACTGTGTAGACTGGAAGATCCTTCACAGAGACTCAGATATTGGCATGTAGAAGATTGCTGAAAAACATTTACCATGAATCTTCTGTTTCCTCTCACGCTGAACTTATTGATAAATATATAGCTATATATTCTTCCAAGTGTTTCTTGGACAATTGAACTATTTCTGTGTAGTATATATTGTTGCTCCTATTCTTCTTCTATGTTCCATGTATCTTCAAAAAGTTGGCAATCATGGCTCTCCACAATTTCCTGTCCCCTCTAGGTTTTAGTAAATTTTATCTTTTTGCTATCTCTCCTAAATACTTTTCTGTCAATCAATTTCAGAAGCATGTTTAGATAGGTTATGCAAGGTTTTCTACTCTCCTCTTGATTCCAGCATATCCTGTGAGTGTCAAATTTTGTAAGTCTTTTTCCTCATTCTGTGCCCTAGAAATTTCAACTATTTCTTATGTTAAGTATACATGTCCTTTTTATTTCTATTTTCTGTAAAACTTTGTTGCTGCTCACATGTTCAATCCATAGTATTCTTAGCATCCTTCTGTAGAATCACATTTCTGTTGTTTTAGGTTTCATCTTCATTTGTGATGAGTGTCCAGCATTCATTTTGTCTTCTTGCTATTGATGTCTAGTCCTTTATCTCACTTTTCTTCACTACTTTAATAGGAGTTCCTATAGTTTATTTTGTTTCAAAAAATCTATCCTATGCTTATAAAAATGACCTTGTTTCCAGTAGTTCAAACCAGAAACCTAAAGTCATATTTTATTGCTTTTGGATTGTTTATGTACATTTAAAGAAGACCCTAGATAAGAACAAATGTTTTGAAAGCAAAATACATGACATCAAGAATTAATTCAGTGGTCTAGCTAATCTACACATTGTTCTTGTGAAATGAAATTTTCTGATGACATTGGATAATTGGCATGTCAAAATATAATTTTTAAATTGTGTTTTATATATATATGTATGTATAAAATTAGAAGTAAAATGTCCAATACTTATTTAAGACCAATGCAGAGTTTCAGATAATATTGAACCTTTTTACAGCTAATTTAAATAATTATTATTTCTCTAGTCAATTGGAAGAAGAAGAAGAGACTTGAGGGAATAGATGTATCATTCTAAAGAAGGATACTAAGAATATCATGGACTGAGAGTGTGAGCAATGATAAAGTTTTAGAGAGGATGCAAACAAGAAAATTTATGAGATACGTAATGAGAAAGGAGGGCTTGAAGAATCTGATACTCACAGGTTGAATAGAGGGAAAGAGAGACAAGGGAAAGCAATGCATGACATATCTAGCAGTGTTAAGTAAGCAGATGACAGAACATGACCTGGGGAAATAGCAAAGGGACAAAACTTATCGAGAGCTACCAGGGATAGGAGGAAGTGGAGAGCCATGATCACCTACATCTTGAAGAGACACGGAACTGATATCAACACCAAGTGGTGACAGTCTACTCATGTTTGAATGCAAACTTCATTGTTTAAATAAAGTGTTTTATTTACTAAATATCAGTCTACCAAGACACTTAATGATCAACTCATCTATCTCTTACTATTTCACAATTTATATGTTGAAGATGTCAATTTAGTATGAATAATGGAAAGTTAATTGACTTTACATCATCAGTATCAAAACAATGGCTTTTATAATCAGTCATTACAATACAACCACATCTCTACATGCATGCATACAGATCTGTATACTTTTCTTTGAAAATGCTAGATGGATAAAATAATTCAAACTTCTTTCTATTTTATAATTTTGAGCTTTTAAATTATTTTGTCAAAGAAACAAAGGAGTTTATTTGAAATACATATCAATCAAAATGAGGTTAAATTAATGTTGCTGGAACTTTAGTAATTTCATGAAATTACTGTAAAATTACAAAGGAAGAAGTCATTTTGTATAATTTAAAATTTTGTTTTTACAACAAAAATAAAATAATGAAAGTAATGCATAGTGTTTCCTATTGTGTTTATTCAATTAAATATTCAGTTTGTAATCTATAACAAATTTGTCACTAGATTTTGCAGAATAGTTATTCAATATTATATTCACTTACACTTTTATTAATTTTTTTCGAAAATGTATACAAAGTTCCAGAAGTTTATTTTCTGTTTAACAAATTTCTCATTTAAATCAACATTTAACTTGTGAGTTTTATTATCTGCCAAGAAATAAAACTAAATATTTATTGAGTCATATATGGTTCAAATTAAGGCTATGATTATAGAAGGGTTAGAATAGGCTTAAATTGTATACATGTTATAATGGGCCTTGTTTGACTCCTGTTTTTGATCAGTAAAATATACCTAAATACATCGTAACAACAAAGTGAGACATTTATACATATATAGAAGGATTTATTAGTCAGAAGCATTTTGTTGTACTAGTTTGGTAGATATATGAATGTTTTTATAGTGTGGTTGTTAATAAATATTTCTGTTCTTGTGTTGGGTTTGGCATGGTGAATGAATAAATTATTTGCAAGTGATAAGTCTATCATAAAAGGGTAATATTAAACATGAGAAAGTGATATCTTATCTGTGGTCTTCATTCATGGAACTGCTCAAATTTCCATGCCCTTTTGGTGAGAGGTCACTGAAAAGAGAATGACTAAATTTCCTGCCAGTAGGGCGGTTTCCTTTTTACTAGGGAATCATGGGAAATTATTTTTTTTTTACTTCCCATGATACTGAGATCACTACATGCTCATTGTAACTGGACAGTATATTCAGATATTAAGAAATTATATTTTGTTTTTTTGCAGGTGTGTGCTGTTTTTATTGCATTTAGCATTAAAGAGTTATATATATGGAATTACTATTTTGCTCTGCAGGATTAGTTATTTTAAACATTACGAAACTTCTAAGAAATAAATGCTAGGTTTAATAACATTACCTTTGTATGGTACAAGGCCAACTGAGTAGAAATATGGATGTTGCAAGTTTGAAGGGATTCTAAGTTTTGAAAATCAGCATTTGAAATCTTTGCTTTCATTTGGGTTTGAAAATCAAATTTTGGCATAAGTAGAAAAATGTAATTAGCTTGTCCACCAGGTAAACAGGCTCTAACAAATAAATAACATTTTACTTAGGTCTAAAACTATTTCAGCTACCACATAAGCAGGCCCTAATATAGAAACATTTCAAATACTTGGTAAATAGGCAATATGCTATAATTTGTGTTGGCAATAATATAAGTATTAATATAAGATTCTGCTGCATGTATCTACTTGTGTAAAAATTAACTTTATGTGAAGTTTCAATCTCTAAATTTTGGTAAACATCTACAATTTCTTCTTAAATGCCACAAAGATGTTGATGAGGTATTTTTCAAAGAATTACCCAGGTTTGAATTTATCATCACTGTTTGAGGGAATGGTAATGATAAAATTGTCCATTTCCTTATAAGGAAACAGGTTACTTCTGGTTGTAATTCATAAAATCTTTCTCTGTAAACATTTTTTCAGAAAAATAAGTTTCTCAAGTTCCCTAACTGTTTGGCACAATGGATGATATCAAAGTCTCAATCTGATGAGGCCATTTAAGTACTGAGCCTCATGCACTCAAGCTTACCCTGTACCTTGTACAGAGCATCATTTACTCACGTTTCCTCTGTACCAGGTCCCATTCACTCCAGCTTACCATGTACCTTGAAAAGAGCAACATTTACTCATGTTTCCTCTGTAACAGGTTCCATTCACTACAGATTACCATGTACCTTGAAAAGAGCATCTGTTAATCAGGCTTCCTCTGTACCAGGTCCCATTCACTCCAGCTTACCTTGTACCTTCAAAAGAGCATCATTTACTCATGTTTCCTCAGTACCAGATCCCATTCACTACAGCTTACCATGTACCTTGAAAAGAGCAACATTTACTCAGGTTTCCTCTGTACCAGGTCTCATTCACTCCAGATTACCATGTACCTTAAAAAGAACATCATTTACTCATGTCTTCTCTGTACCAGATCCGATTCACTCTAGCTTACCATATACATTGAAAAGAGCATCATTTACTCAGGTTTCCTCAGTACCAGATCCCATTCACTCCAGCTTACCATGTACCTTGAAAAGAGCATCATTTACTCATGTTTCCTCTGTACCAGGTCCCATTCACTACAGCTTACCATGTACCTTGAAAAGTGCATCATTTACTCAGGTTTCCTTTGTACCAGATCCCGTTCACTCCAGCTTAACATGTACCGTCAAAAGAGCATCATTTACTCATGTTTCTTCTGTACCAGGTTCCATTCACTCCAGATTACCATGTACCTTCAAAAGAGCATCATTTACTCATGTTTCCTCTGTACCAGATCCCATTCACTCCAGCTTACCTTAAAAAGAACATCATTTACTTAGGTTTCCTCTGTACCAGGTCCCGTTCACTCCTGCTTACCATGTGCCTTGTACAGAGCATCATTCACTTACTCAATTTGTACTTGGCTTTTACATTCAAGCAAAGATGTCAAGATTATAAAATAACACTCTTTCCGCTTGGAATACAGTCTCCGAATGATATTTATTGATTGCAGTTAGAAAAAGGAAAGAATTTTACTATTTTCTGATGTCCACAGTACCCTGTCTACAATGTTTGTCCTCTCCCCCGCCCTCAACAAAAACACTTTTCCGGACATGATTTCTTACTTTCTTCTTTTTTCTTATTGTGTATCTTTCTGTTTCCTGTTTTCTCAACTTCATGTCAAGGTTTCTGCTTGACAATGGATATTCATGTAACACTTTTTAGACCTCTTCATTTGGCTTTCAGCTCAAATAGATAAGCAGAATAGTTGATTTAATGTAAGGAGTTTTCTTGCTTACATCATACATAATTTTTTACAAGAAAGGATATCGTACTATTTGGTGGATTGTCTACTTTACTGAGCATGTATTATTCATTGGCTTAAAAAAATACACAGTTTGTGTGGATGTCGCAAGTTATCGTGCAATCCTGATTTGGAAGTCAGAAAATCTTATTTAAAACACAGTGTATGTTAATGAGTTTCACTGAGCAGATCGATATTTAAGTACCTCACCACCAGGCTAGTTTTATGCAGGGGTCCATTTGCATGTGTGAGTGTGAATAAAACTTGTCCACAACCATTATCACAAAGGCATTAGAATTTTTTTACTTTTAACTTTTGTGCAATGAGGTGCTGATACAGATAAAGACAAGAACAATATGCTATATCCAACTTAACTTAGGATAATGAACAGACACTACACTTGTATTCCAAAGAGCTGAAAGCAGAGGAACTGTGCTGAGTTGAACAGTCCTTGGAAATTGCTCCATACAACCTGATTTGTGTAGTAGTCTCACCAGTAAATTGTATAGAATTTTTGCTTGAAATTTTTATTTCCAGGAATTGAGCAGATGAGTTGTGTGCTTTAAGTTTGCTATTTTATGGGGTTCGTCATTGATTTGAATGTAATATCACTTGATACTTGTGTAAAGAACAAGTTTGAGACCATAAAAAGGAAGTTTAAGCAATTAAAAGCTACCACGGGTAAACAATGAATTGATGATGATATACATCAACAGAATAAAAAGAGAAGTTTATGAGGACAGTAATAATAGAGTCCAGTTAAATAATGACCATTTTTTCAGCACTTGCCATTGCTATGACCAGTGCATTAAATTTTAGAGTAAGTGTCAGTCCAGTGAAGCCCTCATACCAGAACAAAAGAAGAAAAAGTAGCTGTTACAATTTTATATAACTTTATGGGTAAACATATGAATACACCAAAATGTGCTGTTAAATTTGGAGATTTGAATATAAAACCGTCAGGGAAAATATTGCCACTAGTTCAGCTAAGAGATTGCCAGTTTATATATTTATCATCAATGCCAATGTAAAAGTTTTCTACTTGAATTAAACAGTGAAACACAAAGTTCAGAGATTAAAGAGCAACTTATAATCTTTCTTCTATATGCTGTGTCAGTTTGGGACATGGGTGATCATGGCTCTCTACATATTCCTATCCTCCATAGCTCTTAGCAATGTTTGTCTTTTTACTAGCCTTCCCCTTACCTGTTCTGCCATCCATTTATACAAGCTCATTAAGTAGGTTATTCACTGTTTCACATTGCCCTTTTGCCTTCAGTGTCAAATTTTCCAGGCCTTTTTTTCTTTTTATGTGCCCTAGGAATTTCAATTTTCCTTTTTTGATTATAAGTGTCCTTTTTGTTTTCATTTTCCTTAAAACTTCTTTATTACTTACATGCTCCATCCATGGTATTTTCAATATCCTTCTGTAGAACTCTATTTCTGTTACCTCAAGTAATCTTTTCATGTATGAAGTAATTGCCCAGCATTCACTGCCATGCAGGAGAATTGTTTTACATAGGAGTTCTGCAGTCTTTTTTTGTGTCTAAAGGAATTTTCTTGTTTCTTAATAGTTTTAGTAAAGTAACAGTTGTTATACCAATGTACCATTGAATTTTAGTGTCACATTTTCTATCTGTTAAAGAAAACTTCCCAGATATTTAATAAGTAACTACTATCAGAAAATCATTTCTTTTTAGAGCAAAGGTCTCTATCCAATTTCTTCAAAAGATTATATACCAGAGAACAAATTAAATCTAATGCATTCTAGTAACCATTTTATTGATGAAAGAAATAAATGTCATTATGATCAGACTATGTTAATGATGACAATGATGTTGATAACTTTCAGTTGCTACTACTTTGGATCATGCTATCTATCATGTGGAGCCAGTTTGATCTAGAAAAGATTTAAAAAAATATGTATTGTATCTATCACTGTCAATGTCAAATTAGTTGGTATCACATGTCACCATTATATAATAACTTCATAGATAATTAGATGAATATTTATAGTACTACAAATTTTAAAAAATACACAAATGTTATATAACCCAAGCAGGTCTCTTACCATCAAAAGTCAAAATAGCATACTTGTATCTTAACTTTTATCATGCTCAATCACTTCTTAACTTGGTACTGTACTACCCCTAATAACATGAGATGCCATAAACGTTCATATTTAAAAATGATATAACTGCAATAATAGTACTTTAAGGCTGCAACTATGATGTAACAATTCTCATGTAATCTCTTTATTGAGGCATTAAAATTATTTCATCATTACTCAACTCCCTCAACTGGAAATTCACTCTATTTTGAATGCCATGCTTAAATTCTCCATTTTATTTTAAGCATAAATCAATTTCATTTGTAGATAAAAGCAACAAAGCTTACAGTTGGAAAGCATTTGAAAATGAACTTATTTTCCTGGGTCCTCATCAATAAAATGAAATAAAATTTCTCTTTGTTAACATCAAATATCTTTTAGTAAATGTGGGAAAAATATAGAGTCTAACTAAAATGCTTCCTTCTTGTTTTTAATGCTCTTTCTTTAATGAGAACAGACCAGATACAGTATAGCACTGTGACCTATTCCCACTTAGTAGCAGTCAACTATAGGATATATCATAATCTGACTTGATCTTATTCTGATTACATGACTTTAACACTCAGTCATTTGATACTGTTGGACTGGTTCAAATTGAACAAATGAAGAAAGAAAGTACAACTGATTTCTGAACTTGCTTTAAAATATGTATAATAAAAACTGAAACATATATTAGCTGAAATGCGGTCTTGAAAACAAGATTGAAGACATTCATTTGGGTTCATGAAGAAAGATTTAAAATAGTAACCCATGTCTGTTGTAGGAGCTTGTGTAATTGAATTTTGAAAATGAAAAGCAATATACAACAACATCCTTTAAACCAATTGTTTACATGCCATAACTCACCAAGTTTGGGTGATGTGAGTAAGGTTACAAGGTTGGTGATTTTCTATTGACGTTTCCTTCCTTTAAGCAGATAAAGAAGTCCTCTGAAGAGACGACCTCCACTGTTTTAAAAGAGTGCTCTGACAGTAACCTGGGTAGAGTAAATTCACATCCTTGACTTTCGGCACAACTTCACAGTCATTATTTTCAAAATTTTTTGCCTGAATTATAACAATCATCCCAAAAGTAATATTCGAAATGATAAAACTTCTTCATGTTAGAACTTTAGAAAACAACTCCATTTTATAATGTTATTAATTTGTTGTAAAGAAACATTACATTATTACATGTTAGGTGCATGCCAAATCATCTATTTCTATGTGCTATGTCCCTTCAGGACATTGGTGATCATGTCTCTCCACAATTTTTTGTCCTTTGCAATGCTTAATAAGTTTTGTCTTTTTGTAATCTCTCCTAAACTTTAATTCTTTAATCCATTTACTCATGTTAACTAGGTAGGTTTATGCATTGTTTTCTCCTATTCCTCTTGCCTTCAATCAATCCTGTGAGTATCAAATTTTCCAAGCCCTCTTTCTTCATTGTTCTCTAGAAATTTCAACTCCTTCTTTCTCATCTTAAGTATAAGTATCTTTTTTGTTTTCTCTAAATCTTCTTCATTACTCACATGTTTAGTGTATGGTATACTCACCATCCTTCTGTGGAACCATATTTCTGTTGCTTCGTTTCTTCATCATCTGTGAGGAGATTCTTCAACATTCATTGCCAAATTGGAGGACTATTGTTCCTCATTATTTGCCCTAGAAATTTCAACTAAATGCAAAAGTCAGAAATATTTAAGAATCTTTAACAACATTCTAACTAAGCCTTGTACAAGAATTTGTTCCTAAGAAAGTGTACTCAGATTTGGATAAATCTTAAGCAACTCCACTACTAATACCAAAGCAACTCAAAAAATATGAAAGATAAAAAAATGTAAAATTAAACAAAAAATGTTACTAAATATGTTATTTTATATTTTATTGAAGAATTCTACCATTTCTACTTAGTTACTTTCTTTTTATTAGTCCAAAGCATAAAATAATTTAAACATGTATTCTTGTGCAAAAATTAAGCAGTCTTATTGATAAAATTCTAAGTTACTTATAACAATAAACACATGTAAATAGCTCTAAATCAGTCTATGAATGCCACATGTTTCCTCATCAGGAAATAGCTAATATTACCATAACAATTAGGAGAACACATACTACACTTTTATTCCAGGTCAATAGCCAGGGAGTGAAAAAAAAGTCTATCTTAATTAGCAAAGGCTGCTTGGACAATGAATGCTGAATAGTTCTTTTTAAAGAAATGGCTAATATTACCATAGCCATCTGTTTTCATTCAAGATTGTAGTGTAAAGTTTTACATTCACACTGACACAGTATAAAAAGATATAGTGACATGAGTGCATGGTGATACTCTGTGTCTGCCAGGTTGTTGCACTGGCTGTGGATTGTTGACATGACAACAATTGATACTTGAGTCCAGATACAACAAAACTAGATTTTAAATATTGATTTTGGGGGTAAGAAGGTTTGACTCCATTTTGGAGGATTGGTGACATGCAGTTTTTAAATATTGCAATAATAAAGTCTTGACTATATGGACACAACATGTGAGAAACAATGAAGATTTCAGGAGAGTAGAAAAATACTAGGAAACTGATGAAAACAATCAGAAAGAGAGTTGGAATTTTGGGGATATATAATGAGGAAAGAATTTAACACACTCACAGAACAAGAGAAATAGAAGACAATAGTTAATGTGCTTGAGTGAATGCATTATGAAAGAAAGGAAGATGGGCACTATTTACATTGTTCAGACTATCGTCCTCATCTTTGTTGCCATATTTATTACAACATTTCAGCCGCTGTATGCTCCGGCCTTCTTCAGGTTGTTGGAATGTTGAACTGAACCCTTTGTTTCACTCGCTGGGGTAGATTGTTCTAGTTCCACATGCCATGTCTAATGGATCTCAGTTATCTCCTGATAATTTCCATCTCCAAGTTCTCCACCGCCTTAATGAGGTATTGAACTCATACTCTTTAGATCTATCTAACACTTTTATCCACTGTGCCATGTGTCCTTGAAGACGTCTGTGTATACATTTCTAGAAAAATCAGGCATTGCTGACCACATATAGAGAGAAAAGTGGGATCACTGTGGAATCAGGTGGAAATCATCAACAAAGAACATCATTGGTAAATTTGTAAACTTAAGGAATCAGCACATATGCTAGGCCACAAAAATCTCCTGAGCGAACCAAGCATAGAAATGAATACAATATGGAAACAAGTAATAAGGAATAGCAGAGAAAAGCAATGATAACAATGAAAATTGCGATATGAGCTCTGGTGAAAAAACATAACTGATAACATCAAAAATTGCAATATGAATACTGGTAAAAATGGCTGCTGAAGACATTAGGTTTATAAGTCCCAGAAATTCAAACACAGATGTCCTCAAGGACATATGGCCCATTGGATAAAGACATTTGATATTTATTAGGTTGGTGCAAAAATAATGACGTGATAATGTCGTTTTTTGACGTTAAAAATACGTCAAAAAACGACATTATTACGTCATTATATTTGCACCATCCTAATACTTGACCCACAAAATCATGTTGTGACATGAGAGCACGTACACCTAGGCAAGAAACGAAAATTCCCCGATCTCCCACAACCGTCAATTGTGCTGGCTTCAGTGCGATCACCAATCCCTCTCTCTAGGGCAATGAGAGAGCATGGCCTTGTGCAGCTGTTCCCTAGGGTTGGGAACATCTCAATATAATTTTCTTCAGTTGTGACTCTGTCCTTTGACAGAGTGACCCCTGAGTGCTCTCTGCCCAAATACAGAGAGACAACTGTGAGATGAAAAATAAATGTATTACAAAATACTTGATAGTAATTTGTATTTATTCAACCCCCCCAAGGTCAGGCTGTAACACAAGGTCAGTTTAATGTGGGAAGCCTGAGCACTTACATCTGGGCTAGGAACAAAAATTGCCCAAAGACAGAGACACAACTTAAAGATGATAAATGGACATGTTACAAACTACTTGGTATTTACTCTGCCTCCCCACTAAGACGAGTTGTGACACAAAGTCTTTTTTAAGGTGGGGAGCCCAAAAGCATACACCCAGGCAAGGAACAAAAACTTCTCACAGCCCCTGCACCTATTGGTTGCACTGGCTTTGGTGTAAGCACCGATCTCTCTCTCTGGTATAATGAAAGGACATGACCTCAGGCAGTGCTGGGCACTTCTCAGTATAATTTTTCATAGTTGTGACTGTCCTTTGATGGTGTCACCCTTGAGTGCACTCTGCCCAAAGACATAAATGCAACAGAGAGCTGATAAATGAACATGTTGCAAACTACTTAAAAGTAATTTATACCCTAATGGTTCAATATCTGTATTATATATTACCTACTTCTAGGCAATATCACTCTTTAAGTTTATCTAATTTGCATATTGATTTTTAAAATTTTATTTCATTAATTAACTGTCCTTCATTACTGTTCTTTTATTCAAGGATTGTTTTGATTTTCATATCAAAAATAGTTCTGTTTTGGAATACTGTCTTACATAGTACAGAAAAGTGTTTGAAATTTGCATTTTACTTGGCATCTATTTGTAAAACATTCCTTAACCATAAGCCAATTTATGAATGAAATGTTCATTTAAAATTTTTGTTTCAAAGATTTCAAGTAGTGAATATATCTTACTTCGCAAAGTGATAGTGAGTGAGTGAAGCCTGCTAGTAATATATAAATAACAAAATGAGAACTTATCAGACAGATACTTCCTGATGAAGGGACCAATCAGTTACAAAAAGGTTCATCTATAAAATTTTGGAGTCAAAGTGCTGAATATAACATCAATCAGCTAAGTGACAAATTTTATATTTGTATTAATCCTATATATATATATATATATATATATAGGTGCGTGTGTCTTCATATGTGTGAATATGTCGGGAGATGCTTCATAAATTCAGATGAATAAGTTACAGCTTATCTTCTTCAATAGTAGCTGATTTATCTACTCTTTGGCCTCTGGTCAAATTTAGGAACAAAAATAAGCCATGATTCAATAAGAAAAAAAAACTGTTGAATATCTCCATATTCATAGAAAATATAACTCTCAATGTATAGATTTCTTAGTGCAATTTTGTTAAGCACAAAAGAGTTTGTTTCTTTTTCTTAAACACACATTTAGCTTATTCCATGCACTGATTTAAAAGAAAAAGAATCTCTTTCCTCTTATAAATGACTCTGTTAATATCTTGCTGTATTATATTTCTTGTTTTTTAAACCGTTTTAAAGAAGACAGTGCTTTGTAGAGATAAATTAATATTTTTTTTTTTATGTCTTTAGATCTAGTAAAATCTCATTCTATATTTACAGCTTCCTGGCACTGATTTGAAAATGTTTACGGTAACCAATGAAAATGAATATGGGAAGCCAACTTTTGGAAGAGTATTTGACAAAACAGATTTAATAGCATCTTAAAACTTTCATTTTCTTTTGTATTACAATTCTTTTGACTTCAACCTAAATTGGAGAAGCTTCCAACAAAACATGAATTTGCATCCTCTGTCATGAAACTGTGCTCTTTTCTTATAGTAATACCAATTGTATTTTAGTCATTGAATCAACTAAAGTCAAATATTTTTTTTTACTTCCAATTTGTTTGATATTTAGAGATAAAATATAAATTAGTCAATTGTAATAAAAAAGATTACTAATAAAAAATAGTATGAAATAATGATTTTTATAGTCATTTGATAAATTTTTGTCTGGTATATGGCTGCAATAGCAAAGTACCCAATGAGGATTAAGCTCACAAGATGTCTTATTTGCCAGGGGAGTTAGCATTTAACTAACTGATGATGTTTATTAATATTGGCTTAGTCTGATACAAGGCCACAATTGTAGAGCATCTAATCAGAATTTAACTCACTAAACTGATGAATAATCTTTTTCTGTGTGAAGTGTTTGTTATATTAAGCATTAGGTAGCAAGAGAAAGGAATCACGAGGATTAAATTTGAACAGTGTTTATTGTTGGTAGAGAGTACAGAGATGTTGAAGGATGGGGTGGAATGTTCATTTCAGTGGCCAGTTGTCAGGATGGCGGTCGGGTGTAAGTGTACAACTGGGAATCGACCTAATTCTTGTGTGGGTTTGGTGTGAAGTCACAGGGTATGATCATTGCATGTTGATTGATCGGTGTCATATTGGTGGGTCAAGTAGACTTCATGCTTGCAGAGTTGGAGTTGCTTCCTTGCGAAGTCGGAATTGCTGCTTGTGGAGTCAGAGTTGCTTGTCTACAAGGTCAGATTTTCTGCTTGTGGTGGTAGCTTGGTTGTGGAATCAAAGTTGCTTGGGAGCAAGAGTGGGGTGCATGATTGCAGAGTTGGAGTCCTTGTGAAGTCAGAGTTGTTTGTTTTGTGGAGTCGGAGCTGCTGCTTTCAGAGTTGGATTTGCTAAGGTGACAATGTTGGCAGCCAGGGAGGCTTGTAGCTTGGTGATGTCGATGTTGAAATGATATAGGGTCGGTATTTGCTGAGGTGACAGCATCATCGACAATGAAGTTTTGTAGCTGGGTGTAGTTGAAGTTGAGATGTTTTGAGTTGAGGCTGGGTAGCTGAGGTGGTCAGTCAACCCTGGGAGTGGTAAACAGTCATTGAGAGGTGTCGTCATGTTGAGTAGTGGTGGTGAAGGTTGTAACAGCAACAGTGCCTTGCATTATGGGTAGCAAACCCACTGGACCACAAATCTATTGTCATTGTGACAAAGTCATGGCGCAACAGCGCCCTGTGGCTTCACCAGGCAGTAACTGCTGATAGTTGTTCTCAGAGATCAGCTTTTATGTAAGTCTAGCAATCTCCAGGGACATCTCTTTTTCCAGTGGGAACATTCATGATTCGCCATTGCCAAAACTGGTTTGATAGATCAGCTGTGGTGCATGGAGCCTAATGCACAGAAAACGACTTTTCTTAATTCATCCTCTGCCTTCGTGGTGTTCATATCCAGCCAGCATACAGAATGAATCAGAAAGAGATCTAATTGTGACGGAGTATAATATGTTCCTTCAGGATGCGGGTAATCATGGTTTGCCCAAACTTTCTATCCTTTGTACTTTTAGCAATTTTTGTCTCTTTTAATGTCTTTCCTACACAATCTTCTGCTATCCATCTATACAAGTTCACTAAGCAGGGTTTTACTATTTCTCTCTGCCCCTTTAGCTTCAATATACTCTGTGAGTAGCAAATTTTCCAAGACTTCTTTCTTCATTATGTGTCCTAGAAATTTTAACTGCTCAATTTGGATTCTAAGTAAGTGTCTTTTTCATTTTCATTAAAACTCCCCTGTTGTTTACATGCTTTGTCTATGGTATTCTCAGTATCTTTCCTAGTAAAAGACAAAGTATCATTTTAACGTGTAATGATACTTAGAAGATCTTTGTTAGTTCCTTTAATGGACGAATTCTTCAGAGTAATTTATTTAACAATTCTTATATTTATTATACCTACTGTTGGATGCACACACAGTATAGTAGTTACTGTTGTGCATAGTGAGATTGGTATGTTGAGTTCAAATTCCATCTGAGACTGTTATATTCATTTTCACAGAGATATCTTTGAAAATGTATGAATTTCTTTTTTCTCCCACCAGCTAGGACTTAATAGAAGGGTAGACTGGGCTCTTTAGCTTTGGTTGGCAATCAGTCTAAGAAAGGATAACTTTGAATTTAAAACCGTTTGTGTGGGTGATCAACAACAATACTCTGTAAAATTTTATTTTCTGCAGAAACAGCAGCCGCAACACCTAGTGTGTTGAGGCATAGGCCTGTATTTCAGGGTTCTACAGGATTAACAGATATCTACTAATAGTCACAATATACTATATTTGATGTCATTTAATACAATCATTCATTCATATTACATATTCTAGTATTATGGGGTTATGCTAAGTATAAGCACTATTCTGTGAGTAAACATTAGCCTAACAGAAGGCTTAACTTACTATATAAGAACTACAAGATATTTTCTGAGTTACTTGAAGAAAATTTGATCATATGCCAGGAAATAGATTGGTTTGATACTAGTATAATAATGTTTAGTCAGAACATATAAACTGCCTGAATTTTTGTCTTGATTTGAAGCCAGTAGTTTGAATTGTCAGAACTATTCAAATACTTACAATTTTCATACCTGTCAAGACAAACTGTTGCAGAAAAAAGTTTTTTTCATTGATACTAATTAACATTTTTCTGAAAACAGGTGAAATACTGAAGAGCTAATGATTGGAAATTACTCTAATTTTCTCCAAGGGAGATAATAAGAAACATCAATGATAGTTCAAGGTTGTTTTTCATGGCAAATCGGCGCCATGCCTATTGCTAATTCATTTATTATTTTACTTTTCTTTTATTGATTTTCTCTCACATTGACATGAAGAATTAGGGGAAGAATGGCAAAATAAAAAAAAAACAATTGAAATATCCAAAGAATGATGATTCTTTGTTAAAAGAATAGATACATAATCATGATTGAGTATTTAAAACTATGGGCTTGATTTTAGCTTCTCCAGTCTTATAATTCGATATTTATCTACTGAAGAATTTCAAAAACAATTCTACCCCCATGACCAGGTAGTCTAGAAAACACCTCCCTATTGTTCTAATAAGATATGTCTAGACATTTGCAGCAAGATTTTTTCAGAAATCCACAAAAATATATTGCAGATGAGCAAAAGAAACGATAGTCACCAAAAATGCATTTATACAATAAATACATGTTTGGATAAAAATGAAGAATGATGCATGTGTTAGGTTTTTATTAATGAACAAGAGTGATTTTCTTAATATTTCAATGTTTTTTCCTATCATCATCAAAATAAAAAAAATACGTTAAGTCTAAATGCCACGTTTTTTTGATGATGAGAAAATAAATAAAATCCAATAGAACAAAGAGAATGAGATGAAACAAATGTTAAATGAAGAAGTTGATAAAATTATAAAACAGATAAAGCAAGTTTAGTGTAATAAGTGGTTAAATGTATTTATTATTAAAATGCTGATTCACTGCAAGCCGATATTTTGAGTAATGTATTGTTCATTCAATAGACTAAGTAATTTGTCCAGTAGTTTTGTGAAATTACCCCACTTGTCTGCCAATGAAATTTTGCTAAGAATCACTAGATGACATTGTCAAGGCAGTATATAAAGAAAAGTGTGCAAAGTATCTGTCTTCTTTTTTAGTCACAGGTTACTAGATTAACACATAACTCTACTATGCTTACAGAAAAATAAAAATAAAACTTTTCACAAATATAAATTGCAAGCCATTTTCCATTCATGATGAGTAAAAATTATGTGGACCTCTCTATAGAGAAAATTTTTCAAAAATATTGGGTACATGTAGTGGGTATGTGTTGGGGACACTGACAACGGCAATTTTTTTTTTCTTGTTTAAATCCCCGTGAAGTGCGAATCCTCATTGCCAAGTTGTTGTGGCCTGTTTAGGGACCAGAAAGAAAGACACAGAAGACAAAGGTTGGTTGAAAAAAGTATATTGAAGATACATACAAAACAATAGTGTTAGTAATAAGTAGATTAGCACTGCATCTACTACTCCACTCCACTTCACATTCTGCACTCACGTCCGACTCTCGCAGTTTGTATTTATGAGGGAAGGAAGAGTTCGTTATACTGTAAGAGGGTTTATCACAACAGCATGTATGAGTGTAAATAATAGTTTTGGTGGGGGTATATCTGAGCAATTGCAATTCCATTGAAAATATTTTACTGGCAATCATTTTCAAATATGTTATTGTTCTACCTGAACAGTATGAAACAGATTAATGCTAAAGATTTCACCTGGCAATGACTTTTGGGAGTAGCTACCTGAGGAGATATATACTTTTTAATCACCGGATATATCTATGTCTACCTATTTATTTACATGCTTATAGCACATTAACCAAAATCTACAGAAGTTGTAAATGATTTAACCAGTATGATATTCTTATCAAAGTTTAAACTCTTTCATCCAAGTGATTCTTTTATTTTTATGGTATTTAGTTGGTATTTATCCAAAATATAATAATACAAAATCTACAGTTATTTTAAGAATGCCCATGGTGCTGTGTTTTATCTTTACTTATTTGGGAAATTGTTGTGGAGTTATTTTGCAGTGGAGGCTTGTATTTGTACTAAATCGGTCCTAAATAGTTTGACGTACAAAACGTTAGGAACTTGATATAATAGATATTACGCAGAGTAATCTTGTTGTGGTCGCTGACTACTTTCGTATTCGACTAACTGTTGGCTACTGTTGTCTGACATTGACTGACTCGTTTCTCTTACTACTCCTACTTATATTAGGGGGGAGAGTTATTAGCTATAGAATAGGTGTGTTTTACCATAACAGAAATTTAACATTCTTTCTTTTTATGTACCATGTCCTTTCAGGATGTAGGCGGTCATGGCTCTCCACCTCCTTCTATCCCTTGCAGCTCTCAACAAGTTCCTTCCCTCTGCCATCTCCCCCAGACCATGTTCTGTCATCCACCTGCTCAAGCTCATCGGGAATGTCACGCGCTGCTTTCCCTTGTCTCTCTTTCTCTCTATTTGACCCGTGAGCATCAGATTCTCCAGGCCCTCCTTTCTCATTTAAAAACTTATTCCTAAAGATGTTACTGTATTGGTCATCCTTTCACATAAAAATGGAATTATATGATGATTTTCTTAAAGCTTATTGGCAGGAATAAATTTAGTTTGACTAAAAGCAGTGACAACAATATTTTACACATGTAAATGACAGGTGCAAAGAAACAGAGTGGATTTCAATAAGGTGATATTTTATAATTTTGTTTTTTATGTAAGGGAGTAAAAAGAGAGAAAATACATCAGTGTGAATGTAAAACAAAGAAAACATTAAAATTCAGGAACTGTATTTTTTATACACATGTGGGTGCATATGTGCATGAAA
>OZ010571.1:129867994-129932640 GCA_963932145.1 Acanthosepion lycidas | reverse complement strand
TTATAACATCAACTACTATCAGTTGGAAACTTCTTTTCCTTTGTTACTTAATATGACTTCCATGATGGGGTTGTGGTGGAAGAGCCACTGAGATCAATAGTGTGTATTTGACGATTCCTGGACCAGAATTAAATACAGACAGCAACTTTCCTCGGATTAGAAATTTAACTTTAAATAGCTTAAAATTAAACAGATACTGGTGTTTAATTTTAAGCAGTTTAAAGAATCTGTTTTTTACATGTGCCATTATTATTACTGTTCACCAGCAGATCTATGTGGGGGTGGGGGTAACCCATAAGCTAAACCAAATGGCAATGACAGAGAATTTGGCTTCTCTGCTGAACAGAGTTAAAATATTAGAATATGACACAAAGTTGTATCATAATGGCTAAGTATCAAAGGTGTACCTAATTAGATTAGAAATTACTTTATTCTTCTATTTTTCTGTTTGGATCTTTGTGAAAGAATAAAAATGATATTACTGAAGAAGAGAAAAAAAGAGAACAAAGAATTACAGCTCTTGTGCTATAAGAATCACAGTAGCATGCAAGAGTCTATAACAAGCAGGTAGGCATGTCCTGCATTGATGGACAGGAAGAGGTCATGGCATATTCTCCAATTCTGTGAGATAAACGAATAGCTATATGAGTGCCAATCAAACATTATTATGCATTATAAGACTTCACATTATTATATTAGTGGCATGATGTCACATCATAGTAGCAAGCAGAAGAATTACTACAAGATGGATGTAAATATATATGTAAGTGGGTGGGTACAGTCTGGTTGGCAGCTGGGTTTGTTGTATGCTTCATATAGATACCAGTGGTTAGTGTTTGAACAGTTGAAAGTTTTATATAATTCTTTGTTTTGCTGAAAGGAAGTTGTGCATTTTAAATGCATTTACATGAGGAATGGTTAGCAACATAATAGTGAATTTGATCTTTATTGAACACCATACACATGTGACAAGTTAAGATAAACTTAGCATACAGGGGTAGGCTGAATCAAGAATGACTCCCCTTCAGGGGCAGGCCGAATAAAGAAAGACTTCTCTTCAGGGTCAGGGGGAATCAAGAATAACTTCCCTTCAGAGGCAGGGTGAATCAAGAAAGACTTCCCTTCAGGGATAAGGTGAATCAAGAAAGACTTCCCTTCAGGGATAAGGTGAATCAAGAAAGACTTCCCTTCAGGGATAAGGTGAATCAAGAAAGACTTCCCTTCAGGGATAAGGTGAATCAAGAAAGACTTCCCTTCAGGGATAAGGTGAATCAAGAAAGACTTCCCTTCAGGGATAAGGTGAATCAAGAAAGACTTCCCTTCAGGGATAAGGTGAATCAAGAAAGACTTCCCTTCAGGGATAAGGTGAATCAAGAAAGACTTCCCTTCAGGGATAAGGTGAATCAAGAAAGACTTCCTTTTAAGGGCAGGGTGAATCAAGAAAGACTTCCCTTCAAAAATCTGATGATTTGTCATCTGTTCTTATTTTAGGAAGTGGTTTGATCCAAATTTGCAACAACTTATTAAAAAAATTGGAAAAAATTAAATAAAGAATAACAGACATCTAAATGAACATATCTCTCTTTTTTTATATTCCTTTACAAAAATTTCCTATATAAAATTACTATATTTTAAACACTTTTAAAAGAGCTTTACACTCTGGAATGAGTGGCCATGGTTAAATACAAAATAAGTAAAAGAACCATCCGTCAAACAGAATTGACAAAGTTTGCAAGCAAATGAGAAACAGAAAGACAAAGAAAGAACAGGGTAAAAAAATAATATAAAGCAAGCAAACAATATATGCAAAGCAAATTAACAGTAATAAGGCAAAGAAGCAGCAATATGGCAAAAATTCACAAACTAAGAATTGTGATCGACATACAAAAGCAAGTTTGGACAAGCAAGCTTAGCATTCTGACTTAAAGACAAGACAGATTGGGACTGAGTCAGCTTAAACCAAAAAAACGGTCTATTTTACTGGCTACGAAAAAATCCCAGGATGCATTTGTATGCTTCTGCATATAAATTGGGGAGGGTCAATTGTTTTGCAGTCATTCCCAGTAGAAAATGGAATCAACAAAATTAACAGCATATATATATATATATATATATATATATATTTCTTTATTTTAAAAAGAAAATACTAAATAACTGAAAAGTTTATTGCATGACCAAGAAGCCTTACAAAAAACAATCCTAGATCTGGTCATTTGGTCTAATTTTGAGAAGTGGATAAACTTGTGCACTTTTCAGCACCTCCTCATATCTATCAATATGAAGAAATTTTTATAAAAGAAACAAACTTATATATCTTAAATTTGTCAATGTATATTCTCAAATAAGTTTGTGAAATTTGTAATTCACTCAGCACTAAGTTACCAATATATTTGGGGCTTTTATCAGATTTCTAAATTCCTCGTGGGTAATAAAATATTGCTTTATTAGGCAAGCAGTTCATTAATTATTAAAATTAAAACAGCTCATTATTATTCTTAATTATCAAAACATTGGACAAATAATTCAGTGTATTTTATCATCGTATTTACTGGTAAGCTTTCTTAGCTATTTATGTACAATAAAAATTAAATATGAAAAAATAGAAACATTTAAATACTTCAAACAATTTATTTACAAAGATTATATGAAAGAAAAAAAAAATAAATCAAAACAATTTAAAGTTAAACTATGCCATGACCCATTTGGTTGTCCATGTATCATGCTGATACTTTTGCATTTACTTATTGGTGCCCAGAAAGAGAGATTGTACAGAGATACATGTTACAGCAGCAGGAAAAAGTGGAGTCAAGCCTTTCCCAAGAGCATTAATAATTACAAACTATATCAGCTGATTCTTTCTGGCTGTTAATTTCGAAAGAAATACTTCAACTCTAAAAGAAAACAGTTTGCAAATATTACCAAGTCATGTGATTGTAGTAACCTTGGGCTCACCTTCTTTTAAGTAAATTAAAAATTAGTATTATAAATAAACATTAGATAACATAAAAATAAAAGTAATGGATGAGAGACTTTAAACTTTGCTAAGAATATCATACTAGTTAAATCATTTGGAACTTGAAATTGAGAAAAAAACAAAAATAAAACTGGCACTATTCAAAAGTCCTGACTCATCACTTTCAATAATACATATTTGAATGAGATGTTTTTGTTAAAAAATACAGCAATCTTTCCAAATATATATATATATATATATATATATATATATATATATATATGTGTGTGTGTGTGTGTGTGCATATATCCACATACACATCTTAAGATATACTAGTTTTCCTCTTTTTCAAATCATTAGATAAAAATTGGTTCTCTATTGTAAAAGAAGAAAAAAACTTATAACAAAAGAATAAGCAACTGCCCTACCATTATTTTCATTGAATATTGAAAACATCTTTATGATTTATACTTTGCGCTTTCATAAATATACAATTTAGATATTTTTTAAATGCTATATATTAAATAAAAATTCTGTTTGTTTTTCAACAAGGAATGAAAATTAAAAGAAAAAATACTAAATGATCAAAATATTTATGAGCAAAGAATCTGTGTTCCTGAAGAGCTTGGAGAAAATATTTATATCATATAACCAATATTTCTTACTTTCTCTCCAGCCATCATTTGAGTAGTAATAATGCAATTATTTCCTTACCAAAGGCTATTTCTGAATAAGATGTAAAACCCCACCCCATCCTGATTACACTCACAAACATATAAGTACAGTCAAATAAGTTTGTGTGTGTATAAATGTGTACATGAATATATGTGTACTGAGATTTTATATATATATGGAGAGAGAGAGAGAGACAACCAGACATTATTTATATATATATATGAAGACATTGTTAAGTATGAGGCATATATATATATATATATATATATATATATATATATATATATATATATATATGGGTGTGTAATTTAGTGTAGGTATGCATAACAGGTTATAATAAAAATTATTCAGAAATACATCTATATATAGATATATATAATACCCAGCCAGCTCTCTCTATCCAAATATATATAAAGACATTAAGTATGAGGCATATATATATATATATATATATATATATATATATATATATATATATATGTGTGTGTGTGTGTGTATGTATGTATGTATGTAATTTAGTGTAGGTTATAATATATTATTCAGAAATACATCTATAAATAGATATACATAATACGGAGCCAACTTTCACTATATATATATGTATATATATATATATCAGCACATGTATATGAACATACACACACAGCTCTTTTTTTACTTAGTCTTTCTCATTGTGTATATGCATTCACAAAGTAAACAAGGTACACTAAATGAATGCTTCTATTTATTTTAAATTTAACACACACATCCACACACAAAACAGTATATTCATGTATGGATGAAATTCATGGCAATCTATTAAATCTTAAGTACTTTGTTCATGTATATATATATATATATATATATATATATATATGTACACACAGAGGATATTTGTGCATCTGTATGTACAAACTTACATCTGCAATAAGTTAAAATATATATTTATTTCCACAACAAAAGTAATTTCATAAGATTTTCATTAGAGTTAAATGAATCTCATTCAGTCATTACTTTTTAATAACCTATTCAAATGTCTTGTACTAACATCAGATATTTGCTTTCAATATGAAAAAAACTATCTTAGACTTAAAAGTAATCCAAATAATGATATATATATATATATATATATATATATATATATATAGTAAAGGTAATAAATCCATTGTTATATAATCCATGTAAATCCTAGTAATGTAAAATATTAAAACTGATCCACAAAAAGTGCTCAATGTATTTATTATTTCAGAGTAAATAATTAGTACACAACAAAATCCAAAATTACCTCATCTGGTGAATGGGCTTATTTCAACCGACGAAAACTTTGTCAGTTTTATTTAACCCTAGTATAGACTGAGTTCAGGTCAGAATTAGAATTTAACTCTGTGTGTGTGTGTGTGTGTGTGTGTGTGTGTGTGTGTGTGTGTATAAGATGGAATGTGTAAAAACCAGTGAGATGTTTTTATTCTTTTTGTTCTGTTGTTAACATATCTCCCTGTAAGTCCATCTCCAGAACAACTGAAAAATCTAAGGAAAAAATTGTTGCCATGCCAACCTTGTTACTTAGAAATGCTGTGGTTAATTTGAAAAAAAAAAAAAGCAGTTTATAAAGTTTTCAAATAAAAAAAAGTCCATGTCAAAATCAGTGAGTATTGCATATGAGAAAATGTTCAAATAAAATTTAAATATTGTGATTTGATATGAGGAAAAAAATGAAAGAAAGTGATGATAAAATAAAAATTTTATATCCCAAATAGTGAATACTTATAATTCAAATTATAGTTTATGATAATATTATTTAGATGTTTGAAAAAAAAAAAAAGATAGGAATAAAGACTAGGAAAGATATTGAGGGGAAAACCATAGCTATAAATGATAAGAAGTTGTGGAGAGAAATAATCGCCCACATTTTGAAGAGACATGGCATATAAAAGAAGAATGTAATTCTTCTATTTTCAAATTAACCACCACATTTCTAAATGACAATGTTGCCATGGTAGCAATTTTTAATTAGATTTTAGTTGTTCAAAAGATGCTCTTTGTTGTAGCATACCTACAGATTATAATGGGTATGTCCCCATTCAAATAAATACAGTAGTAAATACTGTATGTTGGTTTGCAGTTGGAGATTCATTGTGGAATTCACTTGACTCATTTCTAGCAGTTGCCTACTTTTCTACACATCACTGGCGAATCTTATATGTGTTGTTCTTGTCTTAAGTATTATCGTTCCTTACCAACCTTCATGTTATTATTCTATTCAGTAACCTTCCCTAGGTTACAACACTCTTACAGAGAGAAATGTTGATAACAGAACAGAATTAATTTCTATGGCTTGTCAAATTTACAACCAGAAAATATTTTTAAATTGTAAGAATTTTTTTGAATAATATTGATTTTACTGATAAAAATCCTACTAATTAACCCACTGCTAGAGGGAGAAGAGGTGGATTCATAACTTTTATTTGTGTGTAAATGAATATAACAAACCCAAGTGGAATTGGAACTCAGCACATTGATTACCAATTTTCAGCCATCATCTATTACATCACCCACACATTCAAGCTTACAGCACCTGGTATTCCCAAGTGGTCACCCATCTAGGTAATGACCAGAGTCAATGCTACTTAACTTTGATAACCAAAACAGAATTTTACTTAACTTTGATAATCAAAACAAATTATTATTTACACATGGCCCAGTGGATAAAAGCATTGGTTGAATCCAGTGACTTGACTCAGAGAGTTATGAGTTCAATACCTGGCCAATGCAGTGGTGAAACGTAACTTGGAGAATTATGTTAAAGGGAGATAACTGAGACATCCAGAAGAGGCATGATACATGGAACTCAAACAATCTAGATTAGGATTTCAGTTAAAAATTTCAATCACCTGAAGAAAGCCAAAGTATACAGCCAAAATGTTATGAATATGGCAGCAATGATGATGACAATAGTCCGAACAATGTAAATAATTACAACAACTCGTCTCAGAAATATAGACAGATATCAAAACAAAATAGAAAAAAAAATACATTGTATTTTATTCTGATATTATTTCTTATTACTTCAAACATTGTTTTAGTGGATACTCATATTTGAATAAACACCTTGTTTTTTTTAAAGAATACAAATTATATCTACACAGGTTGTGAATTCAAGAGTCATAATGGAATAACAAAATGTGTCCACTGGTAGAATTTGAACCTGCAAACAGGAAGCCATTGATTCAGCATACTTTAGACTGCTCAGCCACAGAAAGCTTCACAACACAGCAAGGTTAATTACTCTTTTAAGGAATGCTTATCTAGTCAAAAGTCTCTCTCTCTCTATATATATATATATATATATATATATATATATATGTATGTTCTCAGGTCTCTTTGCTGAACTTGTTATTATTTGTTATTGCATGGGAGTTAAGACAATTATATAAAGTAATTTCACTCATGCAGGGCTAGTGCAAGGACCTTGTGCTCCCCCACCACAGAATCTATGATACAGGCCCATACTGTACTACATCTCAATTTTCATAAGGCAGTATTCATATAAAGTAGAAATTTTTATTGTAACCTGTTATGTAAAATAATGGATCATATGCAATAAGGGTGAACAATTCAACTTGAAAAATTGAAAATAAATACAATGTATCTAAATACAAAGAAACATGTCATAATAGAGCATTCCATCTTAAATGAATCAACAATGTTTTTGTGGCATTTATTAAGATTTTTTTGAGATTTTTCTTGTATGTATGTTGAATAATTTTACCACATTCAACATTATGGATAAAAAATATTAAACATTATATAGTATTTTTTCAAGACTTAGCATGATCAAAGTAAATTCAAAGATTTGGACAAAAAAAAAAAAACAAGACCACAGAATGATGTCAAAAACTGCAAAAAATTTTCCTCGTTTAATATTCAGTTTTGTTTAGTTTAATTTGTAACATATATGAATGTAGGTAGAAAAAAGCAAATGTTGGTAAGATAGGGTTACAAAGCACTGCCCAAAGAACCCAATCAGCCTTGCACTCATGCACTCTTTCCAACATCAAACACTGTGGCATATCAGTAACAAGATTATAGTCAATATTTACAAAGATAGTTCTATGCACATAGATGTATGATTAAACCCTTCACCAAAATATTATGGCAAAGTTAACATAATCAGTCTCAGGTAGAATTAAAATCTGATTTGGCTGATGTGATTTGTAATAATAATAATCTTTGCAACTAATCACACTTCCTTTATAAAGTGTAGCATTTGAGCAATCACCAACTAGAATTTTATTTACTTACAGTTGGCCCAATCAACCACTGTTTATGTTCAAAACTTTTATTGAACTTTAACTACCTTGCAAAAATGGCAGCAAATGTCAGACAATGTCCTCACAGATGAGAAAAAGAAAACTAGAAGCAGTAGAAATGTGATTTTACAGAAAGATATGGAAAATGCCATGGTGAGAACAAGCAAGGAACAAGGAAATCTTACAAAAAATGTCAATGGAAAGAAAATTTGTATTCAACTGAAATTCTTGGACACAGAATGAGGAAGGTGGACTTGGAAAACTTAACCATCACAGGGCATATTGAAAGCAAGAGAGAGAGGGGAATGCAGTGAGTCACTTACTTGATGAGCTTGTGTGAATAGATGGTGAAATAGGAAATGGGGAGGGGGTGCTTAACAACGTGAGAAGAATGCTAAGAGCTACACAATAGAGGAAGTTGTGGAGAGCCATGATTGCCTATGTCCTGATGGAAAGTGGCACACAGAAGAAAATATAAATTAAAAAAGACAGATGTAAGTATTTTCCTGATATCAAACTGTTCAACCATTTCAATGACCCCAAGACCATAAGATTCTGAGGGGGAAAAATTAAAGATTTTTTTTTTTAATTTTTTTAATATATATATAAATCATTTCATTTTTACAACTGGTTTGTTGATTAAGTTTAAGTTTTGATTGGTGTGTGTTGTGGGGTTCATCTATCATCAAATGGGTTTAAAGTAAATCCTAAAATATTAAAGTAAATATTGACTTTATAACTTGTCATTTCTATGCTATAATTAATGAAATTTTGTTTTTCTATTTTTTCTTTTTAGACAAAAGTATTCTTTCTGCTTTTTCCTGGCAAAAGAAAAAAGAAAAAGTTAAAGAAAATAATTCTAATTACATTTCTAAAACAGAGTGTTGATTCCCTTGTGAGAACTTTTGAACATACCTTGTATATATGGTTTGTACTTATCTATGGATTTGATCATCTCCAGAGAATCATGGAATTTATCTCTTTAATAATGAGTTGCTCCAGCATTTATTTATACTTATGTAACTTATGATGCAATAAAGAGATAATGAACTTGACCATAGCTAAGATAAATCAATAAGTTAACCACTATAGATATAAATCTCTCTTTACGCTTCTTTGATGTGTGACATTGAATTAATAAAGGATTTAAGTAGAGCATATATTTGAAAGAAACTATCAAGTCTTTACTTCCTTCTAATATCCAATGCATAATAAGTAATTTTCTTATGAGTCATTTGTTATTTCTCTTATTTAATAAATATAATCCAAATGAATTATTATCATTTGATAAAAATATGGAGTTAAGATTATGAAAATATTACCATCTGAGAGTTATCTTTTAGCATGTAGACATAATAAAGATTAGAAAAAAAATCTATCTATCACAGTCTGTTTAAATCTGTCTTACTTAGTATGCCCAAATCTATCTTTCTATCTAGTCACATTTATGTGCAAATGTATATTAGTCTGTTCATATTTATATATACATTTGTATATGCATCTGTATCTCAGTTTGTTCATACTGTGGCTTCCCTCTGTCTTTTCTACAAGTACTTTCATGGCAAGTTGCTCTGACAAGCTACTTTCACTTGCTTCCATATTGTATGAATTTAAGCATGCTATTAGATTAGCATCTCGGTCCCACTCTTTCACTGTTGGAATGACTAAATGTAGCCATCTCCTCTACTCCAACAGCTTCTGATCTTGCACCTCCCATCAGTGGAATTCCTTTCCTATCACTTGCTTCTCTAATAATCTTCAAATATTCAAATGTAATTTCAACTGACATCTTCTGATGTCTTAACCTTGATCCCTGTACTTCTCTTTATCCTTTTTCCAAACACTTCTCTTTACACTTTCTGTAACCCCTTATGTGCTAGTGGCACTCATGTCTTACTTGGGGTGATTTGCTTAAAAAAAAAAAATATCTGTCTATCTTTATAATTTTAAATGTTCTCTCAAGAGGACATCAGTATTTTTTAAACAGTGACATTAATATCCACCAACCTATACAACAGTCAGTCTAGTTAAAGAAAATGTACTTCTCTGTAAGTTTAGTAACTAAAAAAGTGTTTATAATAATAAAAATAATGTCAGATTAAAAGCACATAATTACTTAAAATATTAGGTTGGTGCAAAAATAATGACGTAATAATGTCGTTTTTTGACGTTAAAAAATACATCAAAAAACGACATTATCACGTCATTATTTTTGCACCAACCTAATAACTATGTTTTAGATATGAAAATATAAATCATATATATAGATACTGAAAGTCCAGAGAAAGATATCCATTTCATAAAAGGGGTATAACTGAGCTTTGCTTTTGCTCTAAAGGCCCTCAATGTCTAAAGCCTTACACCACAAACAGAAAAACAATGAGTTGCCATGAAGGAAGGAATGGAAATTTGAGCCCAGGTGTAAAAGGTACATATTCATTAATAAAAGTATTTATTGTTTAAATAGGTGGAATGCAATTTTTTTAAAAAAACACAGATGTCCACACAAACATAAGTATAAACTGAAATAGATAATTAAAAATGATGTATTAAAATCTATTTATAACATAAAAAATACTAACCATCATTGAATTAATAAGTGAATTTACTATAAGAAGAAAAGTATAATACTCATATATATATCTACACACATAAATGTACATCATATATATATATATATATATATATATATATATATATATATATATATATATATATAATAGTAATGACAGGCCACTTGTATTCAAGGATATCCATCTACTAGGGTGGCTAGCCAATCCCTGTTGTAGACGCTCGCTCAGGCACATTTTGTCTGCTCAAAACCCACAGAGCCCACCTGTGGTTTATACTGCAACTATGCTGAGCAGACTTTAGTTACAGTGTCTGGGAGAGAGCATGTTATTTAGTATGATCAATAATTTGAACAAGGCTAGCAAACTCAAGCCATTATCCATGATGACTTTTGGCTTCCTGCTAGCACAGTTATTGTCGGCCCCCAATACACATGCATACATTATATATATATATATATATATATATATATATATATATATATATATATATATATATATATATATACACACACACACACACACACACACACGCATATATATATATACACACACACACATATATATATACACGCACTCATATACACACACACACACACATATATATATATATATATATATATACACACACGTATATACACACACACATTATATATGTATGTATATATATATATATATATATATATATATACACACATATATAAATACATATATACACACACACACACACTATAATAAAAACGGTTAATTGGCTTGCTCTGCATTTCCGATTTTGGTACAGTCATTTTTCAGGCCTTATAACATGTTACATATATATATATATATATATATATATATATATATATATATATATATATGTGTGTGTGTGTGTGTGTATATATATATATATATATATATATATTAGATAATGTACACACACCCACACACAAAGATGGATATTTGCTTAAGTTGAATGGAAATGATTTCAATATTCTTTAAAATTTTTCTTCTATTATTAAAAAAAAATATATGTATATATGTATAATATAATAATGTTCTTTTATTCTTTTAGTGTTTTTACAAATCAGCTTCCAATGTTTATATTGATTACAAATAAAAAACTATCATTAAATATTGCATTTCGTATATTCTGCAGTTTCTATGCCCGAAAACTCTCAGTAACTGAAACCACCATATCTAAATTCTAATTTCTCACTATTAGCATAATTTCCTGCTCACTGGAAAGGCCTGAACTTCAACCTTTCTCTAGATGGCTTCTATTACAAAATAGAGAAGGGTGTGAGAGCAATCCTCTCTATTTTTACATATCATGTCATCCAAAATATAACTGCTTCCTTTAATCATCTAAGAGAACCATTTTTGCCCTACATCTGCAGGTCTGATGCTAATCTCTAAGAGACCAACTCACTGTGCATTCTTATTTTCTATTGACATGAAGTGGAATGATTATATTGAATCACTTGCACAGTCTGCTGCAAGGTCTGTGCTGTGCCAGGCAATTTCTCTCACCAGAATCCATTTTGTACAGTTATAAGTCTGTAATTTGTTATTGAACTGAATATTGCTGGCCTGGTTCTCCTGCTTTATATCTTGAGATTCTTGACAAAATCTAAATAATGATCTGCAGCCTTATTGGTTTTAACCTAGCTTCTCAGCCTCAGTGCCTCTCCCACCATCATAACAAAGATTCCCTATGCCTTTTCTATAAATATTTTCATGGCAATTGTTCTGATGATTTTTATTCTGTGATACGTTGACTTTATGAATTTAAACACAGATTGGCAACTATGTTTTATCATTTTGCTGTCAAAATATCTAGATCTAAAATAGTTTCTTCTCTCCCATTTCTCACCTGTGGAACTCTATACCCACTTACATCTTTCCTGTTAACTACGATATTTAAAAGTGTTCTCTTTTGAATCCTGTTCTTTTACTGCTCTTTCACATTATGAATATTTCCTGATTTTCTTTCACTAACCACTTTAATCTAGCTTTATCTCCTTGCTTTTGGGGGAAATTATTTAAACAAAAACAAATTGTAATATATAATATGGTTTTGAGATCCTTAATGAACTTTGGAAACGACTGAAAAATCTATTTTGAATTTCAGAAAGGTATTGTGGGATTACCCAACCTTGACTGCCAGAGGATTTTTCCTAACACACCTGCTTGGTGACATTTTATAAAAGAAGAATAAAAGGAAAGACCACAAACTCTCTTGTTTAAATGCAGTATACTGTACAGACAATACGTAACTCATTTTCCTTTCAGGGGACTCCATACCCCCAATGACTTACATGCTGCATTGCATACAACAAAATACTAACATTACACCTCATGCAATCACAACAATATCTCCATGACAACTTATCACATCTCTCCTTCCAACACCAGAAAATGTCCCTCTTCAACAAACTATCAATACTGCTACAGGATGAACGGAATAACATACGCTAGTAAAAGCATTTAAAAAGCAAAGTCTGTTGAAAAGAAAGAGAAAAAAATATCTATATTTGAATCAATAACAACTTAGAAAGAAGAACATTTATACCAGATTGTAACTATATCATTATTGGGCCTTCAAGCAAATTCAGTCATGTACAAAGATTTTTATGTCAGTTAAATCCATAAAACTAGTTTAATGTTTAATCATGAATGAAGAGACAACTCATTTTAAAACATATTTCATAAATTATCATCATATATCCATGAGCTGCCACTTTTTCTTAAAATACCCAATAACAAAGCATATCCCAATCATGCAAGGATAAAGTATCTGAGTTCAAATTATGAAGGTTTTCCATGATTGTAATAATATTTTTAGAGTTTCCAGCTACCCCAAGAACAAACTTCAGCTCCAATGAACATCTTGGAGAGTATTATGAAAAGTTGTCTGGAAATATAAGGCTTTGTTTAAGTCTAAAACTCTGGAACAAAGTGAATAAATGCCAATAGAAAGTTCCAATAAAGAAATAAAATCAATGCCAAAACACATTCAGGTGTAATAAAAGCACACTACAGGCAAACCAAGTATTGGAAGATTTCAGAATAAATTTTCTTCATGTCTAAATTCTTTTGTTTTCTTTATGTAGAATATTTCTTAAACCCTGGGAAGATGCGTAAAGAAAAATATTAACGATACTTGTAGCAAGATATATAATTTTAGCAATGATAATTATTTCCCTGTATATTACATACATATATGTATGTGTGGATATATAAAGATAAACTGAAATCTTTTCAGCCTGATCGACATCATAAAAACAGTATTCTAGTGTTTGGTTATTGAAATACAACTGATTTTAGAAAATGGATAAATTCCAAACCTTTCAGCACTCCTCACACACTCATATATCTAAGAAATATTTTATTTATATATATATATATATATATATGTATATGTATATGTGAGTGTAAAACAGTTCAGTTCATAGAACCAAACAGCCAGACAACCTGCACATATACTTTGATTACAATGTTGAAGGCTTGTGAAGAAACGACCATAATTTTTGGAAGAGCCAAATACAGATGACTGGTGAACAGCATACCACAAGGTATAAAACAGGTTTTAATTCAGAGTTTTCCTGCTCCTAAACCAGTTGCCACCCAAGGTTATAGAACCTTTGCTATTTACCCATAGCCAGGGGAAGAAGGTATAAATTCATACCTTTCTCAGGGGTATATAAGTAAATGTAATGAACTCTACTGAAATTTGAACTCGGCTCTCTGATTCATTAGTCTAAGCCACTATCCATTACTCCACTATGTCTCCTATAGATACATACACATATATATATATATATATATATATATATATATATGTGTGTGTGTGTGTGTGTGTGTATGTGTGTGTGTATGTATATATATATATATATATATATATATATATATATGTGAATTTATACACACACACAATAAATGAAAAAATATTTGGGCACTTGCAAAATATTTAATAATGTTTAAATTTACACAGGTGATGTATTATGTTCTAAAATTATAAATTTCTAAGAAAAATACATATTTTCAAACATGCAATACAGAAGAAATTAATACCGTTCCACTGATGAATTTCATCTTTTAAGTTTTTCCCACATTTTTTATTGGAGACTGACTAAGCCACTGAAGCACCCATTCTGAAGAAATAATTTTCAAGTTACTTTAGCTGTATGCTTTGGAATATTATCTTTGTTAAAAATTCAATTGTTTTCAAACTCCAACTGAAGCATGTAAAAGAAAAAAATATCTTCCAAAATAATATGATATATTGCTTACTTCATGGTGCTTACAATCATTGAAGGAAAAACACTCAAAACCATGATGTGTCCACTTTCACGCTTTACTGTACGAGTGGTCAAATGTCTGATCATAGATGAGGGCGTTGTGACAAAAATGTTGAATATTCATTTTATATGTTCTTTCAAATCTGATCAAACTTCTCATAATACTCATAAGAAAATTTAATCCAAGAATCTCAATTCCCTTTGTTCAACAAAGTACCAAGCTTAAAACCATTGCAGTGAATGCCATTACTGATTGTTCTATGAGTAACTGATGTTCTAGTTGCTCTTTAAGAATCTATAGCTATTGGATTCATTTTAAATTTTCTTAGTTTTTTTTTAGTTGATTAAGAAGGAAATTTTACATGGAATGCCAATTAAAGGAATGTTTTTGGTGGTGTCAAATACTTCCAATCCAGAATACTCAAACAAATTTTACTAAGAGAAGTATTTAACGTCATGGTAATAGCTGTTTGGTTAAAAGATCCTTTAGAGCTTAATTGCAAGAAGGTGAAATAATAAATGATGACAGTGGTAGTATTATAACCATATAAATTGTTGTTGGAAGCTTTTTGTGATAAATTTTTAATAATAGCTTAATACTGTTTCTTCCAAATTTTTAGGTCAGCTGAGAACTTTTTATGCACATCATTTATATATACATATATATATATATGTATCTATATATGTATATATATCTACATAAACAGGGTGGGAAGCAAATCTTGCAAAAAATTTTGATTATCTTCAAAACTCACTTCTGCGTAAATTAATTTTATGCTTATTAATTCAAAAGGATATTAATAAACTTCTAGATAACATCAAAATGATTAATTTATTCAATATGGCTTACACTATAATAGAGCTAAAATATATACTAATATTTATTTCTTCCCCAATCATCATGAATAGATTGAAAGCAAATCAATGTAAAAATTTAGTTTTAAACAATCAGGTTTCACTCTGTGTCTGACAATTGCCTCATATGACAAATTGTTAGGAAGAATATATATATATATATATATATATATATATATATATATATATATATATATATGTGTGTGTGTGTGTGTGCACACATACAAAAATGTGTACTTACTGTTAATTTTGTCAATAGGTCAAAATTATAAAGCATTTAGTGAGAATCAATCTCACTTTTCAATAGCAATGGCTTTTTATCACAGCTTCCTAACTATATCACAAGGAACCTGATATTTAAGAATGTGATTATTTAAAAATGTAAATGAATGAGATATCAACCTATGCAAACATGAATTAATGAATATATTAATCCAAGTGCATATCTAATGTCTATGTACATTTCATTCACATCAATACAACTGTTTATTTGATTTATATGAGAATTTGTATACATGCATTACATACTAAGATTCAATATTTGAGTCTCTGCACATATAAATAAATGTGTATGCATATGAGAAGACATTTGTAAATATGGAGTTATGTATATATTTATAAATACACCCCCATATATCTGTGTAATACTGGAATGTTAATTTTTTTTTTTCATGCTGGAATTGAGACAGGTTGCATGTATGTAGGAATAAAATGACAATTTCTTGCAAAGAAAATCATTTTCTCCGATCAATACTTTGCTTCTTGTATGAATAGCTTTGGTACCAGTATTGTGTCTTGCCAAACCAAATTATTTCTCTCTCTTTTTCATTAAATTTATTTTTACCTTTCTGCTTTGATTGTTATTTAATACCTGCAGTAAAAAGTTGGTAAATAACAGAATTTTCTTTTCTTTTTCAGTTTTATTTATTATTTTTCATGTTGGTCTTGTTATATTATTTTGCATATCTTTTACTTTCTTCATTCTTTATGTTATCATATATATATATATATATATATATATATATATATATATATATATACTTTTCTTGGTTCAGCTTGCTGACTCTGCATTAAGCCTCCTTTTTGAAAAGTCCTGCTTAAGAGTTACTAGTAGTATAATACAAAGGTCAGTCAGTTAGTTATGTGCCATGTGTGATACATGCTTAGGTGATCATGTATCGTTCGATACATGACTGATTAGGCAGATTTTTTTTTCCCACTGTAGGTTGCTGTTTCTTTCTGCAGTAGACCAGTTGCCATCCAAGGCTACAGAACCTGGTCTGTCCTGCTATTTACCCATAGCTGAAGGAAAAAGAAGAAGATTCATAACATTCCCAAGGGTATTAGCATGTAAATCTAATGGATTTGAGTGGAATTTGAACTTGGGTCTCTGATTCCTCAATCTGAGCCACTATCCATTATTCTATCAAGATACTGGCCATATGATGACTAGTAGAACCGTTGAAAGTACTTGCATATTTAAGGAAGACCTAATACAGTGTATAATTTTAAAAAACAAGGAGATTATATCTATATGAGCAAATATATGGATATAGATCCGACAGTATGAAGAAAAATATACGGAAATAACAAACAAAAATCCTTATATGCAATTATGCTGTTTTAATGTTAATATAATCTCAACGTCGGACGTTTCGGTCTAATAAACCATCGTCAGAACATATTCATAAAATATAATTAACATTATCAATTCAACATGACAAAGACAATAGACATAAGAACAAGACTTATCCAAACAGATAACTGAAAGTTTTATATGATAATGTTAATTATATTTTATGAATATGTCCTGAAGATGGTTTATTAGACCGAAACGTCCGACGTTGACATTATATTAACATTAAAACAGCATAAATGCATATAAGGATTTTTGTTTGATTTTTCCGTATATTTTTCTTCATATATATATATATATATATATATATATATATATATAAACGCACACTCAAAGCATCCATGATTGGTCAAATCAAAAGGTGCATGTTGCATGTTCTCCTGTGTTCTACAGGTAAGAGATTAAAACACCACTTATTTTTTCTTTAATTATTTTGGGCAGAGAATACATGTGAGAGTAACTACTTTTATTGTTATTGGTTGTCCGCATTGGCCAGCAGTTAATGTAGGAGAAGGAAAAACTCTGATCAAATACAATATCTCTGTGTAAATAAATCTTTTGAAAATTAAGTTAGCTAACATTGAAATGTCCCAATGATGGATGTGCCTTTCTTAAATCTTGAACTGAACCTTTCTTTACTGTGATGACTATCTATGATCTAATGGTAAAGCACACCTAGCTTAAAAGTGGGCTTCCCATTTAGAAAAGGAGAATTCAGGTTAGATGCCTGTCAAGAGGTACCCTTTTAGAACATCCCTTAATGTCTTGACCAGTACACTCTGATTTCATTGTTTAACAAAAGAAAAAAAAGTAAGAACAGGTTGCCTCAAACATGTGTACCAACTAAAATATAGTGTTTAAAAAACATTTCTGTGCATATATATAAATATACACTTTAAAGTATGTATTTGTGCTTCTGTATATGTAAATTTACTAATCACTATGTTTATATATGAATATGTACATACACACTCACACACATTATATATATATATATATCCAAGTATATGATTGGTGTATATGGAATGAATTCCAATAACCAACAATTACTATTCTTAAAAAAGTGCTCAATACAAAGTAGAGCAGATATAATTATTTATTTAAAAAAATTTATAACATAAATATGTTATAAAATCACTACAAAAATAGCCATTTTGTTTCAACACCCTCAGTGTCTTATCAAATGATGACGTTGAATTTAAAACCTTCAACGTCATCACTTGATAAGACACCGAGGGTGTTGAAACAAAATGGCTATTTTTGTAGTGATTTTATAACATATTTATGTTATAAATTTTTTTAAATAAATAATTATATATACATATATATATACTTATCTATATAGTCTGAAAGTATGTATAATACAGACATCAGATGTTATTATACAAAAGAGTATGTAAGTGCATAGATGTTCAAAAGCATACAATTGAGTGCATGTGTGTTTGTATATTTACCCAGCCTCATACAACAACAACTGTTAGTACTTGTGGGATGTGTGAATACATGTGGTGCATTCATTTCTCTGCAGTCAATCCTCTACGATAATCAATTTTTTATGAGATTGTCAAAGAATCATTTATTGTGGCGTGAATGGCTTATACTTGTTTCACAGTATGGGCCGAATTTAATGAAAGATGTATAGAATCAAAGAGAGACTGGGTTGAGAGTCTGATACAAGGAGAAAAGGGTGGGCAGAGACAGCTACAGTTCTTGTTTTTATATTTTGAAAGTAGCAAAAATAGAAAACAATCATAAAATATTGCAACATGCAGTGACTGTTGCTTATTTGAGCCTGGGTCAAGCCAGTGTTATGAATGCCGTTTTTCAATATTAACATGCTGTCCCCACTTGGAAATATAATGTAACTTTGTAGGTCCATTTTCTGCTATTGATCATTATTCCATATCAATATTGAGAAGTGATGACTTGAAGCAGCAGCTACAGAAGAATACTGAGGATACCATGGACTGAACATGTAAGCAATGATGAAGTTTTAGAGAAAATGGAAACAAAAAGGTTATTTATTCTTCACATCAGAAAGAGATGGTTGAAAGTTCTCAATCACATAATGAGGAAAGAGGGCTCAGAAAAACAAAATTGATACTCACAGGACAGATTAAAGGCAAGAAGGACAGAGAAAAACAATATATAACATTATCCTAGCAAGAGCACCTTGAAGTGGTGTAATGGTTAACAAGCTTGTCTTGCTAGAACAATTATGACTGAATAGTGAGTTCGATCCTCACTGGGTGCCTCCTACTTTCAGCCTAGTGCCACATTTAAGCTATGCTTAGAAAATCACTATAACCTATCCTAGCAAGCTTGTGTAAATGGATGGTGGAACAAGGTTTAGGAGAGATAACAAGAAGACAAAATTTATTAAAAGTTACAAAATACAGGAAGTTGTGGAGAATCATGATCATCAAAATCATGAAGGGACACTGCATTGAAGAATAGGCCTGCCCCATGACTGATATAATATATTTCTTGTGAACATGAGTTTTTGAAACCATGTAAACGCAAGAATTTTGATATTAATATTTAAAGTATATAAACCATCCTCACTACAATAGTGCTGCTATAATCTTCCCCCAATTGGCTATGCCAAGCTTAAATATTAACAGACATCTCTTTTTTTATAGGAATTAATGACACAATAATCTGCTTAAACATATTATCAAGTTAGATTTGGAAAATCATCTATTATGTAAAATGAGAAATCATATTACTAAATTAAAAATAGACAAAACATAAGTTCTTGACAAAGAATTTGTGAGAAGTAGATATGATGATCGTTCTATATGGCAGTGAATGCTGGACAGTTTCCTCAGAGATTAAGTGGAGATAAGAGGCAACAGAAATGCTGTTCTACAGAAGAACACCGAGAATACAGTGGCTGCAACATGTGAGCAACAAACAATTTTTTTAGGAAAATGGAAACAAAAAAGATGTTTTAACTGAAATTTCTGGAACAAATTGATGAAAGGAGGCTAAGCAAATTTGACACTTACAGGGCATATTGGACTCAAAAAGGGAAGAAGAAAGCAGTGGGTAAGAAACCTAATGAGTTTGTTTAAATGGATGGCAAAGAGGGATAGTAAGAGGTTACACTTTGTTTAGGGCTACAAGGAATAAAAAGTTGTGGAGAGCCATGAACAACTATGTTTAGAATAAATATGGCACATGAAAGAATATAAAAAAATATAAGTATATCACTTTAATAGTATTGTTTAATTAGATACAGAAATACCTGTTTAGTACAGGAAAATAACTGTTTTTTTTCAAAATAAATTACATAGTGAATGCAAATATGATAAAAATAATTCATTAAGTTTTTAATCCTTTTAAAGAAACAGGTAAAAAAAGAGAAACTGATTCATTATACTTTAACAAGGTTTATTCAAGCTGTGGAATTAGTAAATACCAAACCCTTCAGATACCTTGGCAAAACAAATTTAGTAGAAGAGAAAATTGAACATTAGTTTTACCCAAAATTTCAAATTGCTACAAAAGTAAAATATCAACCAGAAAACTCAAGTCATATTCTTGTCAGATCAAGACTTTCATATGGATGCCATCCATAGCACCAAACCTGTTCAGAAATATTTAATCTATCAGCTGTATACAACCACTTTCTAAAATCAATGGTGAAAAAATACTTAGAGCAAATGAAGCCTGGGGGGTCTTGGCTAAGATCATTCTTCATCGAACATTGTGGACTGGTGATGCAGGCTCACAAAGAAATAACTGTATGAAATAGCAGAAACCAAATCACTTGAGAACTAGAAACAACAACTAAAATGGGTGCCACATTTAACTCAAAGAGAAAATAATGACATAATCAAGATATTGATATTTCACACTACTTCAAACAAAGGGTTGGCAAGGAACCCCCATCAATACTGGAAAGAGCAATGACTGTGAACTTGAGAAACTTACTTTCCTAAAAAAAGATTTCATAAATTTCAACTGAAAGTGGTTATTTGGAAAATGATGTGTAGAGGTTTAGTGATGTTTGGTGATGCCCAGGGCCAAATCTTTGACTGTATGCCCCTAAGTCTCAAGTAGGTGGGGGTGGGGGGTATAGGGCCTTGTACTGAGAAACATGAGAAAGAA
Source organism: Acanthosepion lycidas (assembly GCA_963932145.1). Taxonomy (NCBI): domain Eukaryota; kingdom Metazoa; phylum Mollusca; class Cephalopoda; order Sepiida; family Sepiidae; genus Acanthosepion; species Acanthosepion lycidas. The sequence goes on along the minus strand of OZ010571.1, from coordinate 129,911,266 downwards.
AAATATTTTAAATATGTAAAGACAGATTAAATTTGAAATAAACACTAGCTGATCAGAACAGAGGAAGAATTGGAGAGCCGAGTTTGAATTCCAGTTGAATCCATTACATTCATTTATGTGCTAATACCCTTGGCAAAAGTATGAATCGTCTTCTTCTCCCAGCAGCTATGGGAAAATAGCTGGACAGACTGACTTCTATAGCCTTGGATGGCAACTGGTCTACTGCAGGAAAAAATCTGCCTCATCAGTCATGTATCAAAAGATACATGATCGCCTAAGTGTATATCATACATGGCACATAACTGATGAATTCAAATTAAATATAAACTAAATTTTTTTGCATTCTTTATATTCCTGAATTCAATACCACTGGTTGACCTTCCACACTGCTTCAAATAAAAAACTAAGAAGGAAATTCCTATCAATACTAGAAAGAGCTATAACAGCTGCTGGACTTGAAAAATCTATTTTCCTGAAAACTTGTTTTAAGCAAAAGATATTTTATAAATTTCAACCAGAAAGAGTACTGGCTGCTTCGTCAATGAATGATTAATGTTTCCTTATAGAGAACTGGCTAACAATTACCATATGATAAACCAGAAACTGGCATTACTGTACTTTTTGAATTTATTTCTCATTATACTCACAGACATGCAGGTAGTCTAATGGTTAGTGATTCAGAAAGAGAAATCTGTTTACTGAGTTGATATTATGGTCAAATTCATTGCATTCACTTTCGCACAGATACCCTTAAGAAAGGAATGAATCCACTTATTCCTACAACTATGGGTTAAATAGCATGGCCTGACTGAGCTTTCTTGCCTTGAGATGGCAACCAGCCTGTAAGAAGGAAAACCTGAAGAAATATGGGCTCTACCAGGATATCATATATATTTATTTTCTGATAACAGTATTTTTTCTCTCTCTTCAAAGAAGATAAATCCAGGCATATTAAATACTAATTATAGAGTAGGGCACAATGTTCTCGCAATCTGTGGTTGGTCACCAGTCTAGGAGAAGGACAACTATGATTTAAAAACCAGTTAGGTATGGGGCTACCAACTTCATTCCATGAAACATACTACTTGCTACAGAAACTGCAGCAGTAATGACTAGTGTTTTGAGAGCTGTGGTCCCTATTCTTCTCAGGGAGTATACAGTACTTAAGTGTGAGATCCATTATAAAGTAGTTTTCTTATTTATTTTCAAATAATGTTCTGCATTAGAATATATCATATTAAAAGATTTTTGTTAGCACAATACCCTTAAACACACTTTAGTTGTAGAATAAAGCAAATTTCTGTTCAGTTTGAAATTTAATAATAATTATACAAATGTAGACTAACAGTACCCATTAAAAAGTTGGTTTCACAGTGTTGTGCCAGACAATTCTTCTTGCTATAATCCTTCATACATGTTTATAAATCTACTATTCACTGGTGCATTGAATATTGCTGCCATATTTGGTCTGGTGCTCCTGCTATATATCTTGATATTCTTGACAAAATCCATATAAGAGGCTGCAATATTATTAGTCCTGACCTATCATCTTGACTTTAGTCACTTCCCACCACTATAATGTAGCTTCTGTCTTTTCTATAAATATTTTTATGTCAGTTGTTCTAATGAGCTCTACTCCTTGGTACTTTGGTCATATAAATTTAAATGTACTATTAGATTGGCAATTAGATCTCTCTGTTTTACTATTGAAATAGCGAGATGTAAATAAGTTCTATTTTTATAGTTTCTTCTCTCATGCTTCTTGCCTCTGGAACTCTCTTCTGGTTTTCCTGCCACCTATGATCTTCAGAAATTTAAATGCAACATCAACTGCCATCTTACGTCTTCCTGAAACCTGTTCTTTTATTGTTCCTTCTCCTCATTTCTCTTTCACTGTCAGTAATCTCTTGCACCTTAGTGGCATTATCACCTTGCTTGAAGTGAAATAAAGAAAAAAAAATCACCTTTATATCACAACCCAGTCACTTCAACAAAGAATATAGTCAACAAAATGGTTCCATTATTTTCAGATTAATGTTTGTCGTGAGAAAATTAAAAAAAAAAAACAACTAAAAAACAAAATTTAAAAAGAAAAACTAAAGATAAAAATATCAATCCTAATAACAGCTTCGAAGACATCTACACACAATTTTGTATTTCTGCTAAAGTCAAGTCATATCAGAAATAAACCAATCTGTGTTCATATATTAATCAGTTGTATGTCAATCTTGGCAGCTCTACAGAGTGAAGCAGGGAAAAAACAACAGTAGCATCCAAAACCTTCAGCCAGAACCAATCACAAATCAATCTTGACATGAAGATCTTTATATCAAAACTTTGGCCAAAACTGTACAAAACACGGCCATCTTTTATATTTGCTGTTTACTTATAATAATGAAAAAATGTTTCTGAGATTCCGAGTAATTTTAAAATTTGCAACTAAATTTTTGGCCCATCATTTTTTTCATTTATCACAACACCTGGTGGCATCATTTTGATTAATTCATTGTTACTATTGTTATAAATTCCATTCTGTAAGTATGGGTGGTTTTATTTTTTATAAGGTCATCTGTTTGATGGGGTTATTTCAAGCTTTGATTTTTAACAATGTCTAAATTTAACAATTTCTAATACCAAAACTACCACTGCATTTGTCACATATCTATAATACCCATGTATATAATAAAAAAGCTGATTTTGATTTTGTTTTTGTTGCTTTTACTTTGAACTTTTGAAATTTGTTTTTAAATGAAAAGATTGCATAGTAAACCACTCAAAGCTTACTTCCTAGATGAAATTTAATAAAAGAAAAAACAATTATTAATCAGTAGTAGAAAATAATAATCATTAACCTCTCTTCATATTAAGAATATTTTAAAATAGACAATATATTAAAGTAGTAGAATACAAACTCATTTTATACAGAATTTACAACTTAATCTTCCTGCCATATTGAATTTTTAAAAGTGTATTTCGGGATGCATGCATGTTTAGGTAGAAACTTGTCTTCTGGTATTATTTATCCCACTACAATTATGGTGGACTCAATGTGAGTTCAATTAAAAAAAGGATTGACATAAACAATATAAAACAGACAAAAACTAACTGAATGTATTGATAAAAAGTAATTAAATGAATATACAGTTATGATAAAAGAAGAAAACCTTAAACTAGTTACATATAAAAAAATTTAAACTAGCTATGAGAGAATGTGTGTTTTTGTGTGTATGAAATGTGTGTATGTAATAGACATGGATATTAGAATTCAACAATCAAAAGAGAGAGAGAGAGAGAGAGAGAGTGAGAGTCATGAAAATGAACACACTCCAGAGGAAGACACTTTATCGACATGCAACTACAGAGAGAGGCTGGAGTGAAATGCATGCCTTTTCATAGACTTAAGGAGTGCCACCTTGTGTTGGTTCTTTAAATCAAAGTCAAGCGGGATAACCCATAAATATATTTGTATATCCCAAGTGCAATTTCTTATAATTACTTCTTCTCGGCATTAAATAGCCCATTGAGGGTGATATGCCATAAAACAAATCAAACTAATCATAATTACTTTTCTATTTGGGCTGAACAGATAGGATTCTCCTTTATTTTCTAAAGTTCTGCGATGAAAGTTTTACATTTTCTACAATTTAATTACTTTATCGGATTCCCCAACCTTATGTGCCATGGGACTTCTAGTAACAGCCACTAGGTCATTGTATAAAGTAGTATAAAAGTTAAGGGTACAAACCCTCTATGTTTTTTCTCATCAACTAGAGGATGCTTTATTAACAAGAGATGTCTCATTTCCTACCTTAGGAGAATTCTTAGTCCCGAAGAAATCATACATCACATTGCATATATCACAATACTATAACTACACTAGTTCCTTTTAAGAAACCTTATATGACAATGTTAATATCACCATTAGATACTATCACATAAACAGATCTCTTGTCAATATAAGAAAATATGTCAATTCAATAAATGAGACAATGCCACTAGAAAACAATGACTTCTGTAGCAAATTGGTGACCTAATGTAATTACATATTTCTCAAATAAATATACTGCCATTTTCTAACTCACTATAGAAGGTTAGTAAATTATTGAAGAATGGATTTTTCTCTCTTTTTCTGAGCTATGCTATGCCTGGTTCTGTATATAAATATATTTAAAAATTAATGAATGCTTTGAATGCATTTATTTTGAGATTGTTAAAATTTTTAACCCAATATCATTACAAATTATTAACAATTTCAAAATCTTCTTTCCCATTCTTGATGAAAACTGATCTGACAATTCCTGGAAGTAACTGAACTTTGCTAAAGCAATGCTGTGTAAGTTATTAATGTATATTTTCACAGAGAGAAGAATCATCTTTTGGTATTTTTCATTTAGAGAAATGAAAATAAAATGTTTAAAATTATTTTTGCTCAGTTTTCAAACTCTGGAGTTGATTCTTCCTACATGAAAGCAGGCTTGTATTATCTGAAATATTTCACAAAAAGTTTAGTTTCCACTTGCCCTCAAACAAATGATATATCAACTAGATTACAATTTTAGTAGCTTCTTTTAATTTCAAATTATTCTCTTCTGAAAATACATCAAAAGAGTTAAAAGAAATAGAAAAAATAGAATTCTGATTGCTAACAATTATTTAATGTTAAATAAACATAACAATTACTGTACATTCCAGTATATAATACACACCTACCATTTTGCAAGGTAGATATAAGAAAAAACTAAAACCTGTGTGTAGATCTTTTTTTAATATTTTCAAATTATTTTAATTTGTAACAATATTTAATTATTTATAATTTTATATCATTAATTCTGGAGTCATCACAGTGTGAGTGTATCAAACAGGAGTGTTTAGGTGTTCAACCAATACTAGTAACCACTACTGAAGGCCTTCTTTATATGTGCCCTGTCATTTCAGGATGTAGACGAACATGGCTCTCCATGTCTCTCTATCCCTTGCATCTCGCAACAAGTTCCTTCACTCTGCCACCTCCCCCCAGACCATGTTCTGTCATCAACTTGCTTAAGGCCGCCAGGTATGTCATGCGCTGTTTTACCTTGTCCTTCTTTCCCTCTATTCATCCCATGAGTATCAGATTCTCCAGGCCCTCCTTCCTCATTATGTGTCCCAGGAACTTCAGCCAATCTTCCTGATGTTAAAAGGATCAAACCATAAGATGAAGTGTGATTTTTGTTCGAGTTTTTTTTATGTGCAAATATTTTAATGGATATCAACACAAAAAGTGGAATTGGTGATCAGTCCATATTCCAGCCTAGTCTGCTGCATTCATTTTCATATAAATGCCCTTGGGAAAGACATGAATTGAACTCCTCCCCTGTCTATGGATTAAAAAGAAGAAAACACTCGACTTAGTGACAAACAGTCTAAGAGGAGTAAAATGGTTAAGAATCAGTTGAAAAATCATCCCACTATCTTTCTCAAGAATGCATGGAAATGAACAGATAATAAAAAAAGGAATATATAGAGAGCCATGATCACCTACATCTTGAAGGGACATAGTATTTAAATAATAGTAAATATAGTATGTATGAGGAGTTCAAATTAGTTACTGGCCTTACCCTCATACGAAAACCTAACCAGATGAAGAAACAATAAGTTCCTTTTAGAATCTGTTCTTGGTCAAGCCAAGAACTTTCATCACTCCATGTATGTATGCAGAAGTGATACATGCATTAACGTATTCAGATATGAAGTTGAGATTTTTGTCTTCATTTTAGTTTTATTATAAATGGTATATTATTTCTAGGTGAGACACCATCTCACTCAAATGAACAAAGAATTCATCAATTTCTATCACTAATATTGTGACTCATAATGTTTTATTCAGGATATATTTTTATATATCTGTCTTATCGTGTACTTGGCAATTTTATATTGTCAGCTGTTCTTTTAATTTTTCCATGTATATAGAAGGTTGTCATGAACTGTTCTCAATATGGATTGGACACCATTTGTTTCTCATGAATATATTTTAACCAACAGTTAAAGGTAAAAAAGAAATCTGGTTATTTGAAACATAACCCTTGTCTTTGACAATGTGTCACTCACAATGATTTTCTTTTTCAACTCAAACTCTACTCATGATGTTATTCGACTGATGACTATTTGTACACCTTTAGCTTCAGCCAGACAGAAATAGCAGCAGATGAAATCACAGTAGTAATGAGAGCAGTCTGATATATTATTTTCTCTCTCTTAGCTGTGGCCAAAATTTTCAAAGTATATGCTTTAGCTTCATTTTGGCCATTATCAGAAACTAAATGTAAAAATAATGTAGACATAGAAATCAAAACTGCATGATTATTGGCAGTAAACATGCTCAGATGGTCCAAGTTTTACTTAGGGTGTGAAACTGCCAGTCACAAAGCAGTTTTGATTTCTATCACCACACTGTTTATAAATACAATTGCTTTTTCTTTGATACTGAACACTTTTCAATAGAGAGGACTTCTCATCAATGGAAAACCACATTCCAAACTCTCAATCCACTGAAGGCATCAATCTAACAGAGGAAGTGTATTGATCTCCAGAATCTTAAATGTTTGGCAGAGACCCCAATATGGAAACATTTCAAACCTCAGCAGGAGTGCAACAAGGAGGAAATGAGGGTCTCAGTTTATTTAATCTTTTCCTAGAATATACTTTGCATATTTACAAATACAGATGTGATGAGAGGAGCACTGTCCATTTAAGCATTACATACCACATCCCAAACAAATCTACTAATAGAAGACAATGATACTACTTTCTCTCCAAAGGCCAAGGTACTGATGATGAGGGGGTCTATGCTGATAACATAAACATTCATAGTTGGGTTTTGATCTTGAACAAGAAATCAACATTCTTTATTAAGTGTTCCAAGTAATAGGACTCAAAATTAACCTTTCCAAAGCAGAAAACTATAATCTGGAAATGGAATGAAAGCTGCAATGAAGACATATGCTGAATCCATCATAAAAATTCAGCATGTAGAATTAGTAAATATTAAACACTTCAGATACCTATCAAAATTTAGCCACACTGTAAATTTCTACAAAACCAAAATGTCAACCTGAAAACTTGAGTCATGTTATTAAATAGCCTCATCAAATCAAAACTTTCATATGGATGTTACACATATCTCCAAACCTATTCAGAAATATCTAAAATGTCAGCTGTATAAAACTACTTTCTAAGATCAATGGTTAATAAAGGCTTTGAGTAAGTGAAGCTTCAGGGTCTTTGCAAAGATCATCCTGTTTTAAACATCGTGGACTGGTGCTACAAAATCACAAACCAAGAACTGTACGAAAAAACAGGAATCAAATCACTTCAGGATCACCGACAGTAGTACATCTAACTCAAGGAGAAAATAATATGATAATGAAGATGTTGACATTCCACACTATTTCAAATAAAAGGTTAGAAAGGAAACCCTCGTCAATATGAGAACAAGCAAAAACAGCTACTGTACTTGAAAGACTAATTTTCCTGAAAGGAGAGATTTTATAAATTTCAGTCAAAAACAGTACTTGCAGCTTATTCAATGAATGTTTCCAAATGTTTCCTGGTAGGGAAATGATTATCATTACCCTCATAAATATAGCACATTTTAAACAATGTAATTATAAATATATATATATATATATATATATATATATATATATATATATATATATATATATATATGTGTGTGTTTGATTCAGATAATCTTTGAGTAGAAACAACACTGCTGCAAAATGTATATTTTTGGTAATTGGTATTTGATGAACAAAGACTTGATTAGTTAATCACGTGATGTTGATTTGCCTTGGAATACTTATTACTTGAAATCATCATTTATCATTCTAATTTTGTCATTTATATTAGATTTACATTATTTGTGTAATAAAATAAATGCGTATATTTCAAATTGGCTGAAATGTTATATTATAGTTGATCCATTATTATTATTATTACTAAAAATCAAATCTGTTAATTCTTTAGAAACTGCACACATATATGCACTGAATGTACTTATAAACCATGCATATGAAATAATAATAAAATTAAGTCATACACACACACACACACATATATATATATATATATATATATATCAATTTGGCTTTATTTATTATTAATGCTCTTTAAATTGATATTGAGTACTGTAATTACAAAGATTGTCGAAAAAAATGGTATCTTACAGAAATACACTAGTCAACTTTTTGGGGTGAAACATTATTATTATTATAATATATATATATATATATATATATATATATATATATATATATATGTATAATAGCTGGTCACTTGTATTCAAAGATACCCATCTACTAGGGCAGCTATCCAATCCCTACTGCAGATGTTCACTCAGGCACATTTGTGTTTGTTCAACACCCACAGAGCCAACCAGTGGTTTATACTGCAACTATGTTGAACAGACCTTAGTTATAGTTTCTGGGAGAGAGCGAGTTATCTAGCGTGATGAACAGTTTGAACAAGGCCAGCATGCTCAAGCACTCGGCCACGATGACTTGTAGCTTCATGCTAGCACAGCTACTGATGGACCCCAAGATTTCTGTCTACCCAATTTCACTCACAAGGCATGGTATGTTTTTCAAGCACTTTCCAAAGCTGCCACATGCTGGGATTGACCTCAATCTAGTCTGATAACATCAGCAAGTCTCCTTCCGGACAAATCAATCATGGCAAGATTCGAACCCAGCTCTTATTTACAAAAATAGAATATTCTAACAACTTGGCTATGCACCCATATATGTTTGCATACACTTACTCTCTCACATTGATTTATAAAGTGGATTGATATGTCTATAGCCTTATTTACAGTATAATGTTCAAATGTGTACTATTAATTACACTGATAATGAAAGAAATTATTTTAAGAAAGAAGTATTAAAAATAATCATTTGACTTTGACTTTATTAATGTACCTGTATATATTTCTATACACAGATATAGAAATAAAAACTATTAGTCGAGAAAAAAAGACATATGTTTGGATGACTCACATTCATGCACAGACACAAACACCAACCTCCCACCTGTCACTCTATTCATAAAATAATATGTCATACATTTTTAGGAACAGTAAGTTGGAATTTTAAGTAAAAATCCAATGGAGATAATCTAAGAATAATTCTGTAAAAATCTGTAACATAAATGGAAAATACTCTAAAAATAAATAAACCATTATATATATATATATATATATATATATATATATATATATATATATATATATCAAGAGAGAGAGAGAGAAAAGATCAACATTGCTTTCACAAGAGAAGCAATAGACTGCACCAATAATGGATTCTTAGTGATATAAAACATTTTGTTTTGTATAAGTTTTCAAATAAAATAAACCTGTAAAGGAAGATAGAACAATCTTAAAAATCATTCAGTAAATGTTTTGTGATGTTGATAATATATATATATATATATATATATATATATATATGTGTGTGTGTGTGTGTGTGTATATATATATATATTTAAGTTTGTGCATATCTCTCTTTTTTGCTCTTTTTTCTGAGAGAATTCTGGTAACAATGCTAGTTCTTGGCAAAATAGCCTCCAGCAAGAAGCAGCAGTTCAGACCACTTGCTTAGCTAAAATGGCATGACTTTGAGGCATATAAAACAAGTATGACATTTATAGATTATGGTTACTACAGCCGTCAAGTAGTCTGTGCTTATATGTTAAGATGTCTATATAAGCTATGTATTTTGTCTTCTATTGTAGGTATATCTACATGCTTCATTTTGTGTGCATGAGTGTTTTCATAAGTGAATTGATAAGAATTTGTTATATACATTGTATATATTATTTAAACTATCCACTGGATAAAGCCAGCTTTAGCAGAAGGCTAGAGCAATGAATTAATGCACTAATAACGGCTTGCAAGATTAGTATCTAAAGCAGGTACTAGTGCATATTTAATTACTGATGGAATTTTTTTCTGTAGATCTATGCAAAGTATATGCAAGGAAATGTATATGATTGCATAGATTAATCTCTTATTTAATATGCATATATTATGTTTCTATTTATACATTATTATTTTTCAGTATAATGTGTCTCTCCAAGGCATGGTTGATCATGACTCTCTACAACTTTCCTTTTAACTCTTAGTAAAGCTTGTCTTTTTGATATCTCTCCTAATCCCTGTTCTGCCAACCATTTACACAAGTTCATTAGGTAAATTAAACATTGTTTTCCTCTCTCCCTCTTGCTTTCAATATGCTGGCATTAAATGACACAGTAGGTTGATATGCCATAAAACAAACCCAAACTTCAATATGGCCTCTCTGTGTCGAATTCTCTAAGCCCTCTATCCACATTAAATACCCTAAAAATTTCAACTGTCCTTTTCCAATGCAAACTATACATGTCTTTTTTGTTTCCATTTTCTTTAAAACTTTGTCATTGCTCATATGTTCGGTCCATAGTATTCTCAGCATCCTTCTGTGGAGTCAGATTTCTGTTGCCTCAAGTCATCACTGCTTTTGAATTGGCAAGGAATTGTATCCTGGGTAAGTTAACAGTAAACATTTATTTATTTCTAAAAAAAAAAAAAAAAAAAAAAAAAAAAAAAATTATGAATAAAATGCCAGTAACTACCAGAACTCATCTAATCAACAAAAATCATTGCAGACATTATTTGATTAATTAAACATTATCCAAGAAATCTATTCCTATTTCATACTTGTTTTACAACTAGATTCACAAATATATGAATGGTTTAGTGAGTATATATACTCTTTCAATTTTGCAGGTGTTAATCTTTGTCGGATATGAATAAATGCGAGTGGTGGGGAAACAAGATGATATTCTTTTATCTTATTATGCATATCATTTGGAAAAAATACTCCAAAGTAGATAAATAAACAAAGATCAAACATTTGCTCTTTTTATAGCTTTTGTATCCAAGAAACGAGGATGTACCTGTAATGTCCTCTTCTATGTTCTGTACCTCTTCTGAATGTAAGCAATCCTAGCTCTCTACTTCCTGTCCTTTTTATCTTCTTTTTTTATACAGCATTTTTCATTCCCTGTTCAGCTATGTCTTTCCCTAAGCTCGTGAGGTTTCCTTGTGTGCCTCTTGCCTGCAATATGTCCTGTAAGTGCCAAATTCTTCAAGTATATTCCAAAAGTTTCATCTATTCCTTTCTGATTCTAAGTGTCATTTCTGTTTCTATTTCCCTAACAATTCCTTATTGCTAACATTCTCTCTCCATGGTATTCTCAGTATCCTTCTGTAGAACCAGTTGCCTGAAGTCTCTTCATTTGTGAGATTGATGTGGGGCATAGAATTAGTGAACCAAGTTCAAATTCCAAACTAGTCTGGTGTGTTCACTTTCAAACATTGGAAAAGCATGAAACTATCTCTTCTCTCAGCTATGGGTTAAATAGCAAGGTAGACCCAGAGAAAGAAAACTGTAGAAAATCATGATCACCTGTTTCCTAAAGGGAGATGGCATTTTTTTAAATCCAAGAAATGCATAAAAGTAAAAAAAAGATTCAGATATCAAATAATTTATACTTTTATTTCTTTTACATTTGAGTAAATATTTGAAAGACCAGTAAATGTAGTTAATACTGTATATTATAAACAGAGCATTTACTTAAATATTTGTATTGATAAAAATAATGTATAAACAAAAAATATATTTGAGTACTTATCAAAACAGTATATATTTTCACTTGTTTTTATGATGAAGTTATTCATGAAATAACACTACCCATTCCCAAGATAATAGCTCTCTTTAAGAATGAACAGCATGAGTGTTGAGATTTTTGAGACACATAATGAGGAAAGAGGACTTACAGAATTTGGCATGCACAGGACATCTTCAAAGAAACAGTATCAGTGGGAAAGACCCTACTTAATGTGGTCATGTAAATGCATGGCAGAAAAATGACTGAAAATTTTTGATTAATTCTTTTTTATAGATTATCAACATTTTATGGGTAATTTAAATCCAAAACATATTTAGGATTGTAAGAATAATTCTTTTTTACGTGAGTGAATATTGAATTAACAATTTTTCTTTTTAGAATAAAAGTTATTTCTCCAGATACGAGTCCTACTTTTTAGCCCATAGTTAGTGGAAGGAGATAGATTCATACCTTTCCTAGGGGTATTTGCACATAAGTGATTGCAATGAAGCTGGCTGGAATTCATACTTGGCACTTTGATTTTTCGTTCTAAGTTGATATCCATTTTAAACCACCTGCACATCCAGGGACCAGGAGGGATAGTTAAGAGACAAACAAACCTACAAAGGTTGAAAGTCGTAGAGTGTCACTAACACTCATATCTTGAATGGACATGGTGCATAAAAAAAGTTACACAGGCCAATAGACACTTTCTTGACATCCCTCCCTGCAGCAAAGTAAAACTCATCTTGTACTGAAATTATAAACTAATCCAATTAATAGATATAAAAATACTAATAAAGTAAAATGACCATAATTAGTTCATCTGACATAATTTCAAATTAATTTTCATAAGAAACAGAAGATTCTTTTAGCAAAAAAAAAAACAACAAAACAAATAAATTGTGAACTTTTTGAGTCTCAACCATGCAGTTAAAACAGGAAATGCATCAAACGTATGAATCATCAAAATAAAATAAAACAACATTCACAGATATAAAACAATTTTAGCTATTTTAATTATTCTAAGAATTAAGAATGAAACGAGCTGGAATTATGTATGAAATGGTGGTTGCTATTTGTTGATTTGAATGGGGAATTTCAAATAGGGATAGAGGTTAAAACAAAAGAAATTCTGATCTAACATCAAAATTACTGTCCATTTGAACTCATAAAACATCAATAGAAATAATAACTAGATCAGCATCTAATAATAATTACTTTAAAAGTTACTTATTCTTCCTTTGATTGCATTAAATAAGTAATTACTCAGAGTTCAACAATGAGGATGGATCAATTAGTCCATACCCTGACACACAGTTATTAGTGGATTTGAAATATTCACTGTATAATATTTAATATGTGTGCATCTATTGAAAGAGATATAAAACGGAACATGTCCACATATGTATATGTGAGATATACAAATATATAAGGAACTGATGGATTTTATTTATAACTTTATTACTTTAAATGCTATACTTTAGTGGATACACATATCTGAGTAGATATGTGTTTTTTAAACATTGTAAATTTTCATTTGCCAGCATTTGCAGTCAAATATCCCAATAAAGAAATTGTGCCTTCCAGCAGAGTTTAGACATGTATCCTCCTTGTAGGCTAAACTACCTAAAAAGCCTGGCAAGAGACATCCAGTTCTTAAATAGGGTAAGTTAACTTTGCTTGACTGGAAGCTTTCTGGGGCTGCGCAGTTTAAAACATGCCTGGCTTTGGGGCTTGTTTTTTATCATTTCATCCAAATCAAGACAATAAAATCCCTAAGATGCAAGGGGTTACTGAGTGGGAAAAACATGAGAAAAAGAAAACATTAATTAGGAGAAAGAACAATAAAAAAAACAGGAATTAAGAAGACAGAATGATTGTCATTGCATTTAGATTTTTGAACAAATTCCTCTTTCTTCAGTTAGTAGCAGGGAAAACCGACTTCTCTAGTTTTGGTTAGAAGCCAGTCTAGGAGAAGGAAAACTGAATTCAAAACCAGTTGAGCATGAGGTAAGCAACTACACCCTGTAAAATCCTATATTTTATATTATTAACTCTTTGATCCACGCACTTCTGAACAATTTTAACACTTCTGCTTGAGCTCCTGAGTCAAATTCTACAAATGATTGGTATGAAATGTTTCATGGCAGATATAAAAATAGTTACAAGTGTTTACCACACTGTAGTAACTGGGCATGAAGTCATTTTTCTCTACCACACTTCAGCTGGTGGCTGGTTATTTTTTTCTACCACAAATAAAGTCATGGTCAGGTCTCAAAGGGTTAAGAAGAAAGAAAAAATAAAAGAACAGAAATTAAGAAGACAGATAATGATTGTCATTACATTTAAATATTTTTGTTGACTGGAAAGTAAAAAACCAGAAGAGAGTTTCACAAGCAAGAAGTGAGCAAGAAGAAACTTAACATAGAGCTTACATCTAACCATTTCAACTGTAAAAATCTAATAAATCTAGCTTATATTCCTAAATTCTAGGTATCAAAGAGGAAAGTTCATCAGAATAATATGAAAATATTTATAGAAAATTCCCAAGAAAGCTATGTTATGGCAGTAGGAAAGTGACTGGTTTTGTCCTTAAGGGTGAAACATTTTTGAGCCCTGCCAGAAAGTACTTTTTCTTTATTAAGAATCTTGATTGCACAAGTTTAAAATACAGGAATGTTTACTTGTACATGTGTATCCACTAAGTATAATGTCTAAAGTAATAAGAAATATAGGTATACTGTAGATATAAAAAGTGTGGACATAAATGGTTTGCAGAATGCTTAAAGTATGAAACTGCAAATCACTATTCCACTGTTCACACTGTTTATATCTGCATATGTTATATCTTTGATAATGATCACACTTTCACCATAAATATCGCAAATTTTAAACAACATATAAAAATGATGTTGGCATCTTTTATCTAGACAAAATACACAAGTGGTATGTGAAGGCTTCAACTTCACAGATCTTAATCCCACTGAGTACAAGAAGAATATGTTGGACAAACAGCTATGTCAGACAGAACATGTGAAGACTTTCAGCAGCAGCTAAATTGGATATTATGTGAAGAGAAAATAATGACATAATAAAAATGTTGATGTTCCACACAAATAAAAGGTTAGGAAGGAAATCGCCATCAATACTGGAAAGAGTGACTTGAGAAACCAAATTTTATGAAAAATTGTTCTAATAGAAAGATTTTTATAAATTCAACAGAAAGCAGCACTTACTGTTCCGTCAATGAATACTGAATGTTTGCTTATAAGGAAATGGCTAATATAACTATTATCATTAACACAATACAATATTAAGCAATTAAAGTATCTTCATTTAATATTCTGGCACCAGAACTCAAGGGAAACCAGAAAGATCATTTTAAATCCATGCTTGATTATCTTAGAGGTCTTTTGTGGGCACATGTATGACAAACATTCTTTAGCAGGGGCTCATAATGTTTTAGCTCATTAATATTTTTAAAAAGAGATAGAACAGTAGAGGCAAATATTAATTATCAGATAAGCTAATTGTAGTTAGCTCTCTATATAATGTGCATTAGGCATTATGGTAAAATTACAATGCATGCACACACACACACACACACACACGCATTACATATATATGAATAAAATAGACAAAAGAGTATTTATGCCTTGCCAATGCATTTCATCATCCAACTTTATCAAGGCAAATGACAATAAACAATACTAAAATGTTGCCCAGTTAATTGAAAATAAAAATTTTTAAAAGACACTCCTGCAAGTCTCTTTTTGGATATTAGTAACTTTTTTGTTTGTTGACTAAGAGTGTGTTTTTGTTTTCCATGTTGACATTGTGTGAAAGTTCTCAGTTCTGTAGAGAAGACAAATTGAATAAAATAGACAATCTAAGTACTGTTTTCTGATTCTCTATTTTATTCAATTTGTCTTTTACAATCTTTATTTCATGATTTGATAGGAATGATTGGATTAAATCAAACATACAATCCTCTAACACTCTAGCCCTGGAGTATGAAGTTTTGGGGAATATCTATTGCACATGAGTAGACACCAAAGTGAATCAATAAGTCTGTAGCTTGATACATGGATCTTATTTGAATTTTTGTCTAAACTATTCACTGTATAATGTTTGATGCATGGGATTAATATTCACACAAGAATTAAGTGCATTGACAAGGAAAGTGAATATTTGAAAAATAAATATTAATAAATATATATATATATATATATATATATTCAACACACATGCACACACATATATATATTCAACACACACAGACATATATATATATATATATATATTCAACACACACAGACATATATATATATATATATATATATATATATATATTCAACACACACAGACATATATATATATATATATATATATTCAACACACACACACACACATATATATATATCTCCAAAGTACATAAGTACCAGGCACAAATTTTCCATTCATAAATAAATGGATATATAGATAAATCAACTGATGTACACAAATATGAAGTGCCATAAATTTTGCTTGTTTGTTTGGATAAAAATCTGCAGTCCTAATTTGGCAAGACATATGCATCAGTAACCTCCTTACAGTAATTAATTTGTTTTTTTTTGCCTTTGCAGCAATTGATGAAGCTAAAGACCAATTTAGAAATGAAAAGAACATAACCAAGAACACTAAAAAAAGCAAAGTAAAACAAGTTCAATGCTTTCCAAATTTCTTTTTTTCTCTTTGCAAAAATCTGTGTCAAACAGAATTCTATGAAGTACATTCTTATTGAATTTGGTATTAGCCTACATTAAATACTTCCCATTAGAAAATACACATTATGTTGTTATTTTTATTTCTTTTATTTTTGTTTATTTCAAATATATTTCTTAGATTAATTACATTGAAGAAGAAGCCAAGTGTCTATGGCCATCTCTAATAATGCAATCAGGGCCAGTGCAAATGTCTCATGGTGTATCTCAATTTTCATAAGGGAGTATTCATATTTTATGTACAATAATGGATCACAGGTAATATAGGTGAACTATTCAACTAGAAAAATTGAAAATAAATACAAATTAAGGACCTCATAAAAGATCATTCTGTCTTAAATGAATCAACAATGTGTTGTGGCAATTTTTAACATAAATTTGAAATGTTTTTTGTTAAAAAATTGAATACATTCAAAATTGAATACATTCAAAATTATGGATGAAAAAGTAAATTTTATAGTGTTTTTCAAAACTTAGCATGAATAGATTTGGACAAAAAAAAAGAGCCCAAAATTACATCAAAATACACAAAAGTTTTTCATCCTTTAATAATTAGCTTTTACCTTAATTTGTAATATATATAAATGTAGGTAGGAAAAAAATCAAATTTTGATAAGATGAGCGAGGGTGACGAAGCACTGCCTGGAGCCCCCACTTAGGCTGGGAGGGCTGAGTTTAAATTCCAGTCAGATTTATTGCATTCACTTATGTGCAAATACACTTGAATCCATATCATCTCACCAATTATGGGTTCAATAGTGGGACTTGTATTTGGAAAAAATAATTGCTACCCTCAAAAATTGTTAATTTATTAAGAATTCTTAGAATCCAAAATAAAGTTTGGGCTTTAAATGACCTACAAAGGTTTATAAGCAATAAAAAACAATTCAATCAACCACCCAGACATTTTTTTTCCTGAGATCTGCTAATTTGGGAAACAAACTTCAATATAAATGCTTCCCTGAACATTACACTCTGATCAGTTTTAAGTCAAATGTCAATCACTGTATAGCCCCCCACTCCTTACACTCATAATCTTCACTTCCTTCTATTTCCCATTACATTTAAATAAAACACTTTATTTAGTAACCCTCTACTATGAGTGGCTCTTGTGCTTTGTATTGAGTGAAATTTTGTAAAAAGATAAAAAAAAAATAAATAAAATGAATGTGGACATAACTACTGCAGATCATGAGATAAATCATTGCCAGAAAGTTAAGTTAAGAGCAGCAAACTCACATGCTACTTGTGGATGTCTTCTTTCATTCAGCCATCTCTATGAATCATGGGGTCAATAAAACAATAATTTATCACACCACACTAGATGGATGAATGGGTGATATTCATCTGGTGAAGACAGGATTCTTCAAGTTGTTAGTACATTATTGCTTCAGGACAATCTAAATTATTTAAACATTTATTACTTGCATTTTTTTCTTTTTGATGCAATGTTGAAAATACTGCATTGTTTGTGTGATCAAGCTTCAGTGGCAAGTCAATGAACAAGTGACTTGACCTCAAATCAGTTTTTCAAATAGAAGGTCTTCCTTGTCAGTCTATTCATCATGAGTGAAACTTTCTAGAACCAATGAAACCAGTATCATTCAGTTTAGTTCTAGTGAGGGAAGAGACTATCAAATATTGGAGGCTTATTCTATTCTTTTATTGTATTTACTATTATTATTTCTTGGTGTGTACTTAAATTCTACTTAGATGCATAATTTACCTGGTATGTTTGATTTTTCCTTATAGGGAATTACCACTGGCTGCAGGAATTTTTGGTACCTGAATCTATCTATAACTTTTCTATCAGCAAAAGAAATGCCTACAAGAGTTATAACCGAGGGAAATACCAAAACTGAAATATCTCAATAGAATGATTCAGAACAAGATTATAAACTTGTAGAATGTGTATATATATATATATATATATATATATATATTCTCTACATATAATGTGTGAAAGCATGTATGACACCCTGCCTTATCTGCTGCCAACCAGGGGAGGTAACACAGTTTTGGTGGCAAAGGCAGTACTGCCACCCCTGACACCACCAACAGCTTTTCCTTTGCCACTGGACAGTGTTTTGTTTTTTATACCTGTCAGTCAACATATGTGTCTCAACTGCAACTGAAATTTTAATGGTGTGTTAAAATATACAATGCACTCATAGCCACCATTGTTAATGATGTAGAATGGAAGGTAAACAGATGTGTTTCATGTCGGAAATAGCATTGTGTTGCAAGCATGGTTTTATTTAACTTTATTTATTTTGGATCTTGATCAGATCCAACACAATGCCTGTTGAGCTGTAGTCTGGAGACACTGTGAATCATGCTTTAGTTTCTGTCCATTGATTCCCATCTTCAAAAGGAAGGAAACGATTGACTATATATATGATACGTTATCCCTGAACTAAATCCACTAGGCAAAGCTTAGAACGGATCATGATCAAACATAATAGACATTCATTGTCTGTTATATTTAACAATATTCTTACATATATAGGAGTGTTCTGCTTAAATATTTATTGACAAAATACATTTTTAACAGTGTTAAAATGTTTATATATGTATATAAAAAACATGAAATATTTAAGTCTTGTTATTGTAATATTATAGGCTCAGAAGTTAACTGTATAGAAAATTTTTAATTTGAAAATTTATTTAGCTTATATTAAAAATATATACACCATCAATAATACAGTTCTTTTTATCTGACTCTGAGGAGCCTTAACATAGTGAAACGTTTGATTGGTTTTGTTAAATATTGTGAAGTTATATATGTATATATATCTGCGTGTATGTGTGTGTGTGAGAGAGAGAGAGAGAGTCCTGAAAACATAGCCTGAACAAGAAGACCTTCCTATTGGTCATTTGGCCAGATTTGGAGGAGTGGGTTCAACTGAGAACTGTTCAACACTCCTCATATTAATATATATATATATATATATATATATATATTTGAGGCCAGTTTGATAAGTACAGTGTTGTTTTTAATTCTATGCCCCTTCAGGTTTTAAGTCATCATGACTATCTACAAATTTTGTTCCTTTATTATCAATGCAGTGCAATGACTTACTTGGAAAGATAGTAGTGTTGTTTCCTATTTCCTTTTTGATAGTTTTAAATTCAGAGATATCCTTATTCTAAACTAGTTGCCACCTGGGATGAGAGCCTAGTCTATCCTGCTATTTAATCTATAGTCATAAAGAGAAGAGGGGGACTCATGCCTTTCTCAAGGACATTTGCATGAAAGTGAGCACACAAGACTAGGCTAGAATTTGAACTCAGCTTGCCAATTCCATTTACATTATTTACATTTATTTGACTGTTGTTCTCAGCTTTATTGTCATGTTTCATGATGTTTCACCCATTGTACACTCTGACTTCTTCAGGTTATTGTTCTCAAGGACACATGGCTCAGTGAATAAAAGTGTTGGTTGGATCCAGTGACTTGACCCAAGCTGTGAGTTCAATACCTGGCTACGACAGTGGTGAAAAAAAAATTGGAGAGTTGAGTTAAAGAGAAATAACCAATACATCCGAAAGAGACATGGTATGTGGAACTAGAACAATCTACCCTGGTGGATGAAATAAAGGGTTCAGTTTGAAATTCCAATCACCTGAAAAAAGGCCGGAGTGTACAACAGCCAAAACATCGTGAACCTGACAATAAAGATGAGGACAACAGTCTGAACAATGTAAATAATTACAATACGTCATCTCAGAAACATAGACAGATGTTACCAATTCCACTTTCGGCTACCTGCACATCCAAAATAAGGTCTGCAGCTATATGAAACAAGTTTGAAGTCAGAGAGATATGAAACTTGTATAAAAAAGAAATAAATTTAACTGTCTTCAAAATTACAAGTTTATTTTCAAAATAATCACTATTTAGTGTTACACAAATTTCTTATGCATCTTATCAACCCATTAATTATGCCACCTGTTATGAGAGTTTCATGCTTATTTTTTTTTATCCAGTTTCATACAGAAACACCAACTATGGTATCAAAAAGAAAAAAATGTTATCTTTCAATGTTTCTTTTAATTTTAGGAATGACAAGAAACCTGTAGGTGACAAACTGAAACTGTATCTTATCATTTCAACAGTTTATTGATGTCTGTGTGGTCTTGCATTTTTTTTAATCCAACGAGAAATGAAATTTCCTTTTCAGGCTTTATTCCTTGGAAGCGGATATTTATATACTTTCATGGGATTTCCAAAGTCATCTGTAAGCTGGGTGGAACAATTACTTCCAATTTGGCCCAATGCATAACAGAGCCTTGAGCTGGAATATTCTACTGTTGGTTTATCAAGTGCACAAAACAAAAATTGGGGCCCACCAAAATTGTTCCCAATTGGGCCCCACATATCCTAAGGCCAGCTCTGGGTTTCACCATACCTTACAGAATATTAGATATTTGGTAACAGTCTTTGACAGAAATTTGATGCAAATGTTTTACTGATCACTGTTTTATGTGTAACATTAATGAAGTACACTTATAAACGCATTGCCATTACTCAATGAACTGACACTAAAGGCATTTGAACAAGATTGTTACTAAATATCTAATATTCTGTTTCACCACTACATTTCTATTCATTTTCTTATGACAACAGAACTGAGAAGAGCAAGGAAAGGAGGAAAAAAAGTAAGTGTAAAAAAGAAAAGGCTAAGAAATAAAGCTTGAGAAAAATAAAAGAGAAAGAGAATTTTTCTGTCTTGATCTTTATTACACCTTTAGTGCTTTTGTTAAATTGAGTTAAGCTTCATTCTTTTGGATAATCGACTCATGATGCCCACCATATAAAAGAAGACTAGTAGATATTAGAAAACTAATATATTCATATACAAATTTTAAGTTACTGTATCTGTTGACAATCATTTGTGAGTCTCCCTCAGTGATAGGAAGTGAGTAATAATTTTAGAAATAAAATATTCTAGCTGAGACTAGATTTAATAAGGAACATTATTTAAAAATCATAAAAGGAAAAACTATTAAAAAGTTAAATGGAAACTATTTTAAGGCAGGTTAATTCATCTCTTGTATTAAAATTCAATAATTTACTTGAGAAATGCTAAATTCTCTTGATATATTAAAGTACACACAAAAGAGAAAATCATTGTTTTCTGTTCTTAATCACAAAACAGACATTTTAATAAAACTGTAGTATCAAATTTTCATTGGTCTTTGTGTAGAACATATATTATTAAAAGAACATACTGACAGTTTCTTTTTTAATATTCTGAAAACAGATGTTACGGTCAGGTTCTCTAGTTATACTTAGTATAGAGTAAAAATAATAACAGTAATAATAATGATGCAAAGAAACTGACAGGTTTGAAAAATGCCAGGATCTGACAAGGGATTTCAAGAGGTTAAGGAACATGACTATTGAAGTAATTCCTGTATTAATGGGTACACTTGGGATGAACCTTGATAGTTGAAAGTGCACTTAAGGATAGTTGGAATTGAAACTGAGATTGTAGACTTCAAGAAAACTGAAATTATTTACCCTGTGAGGATTTGTTGAAATGTTCTTGAGCTGTAAGGAATCATGTTAAACAGAATTTCCATTGATTATGGCAGTATGTGACACCAACATAATAATGCTTGTTTTTAGATTATAAGTTGGAGCAATTTTATTATTTGCCATAGTATTTTTAGTTTCTGCATTGAATTTTGTTGCTTTCATTGTGTTCTTTTTAGTTGATCCATTATCTATTAAATTTCAAGAATTCAAAATAAGCAAGTAGATTTAGATGAGAATTTCACACTACACGACTGGAGTTTGTCATAGCTTATAGTAATGCTTCAGCCATTTTGAGTACTGAAGTCATTATAAGTTATATAGTAATAATAAAGATGAGAGATAAATAAATAGGAATTATCATGATGGTTTTGGCTCAAATGGTAAGTCAATGCAACATGAAAGCACAAACTTTCATGGTGTTTGTTCTGAAGTTATTTCTTTATTCAGAACTCCCACAATTAAAAGGTTGAAAAAGATTGGGTAATTGCTTAATTTGTACCAAATATATATACTGATATTTATTAATATTCAAAGAAAATAAGAATATTTAGAGAACATATAAGAAAGTAAATAATTGTACACTAACAATTTTGAATTGTACATCACAAAGAACTATTTGAACTGTGAGGTAAGCTTGAGATATTTAAGAAAGATATTAGAATAACTGAGAACTTACATTGGGAGCAAACCACAAGAATAAAGATAGAAAAGGAATTCAGTAAATAAGCAAAAATAAAAAGGAATGTGAAACAAGGATGTGTTTTCTCACCGGATTTATTCAACCATTATATTGAGGTGATTCTGAAAGAAGTAGAATTTCTAACAGGATTCATTATTAATGCTCACAGTGTTGATAGCAGACATAGAAAGAAAAATAAAAGAACACCTACAGAAGGTATTAAAGAAAAGTGAGAAGAAAGAACTAAAGATAAATCATAAGAAAAGAGAATGCATGGTTGTCAGCAAAAAGAAGAGTCCAACATTTGAATTAGAAATTGA
This sequence comes from Acanthosepion lycidas, assembly GCA_963932145.1. Lineage (NCBI taxonomy): Eukaryota > Metazoa > Mollusca > Cephalopoda > Sepiida > Sepiidae > Acanthosepion > Acanthosepion lycidas. The sequence continues at coordinate 129,888,274 of OZ010571.1, read as the reverse complement.
AGATGCCAAAATAAAGCAAGTGCAAAAATTTAAATATTTACAAAGTGTTTTAATGGAAATTCTTTAAACCAAAATCCAAAAGTGCATTGGGATAGTATAAGATTCCTTTCAAAAGCTAAGCAAACTATTAAGAAACAGAAAAAAATCATTAGAAACAAAGAAAAGAGTACTGAACTGTTACATAATATCAGTCCTCCTATATGGGAGATAATGCTGGACCATCTCCTCACAGATGAAGAAGAGATTTGAAGCAACAGAAACAGAGTACTGAACTGTTAAATAATATCACTCCTATATGGCAGTGAATGCTGGATAATCTCCTCAAATGGAGACTTAAAGCAAAGAAAGATGTTGAGAATAGCATGGACAGAACAAATGAGTAATTATGAAGTTTTAGAGAAAATGAAAACAAAAAGGAAACTTATACTTCACATTAGAAATAGAGAGTTGAAATTTCAAAGGAACATAATGAGGACGGAGAGATTAGAGAATTTAACACTCACAGGATATATTGAAGGCTAAAGGACCAGAAGAAAGCTGCAAATAACCTACTTAGTGATCTTATGTAATTGGTTGGTAGAATAATGATTAGGAGAGATAATGAAAAAAACAAAATTTACTAAGACTTAAAAAGGACAAGAAATTGTGGAGAGCCATGATTTTCCACATCCTGAAGGGACATGGCACATAGAAGAAGAATATAAACATTTTTTTCTCATTTCCTGCTTTTATTACTTTGCAGTTATAGCTTTGACTATGTTCTTGCATGTTCTTGCTATTTTTTTTTAGTGAAAAATTGCTTTTGATGAAAACAACAAAAATGAAATGCCAAAGTTGCACAATACTTAATCTCATAGAAGCCACTGAGAAGACACAAGCAGACCAGGCTTGCTTCAAGATGATTGGTGGTCGTACTTCCTGTAAGGTGGCAATAAAAGTAACAATGAGGAAGATGTTGGTTCAGATAAATTACTAAGTTAAAAATGATCATCATTTATTGTTGGCTCCAAAACATTGCAGATATAACACAGTTCATTGAAGCATATCATGGAACGGATATAAAACACACAACTTCTTTAGTTACCATGAATGGCGCCATTTTGCAGACTGACCAGGCTCAGAAAATCCTTTATAATGGATTCTAGAAAGGCTATCAGGAAAGTCAAAGATGGAAATTTGCCAGTGTCAGGAAGGATAAAGGTTGCGTGCTGATAATTTCAGTCATCATGTTTATGATTATCGGATCGGTAACAATATTTGACGATTGATGGTAGATACCAAACTAATCTTGCATTGTCTGTCATTTTGTCTGTCAACATTACTTTGTCTGTCATCAGTTGTGGGCTGTGGATGGTTAGGGTAGTGACAATGTTATCTAGACAACTAATAGATCCCCACATTCCTTGTAAACAGATAGCTTGTGTCTTGCAAGCTAGACTCTAACATGCAATTCTGGTATCAATCTATATTCAAAGAAATTTATGCCTGGAAAGAATGGTTCCCAGATCAAAATATACTCAGTCATCATTTGATTTAATATTAAAACAGAATTATATTTAGAGAAACTTGATTAATTTAATGATAGACATTTTTATTGGTTGAATGTTAGTGTCATTTGATACTGATTTTATGTCAGTGGGTCTTAAATCTTAAATCTATACACTGACATAGAGTAACTTTTAATTTGTCTTGTTGTTCAGGATGTGGGTGATAATCTCTCTCTACTCTCTACACAATTTCCTGTCCTTTGTAGCTCTTAGTAAATTTTGTCTTTTTGCTATCTATCCTAAATCCTGTTTTTTATCATCCGTTTACTCAAGCATGTTAGGTTATTTGCTGTTTTCCTCTGTTTCTCTTGCCTTCAGTCTCTTCTGTGTGTATCACAATTTCCAAACCCACTTCCCTCATTATGTGCCCTAGAAATTTCAACTGTTTCTAATCTTAAGTATGTGTCTTTTTGTTTTCATTTTCTCAAAAACTTTGTTGTTGCTCAGCATCCTTCTGTAGAACCACATTTCTGTTACTTCAAGTCTCTTCTTCATCTGTGAGGAGTTTGTCCAGCATTCTCTGATATATAGGAGGACTGATATTACATATAACAGTTCAGTACTCTTTTTTTGTTTCTTAATACTTTGCTTAGCTTTTGGAAGGCATCTTTCACTATCCGAATGCACCTTCAGACTTCAGTGTCACATTTTCTGTATGAAGTTATCTATAACATATATAATTGGTTATTTTTTCTTTCTCACCCTTTTATCTTTTGTTTTGTTCAGTACTTGTTTACAGACCTTCACAGGTTGTTGCTATTCTTCTTTTATGTGCCATGTCCTTTCAGGAACCTGGTGATCATGGCTCTCCACAACTTCCTATCTTTTGTAGCTCTTAGTAAATTTTATCTTTTTGCTATCTCTTGTAAACCCTGTCCAGCCATCCATTTACAAAAGCTTGTTAGTTAGGTTATGTGCTATTTTCCTTTGTCCCTCTTGCCACCAATATATTTTTCAATTTTGTATTTCTTTCTTGAAGAAGATGCAGAGGTAGACATTTATTCAATAAATGTCAGATTTTAATAACATAAAAATGCTGATGTAATATATAGTACTTATGGAACATAGAGGGTTAATTATCATTAATGTATACTTTTTTGACTCTAGTATAAACCAGATGTATCTCTCTCTCTGGTTCTAGTGCATTCCGTTGATTGTTTTGTTTTTTACAGATTATCAACCCTTTGCAGATCATTTAATGCTGAAACATATTTTGGATTGTAATAATAATTCTTTTTCAGTGAGTGAATTCTGCATGAACAATATTTTGAAAATAACAACGACTTTTCCTGATACAGATACTACTATTTAACCCATAGCCATAAAGATGATTTCATATCTTCTATAAGGATATTTGCATCTTTATTGATATAATGAACTGGATTGGAATTCTAACTCAGCTCTCTGAATTTTCATTCATTATACCACATGAATATCCACTGATTCTAGTACAGACCAAACCTATTTCTACCTTTTTTACCCTAGTATAAACCAGATCTGTCAATCATTGAATCTAGTACAAACAAGACTATGTCTATCTATTAATTGAGATTTTGGTTCACTAAGATTTATATTTGGCATTACATGACCAACAAAGATTGGTATGTTGTTTAATTAACCAATTAACAATTATTAATTTTATTATTACTTTTTAATGTGTTCTTCATTTCATTCAGTAGAAGTAAGTTCTGAGGATTAGATATTCTCCCAGGCAACATTTCTTTCTGAATTAGGCCGAAGCAAATCCAGTCTCATATATATATATATATATATATATATATATATATAAGGTTTGCAAGACTCAGCTATTGATGTAATGGTAATATAATCTGCTTCTTAATGTCAAAACATTCAGCATTCTTTGACCAAATAGCCAGTGCAACTTTCAGTTGAAATTCATAAAATCTCTCAATTAAAACAATTTTTTTAGGAAAATATGTTTCTCATGTTCACTGTTATCACTCTTTCCACAAGTGACGGTGGTTTCCTTCCTAACCTTTTGTTTAAGTAGTGTGGAATCTTAACATTTTGATTATATCATTATTTTCTCTTTGAATTACATGTGCCATCCATTTTAGTTGTTGCTGGTGTTGAAAGTCATCATGTGATGTGGTTCCTGCTATTTGGTATAGTTCTTTGTTAGTGATTCTGTATTGCCTGTTCCATGAAGTTCAAAGACGGACAGTGCTCTCCAAGAACTACAAGGTACATTCCCTTGAAAACCATTCTTAATGGGATTTAATGAAGAAAATATGTTCAAAATCAGAAATAAAGAAATAGCTTTGAACAAAACTTGAGACCATGTCACAAAACTTGGGAACCTACCATTAATTTTTTTTTTAATATAATTGTTCACCCAATAAAAAACTCAAAGGCCACTCCAGGTAGATGTTTACTGAATAGGATTGTTTTATGGACATAAGAATTGTTATTTATGAGTACAGTTAGGATAGGTACTGGCTGATTATAGTCATGAAGAAGTTAAGATCATTGTGGTCAAAGAGGTATCCTTTCAAGATTCTGTCCCACAAAGCAGTGGCTCTTGGAAAGAATTTGTCTTAATGAGACCTCATACTTACCAATGGAACACAGAGGGAATGATTTCTCCCTGTGTACATGTCATGACCTGTCTCAGTTGTAGATGTCTGAACAAGTGAAACTAAGAATTGTAGCTCATCAGAACATTTTCCAAGTAAACAGCAATAAAGTAGTGACAGGTTTGTGATGGTGCATCTATGGGAAAATGATTGCAAGGTGGAAAATATTTTATTACCAATGAGTTTGTATATAAAGTGTCTTTTTGAACATAGACAAGGTCTTAAACACTTTATGCATGGAAGCTTTAATTATTAAGGAAAATAAATCAGTAGTCATTTTTTGTCATTTATTTATGCAGTTTTTTTTGGCTTTCTCATAATACTAATTTTCATTAATTTTTTAATAAGTCTGTAGGACATAGGTACAAATCCTGTTCTTTTATTGTCCCCTATGTTTCTTTCACTTAACTGCTTACATCTTAGTGACTTTATTGTCTTGCTTGGGGTGAAATGATTAAAAAAATAGTCTTATATGATGTTATTAGGTTGGTACAAAAATAATGTCGTTTTCTCACATATGTTACTACGTTAGTAAACGACATTATTTTTGTACCAACCTAATACTTTATTTTGCAATATTTAATCTAACAATCAGAAAGTGCATTAAGCCAGTGTATTGAAATAAAGATTAATAGTAAAGGGAAGATTGGTAATAAAATCTCACAATATATATTTATAAAATCTTAGCAAGAAATTTTATTAAGTGTTTTAACAGATGATGAAAAAGGTCACACTGAAATCTGAAGGTGTATTGGAATAGACAAAGCTTTAAGTGATAGGAACATTAGAAACAGAAACATGTACTGAACTGCTTTGTAATATCATTCTTCCTATATAGTAGTGAATGTTGGGCAATTTCCTCACAGATAAAGAGAAGGTGAGGAAACACAGACATGGTTCTACAGAAGGATACTGAAAGGGAACATATAATCAATGAGGAAGTTTTAAGGAAAATGGAAACAAAAAGAACACTTATGATCAGAAAAAGTTGAAATTTCTGGGATACATAATGAGGAAAGAGGGCCTGAGGAATTTGACACTTACAGGACATAGTATAGTGGTGAGATATGATCACTCATGATCGGAAGGAGAGAAGATGGTGATAAATTATTGGCATTGTATGTTCATCTTTGTTGGTATCATTGCAGCATTGCTGTTGATGTATTCTTTGGCCTTCCTCAGGTCTACAAGGTAATCTAGTTGCAAGTAATTCCTACAACAGTTATTAATCTATGCATCAGAGATCTTATGAATTTCAACTGAAAGTTGCACTGGCTATTTGGTCAAAGAATGCTGAATATTTTGACATTAAGAAACAGTTAATATTACCATTACATCAATATTAGCTTTTCATGTCTGTGCAGTCTATATAGAACACCAGGCATGACAATGGTTTCCCTCTATTAATATGAGAAAGGCACCTGGAAAGCACATTTTCTTCATTAAGACTCTAAAATGCCTAGGCTGTTGGATACATTTACACTGTTTAAAAGTATGGATGTCTACTCAAACACAATTTTTATCTAAATATAATTCTCAAAATGATACCTATATATATATATATATATATATATATATGCACACACACACACACACACACACACACACACACGCATCTGTGTGTATGCACCTCTGAACTTTTAGATCATATTTGCCATCTTATACTAAAATCTATTGAACCACCATAGCATGTTCACACATCATTAAAATCACCTGACTGCTAACACTTTTGGGCTTTGAACTTACTGAATAACTACTGTCTACCTCTTGACTTATAACTTCTTTCCTTGAAAATGACTAATGATAGTTAAAAGTACTTGGAACATTATACACAATTTTGGTAAGTTCTGTTATAAAGCACTTAAGTAACCTATCACAGTTGAGCTTTTTAGAACATAGTGCTACAAATATTGTAACTGATTTGAAAACTGTGGTGTGTGATAAAAACAATTGATCATAATTTTTGTTGTAAGTGTTTTTAAATCTAACTTTAACTAAATGAAAATGAATAAAAGATACTATTTCACAAATTGTTAATGATTTGGATATTTGGAAATTTTTAAATATTATTTTGTGCCATTTTTTTAATACTGAATTTATGTTAAAAGTTTTTATGCTATAAAAATATTGATACATATATAAAAGTATTCATAATGATCTTAATATGATTAAGAATGTTTTGCTAAAATTATTAAATCTTTCATTTTAAAACTCAGTGGATGAAATATAAAGGCATACACTGATTTTTACAGGCAGTTTTTTTTTACTGCTTCATGCACCAATGTTTTCAGTACTTACTGATTAGCATTAGAAAGATACATTCCAACTTTGGTCCTGCCATCTGTACGAGACATAAAATGAAATTAGTATAGTTATCATCTCTAAAAATTGATGCTAAGACTTAATTTTTGTTAATTGCTGTTTTATAATAGTGAAGCGACTTTTGGCTGGTGTCCACATTCTAACATGAAACATTAAATAGGATAATTAGGACTGAAATCATCATTTTCTTGCAGATGCAAGCAAAAGTTGTTGGCAAGAACCAACCAGTAAGATCAGCCAAGTGAAGTTTATCATGGGATAAATAAGATTTGTTAATCTAGTCAACTTATTTTAATATCACTGTCTGTATTGTAAGTTATTGAGAGCAGAGCTAATTTTAGGATATTTTCAGAACACTACCATTATAAACACTTGAGTGCAGAGTGTTTTATGCATAAAAGATGCTAGCCAAATGTTAAAGGAATTCGAACATTAGAAGTACTGAATATAGTACAAACTTTTATTTCTACCCTTTGGGAGCAGCATTCTAATATCTATTACATTTTAGTTTCTCTCTCTCTTTCTCTCTCTCTATCTCTCTCTCTATATATATATGTGTGTGTGTGTGTATACATATGCACTATGTCACATTTTATTATGCAAGTTAATTTTTTCACAACTGGAATTAACCAACTTAATTTCTGTAATAAATAATATCAAGAATTTCAGCTTATAGTATCTTTTTACTGTAAATATTTACAAGAACTTATTTAGTACAAAATTTTATAATACAGCTAGTAGAGCTGTTCATTATATTCTGAATAAATACATACAATAATAGAGTTACTGATATTCAGTTTATTTAAAATTTTACAATCAAGTCATGCAATTTTCATAAATCTCTGAGTAAGGACAAGATAAGTGATCATTTAATTTTACTATTAATTCTTGGTATTGAGCACTATAATTATAAAGACTTCTTGAAAATACTTTCAAAATACATATATAAATCTCACAAGCTGCAAAAATATAACAATGCTTTTAATCAAGAAATGAAATGTGTTCTTCATAGGACAGATTACTCCCATTTGGAATGAATATGTATTTCTCTGAAGCTTTAAATAACTCTTTATGAAAAATTATAGGATTTTTTTTAATTTAGAAGTCATTTCTGTTTTTCCACAAGTGACAAAAACATCCTCAGCAAAAGCTATTATGCTTTATTATAGGAAGACATCTGTGTTTCTTCGAAGCTTAAAAATCTGTCATCAAAAAGCCAGCAAACTAATCATCTATCAGACAAAAAATCTCCACAATATATATTAGACAGAAATTCTGCACCTTAAAATATCCTTCAGTGTCAGATCAATCAATAACATTTCTTTTACTTTGACAAACACTCCATTTTCCTATTCTTCAAAAATGACACAATTTATTTCTGTTCCTGCAAAGATGTTTCCAGACAGTATTGATGCGGTATTTCAGCCTGGGACATATGTTGATTTTGTTCTTGAATATTGATGGTTGCTCTGAGAGCAGCAATCAGTGAAGTGTGCTATTAGGTTCCTACACATCTTGTTGTCTGATCTGATTGGTTCATCACTTCACCAATCAGCATGAGTTATTCTTTATCTGGGAAGCACATTGCACCAAATGCCCTGTCCAGTTTATAGTGCATCCATGTTAATGCCCTGTGAAACATCATTTGTTTTCATGGTTTTCTTTTTCGGCACATTCTGTTCATATCTAGCCTCTGATAATATTATGCATGTCTCGATTGTAACCATAGCAAGTGCGATTTATATACATATATACATTCCCATGTAATATTCTTGTTTTGTCTGCTAGCTAAACTTTGCTTAGAAGTTTCTGAAAGAGGATTTTAGCCACAAAGATGAATGTCATATTTTATGGAGAATCAAAAGACAGCAATATTGTGAAACACTTTCATAGCATCACTGATATCTTGAACTTTGAACTTCTGAACTAGTTGAATGAGTTCTGTTCTTTCAGTTTCATTTATTCTTTGTTTATTTGGTGGGCGGGAGGATAAAACAAAAGTACAGAGCATATCTGTCAAATATCTGAAGACACTAAATTTAAGTCAAATAAGATCGGAACAAACATACTGTGCATAAAAGTATAGTCATATATAGATATTGCTAAAGTAATCTATTTTTAAGAAGGAAAACCAAAGTCATATCCAATAAAAGTAAATTTAGAAAAAGTGTTGCATTTCGTTTTAAAAGTCTTTTTAAAAAAGCAGTTTGATTAAATATTCTGCTAAGATTTAAATTTCATAAAATCAACTGATAAGAGAACGCATTGCATTTTCAAGTCAGGTTTACTTTTTCTTGTTTCTATTGTACTTATGAGTCATCAAGATAAGAATCATTTAAGATATGATCCTTTTGCTTGGGTGCAAGAAAATGAAGACTGCATCCTCATGCAAAGTGTAACCATTCCCCAAAAAAGGATTATTTATTTGCTATACATATGTTTACATGTTTTTTTTAAATTTCAATGCAAACTGAATCTTTTTATATTTTTCACCCAATACAAAGTCTAAGAGCCACCCAAGGTAGAGGATTCCTGAATGAGAGTGTTTTATGGGCATATGGGGAGGTGTTTAGTGCAGATTATGTGGATAGGTAGGATAGACAATGGTTGACACTAGGCTTGAAGATATATAGATAGTAGTGATCAGAGAAGCATCTCCTTGGGGGTTTGCTCCAAAGAGCAGCAGATCTTGGAAAAAAGCTGTCTGAGAGGCACTTCTTTCTTTCAAATGGAATATGAAGAGAATGAGGATAGTTCATTTCTGTGTATATGGCAGGCTGTAAACGTCTGAACTGGAGGAGGTAGGAAATGTAAATTGTCAGAACATTGTTCATGGAAAAAGTGATAGCAAGAGGCATGTACTATTTGATTTGAGTGAAAGAAGTAGGGGGAGAATAATTCATTACATGCAAGGCTGTATATACATTTTTGAACCCAGTAGAGGCTTGAAAGAGAAGATTGTTCAGCTCAATCCCAATTAGAGCAGCAATAATACATGCTGGTCTGATCTGTGCATAAAAGATTTTGTCTACTTCTCTATTTATAAATAGATGATCAAATATAAATCAAGTATGGATAGGAATCCGACAAAATGATAGGATAAAGAACAAGTAGGACCTCATCATTTCTGTCTTGACCACTGATGAAGATTTAATAAAGTGTACATGATAGATTGATTTCTGTTTCCTACTTGTTCTTTATCCTATCGTATATATATATATATATATATATATATATATATATATATATATATATATACACACACACACACAGAGGGTGTGATGAGCAAATTGTCGTCACATAAGTGAATGTAATGAACTCAACTGGAATTTGAACATGGCCCTTCAATTCCTCAATCCAAGCCACAATCCATTATTCCACCATGCCTTTATAACTCTCATATACAGGGTGTAATGGGTAAATTTTGTGCATGCACATTTGTTCTTGATTTTGTCAACTGCACAGTATAGTAGGGTCATTTGGGCACCATCTGTGATAAAAAGAGAACCATGACACAATTCACTCCACCAGAAATTTGAAAACAGCATGCTGTACTGCTTGGCACTCATGCCAGAAGCTTTAATACAAACATTTCAGAGTGTTTGGGTGCCAATCTGAGGACAATGCAGAGGATTTGAAAAGAGATGGATGAGTTTAATGGTGATTATGAAGGTATGGCTGCTTGGAAAACTCACTCTGATCATTCTGATCTGAAAAGAAATCACAAATTATTTGGCGAGGGCCTCAGACTTACAAAAGCCTACATCGTGCCTTGAGGAGATAATGGTGCTGAGAGACTATCTAAGTCAATGAAGACCATTGTTGAAGCCACTAGCAATTTTATTGAATAAATTTCCTCTTTAGTATTTCAAGATATTTTTGTGTAATTTTGGTAAATATATCTGTTAAAATGAGATGTCATTGTTATTTTTATTTTTGCATAATTTAGACGACAATTTATACATCGCACCCTCTGTGTGTGTGTGTGTGTGTGTGTGTGTGTGTGTATGTGTGTGTGTTATTGTATGTCTACACTTGTGTATATGTCCATCCAGACATGCATATATATATATTGTATGTATGTTTGTGTGCATATATGTATATAAACAATATTGCCTTATTTGTTGCTTAATTCCTAACTTTACATTTGATCTCTTATTTTAAGAGTTAAAAACTTTCTGCTGATATGAAATGATAAAAGAATGCCATTAGAAATGAGAATAGAATTGCACACATGGTATTTGGCATTTCAATCATGAGAAGGTAGTATTGTTGAAAGAAAAGCAGTTCTTATCCTGCTTTATAATCAGTTTTTTTTTTCAAAGTTTATTATTATTATTATTTGTCTTAGATTTTGTGCACAATCACTTGAGTATAATGACAAAACTCAATAACATAAAAAGTATTGCAAAGGCCTAGTCATTTCTAAGAATGAAGCAATCAGTGTTAGTGATGTAATCACTCCAGTGTACATTGAGAGTGCCATGGAGGCAATGCTTGTAGAAGTAGGCACAGATGACACTGGTAGATGACTTGAGATTTGACTCAGTAAATTGCAATAACTACTACAATTTTCTCTTCCCAGCTATATAGTCTTCTTCATCTATTTGCCATGTCCCTTCAGGATGTAGTCAATCATGGCACTCCATAACATCCTATCCTTTCTACTTTTTAGTAATGTTTGTCTTTTTAGCTTCCTTCCCACTCCCAGTTCCACAATTTACATAACCTTATCAGGTAGGTGACTGGCTGCCTCCTCAGTCCATTTTACCTTCAATAATTACAGTGTCAAGTTTTCCAAGTCCTCATTATGTGCTACCAAAATTTCAGCTGACTCTGAGTACAAGTGTCCTTTTTGTTTACATTTTCCTGAAAACTTCATTACTTATGTACTCCAGCCATCTTATTCTCAGCATCTTTCTGTAGAACCACATTTCTTTTGAATTGAAAACATAAATAGATAAATTAGAATATGAATATATGTAAGAGTTGACACTGCGGTCAACACCGAGTGGCAACAGTATTTTTCATGAATGCAATCTTCAGGCCTGAAGGTTGTTTTCAAGCATTAAACAGACTGTCGCCATTCGGTGATAGCACAGGTTTGTTTATTTAAGTGTATCTTTAAGGAATGTTTTTTTGTATCTTGTATAAATTCCTAATTACTTCTGCTTTTTAGTTTACAGAACCAGTTTTTGATTGGTCTTGTTTTTCCATTGTTTTACACCTAACTTAATTCTTTCTAGCATTATTTTACTTATGTTACCTAGTTACACTGATTTTGGTATTCTCCGATTTCTAATTTGCATGTTGCACTGTCCCTTTTGCTGAGAACTATACATTGCATCTTCTTACAATTGATGCTTAGTCCTTCCTTCTTGCTTTTCTTTACTACCTTCTGTAGGAGTTCCTGTAGTTTCCTTTCTATGTCCATTACCTTTAAATGCAAGAATAAACAATGTTGCTAGAATATAGTTGAGTATTGAGAAAAAGTGTAAATATATGGATTTTTTAAAGAGATTAAATTTTATTATTCATTAAGACAAGCAACAATGAATGGGACAGGTTAGTGAGAAGTAATAGGTCTAAATTTGGTTTTTCAACTTTTGATATTATTACTGGTTCTCTGAAAATTCTTTTTTCACTGACAAGTTTCCATAGTTTTCTTCAAAGAGTTCACATCCTCTCATCAAAGTTCCCAGTAATCCTTTTGAATATCCAGACAGATTCAGGCTCAGACAAGCAGAAATCCGATTCATAAGAAGTTTATTTATCCTCGCCTAATTCAATCACTGTTCAGGGTAACTTGCCATCTACATCCAGTTTCTATTCTTGCTACACAAAATGAGCTCAAAATAAATAAGATTTTGTCCAACATCTCAAAGTTATGCTCTTCTAAAGCATTCTGCTGAGTGGGAAAAATCATTAAGATCGAAATGAGCTTTCATGATTGGTTGGTGTATCTGTATGATATTTGTGTTAAATAAAATCCCAAAGAAAAGATAATTCCTGTTAGTTTAAGATCAGCAAAAATCTATGAATTCCCTTGTTGAACTTTTAATAATGAGACTAAATATTAAGACAGATCTAAATTAGTATTGGCTTGGAAGAAACAAATTTCATGATAACGATTGGATAGTATCTACTTGACCATGTTTAAAAAAAAGTACTTTTTTTTTATCAATGGGAGTAATATAAATAAATACACAAACTTTGCCATATTTTAAAGTGAAAAGTGCACATTAAATCTTAAATCCAGTTTCAAGGGGACTGTTTCCTCAGATAATATATCTCTCTTGGGAGAGGGCTAGTGTCATAGTGGCATTTAGTGGCATATGTGGCATCTTCAAAAGGGGTGAGGGTACTGGATTTTTTAACCCACTTTTTTGAAAATATATATTTTTCATATGAATATACAGCATTATTATTCTATTATTATTAGGTCGGTGCAAAAATAATGACGTCATAATGTCGTTTTTTGACGTATTTTTTAACGTCAAAAAACGACATTATTACGTCATTATTTTTGCACCAAACTAATAGATAGTATTCTTCAGCTTTCTATGCACCACTTTTAAGGTAAATTGTATACTCTATCATTAAAGAATGATTTACATTTTGATCTGATAAATACTTTAAGGAATTTTTTAATCCCATTCACTTGCTAAAACTACTAATACTACAAGCAGTGTTGCATGAAGCATAATTAATCTGATGAGAATGTGGCTGGAGAATATGCCACATGAAGAAAAAAATACCCATTCCAACTCCATGAATATTTCCTTTGTTACATTTCCAGGATAGCACAGCTGCTGCCATGCAGCAAAATTAACAATTGACTTCTTTGCCTAAAAATTTTTTTCATTTTTTTCCATGAGATTTCTATGAATCAATGACTCACTGGAACATTGTGCAATAACAATTTGTCTCATTTCTATCAATTTCTAATAAACAACCACACTGAATCCTACCAAACACAGAGAAAACTTCCCTGCTTGACTCAAAGATTTTATTTATATTCAGATGTTGATGGCAGCAATGGTTAGGATTTTCATCATATTTAGATTCTAGATATAAATCCATTTTTCATCATCTGCTACAATCTTTTCCAAAACTGACTTTTCCCTGTTGAGGAAAAACAAAAAGAGAAAAGAAGATTGAGGATCTTTTCTCTAAGTTCATGTGCACGTCATTTTCATGGCTTCTTAGTTTGTTTTTCTCCTGACATTTGTAAACAACTTACTAGAGTTGACTATGCAAAACATATTTTACACTGGGGAAGTTTTACATCAAATTAATATATAGGAGCATTGATACATATGCATGTGGGCAGAATTGAGTATCTATATTATAATGATGTGATTTCTGATTCTGAGTGTTTGCATATATCAGAAAGGACATTAACAATATTTAATGCTTCCATGATAACTTGCATATCATATGTAATGTAATAAGCAAGAAAAGTTGATTGACCAGCAAGAAAATATTGGGTTGCAGTTCCAATTGTAAACGGAGAAAAAATATGCAGATTATTAAGAACATTTGCTAAGGACCTGGATGCAACCAAACTGCCACTTTTAAGTAAACATCACAAAGAGAAACATGTAAAATGGGCAAAAATTAGCTGAAATCAAAGTCATTTCTTGATTAGATGATTTTAATTTTCACTAGTATCTAATTTCATTGTAATTTGCTAACTGCACATGAATAGACAACATAAATAAAACTAAGTAAAAACAAGGTGTTCATTTAGATTTGAACTCACTGATGTAAATTGATAGTCTGAGTAAACTTGTAATAAAAAGCAACTAGAAAATTAAGTTGAAAATAATATTCAAAATTAATAAACTATTTCTAATAAAATAATGATACTGCTTCTGGATCACATTGTCAAAATTAGTAAAAACAAAATCTATTTTTAAGTAAGCTATGCAATTCTTTTTCTAAATGTTTATATAATATATTTGGTCATATGGAAGAGATGAAACTGTGATAAATCTTCAGGGGAAAACTCTAATATTTACCTTTCACAATCTTTGTTCACATGCAAATATGCTTTTTGTGTGGGTTGGGATATTGCATATGTTGCTATCTAACAGCTTAACTTTCAGCTGTAGCAGAGGAACAGGGATAATTTTTTTCTCTGCCAATCATAATTTTTGCCAACTTCAAAAGGATCTTACTGCAGCTTTCACATTTCAAAAGATTTCTCTTTTCATTCATTTGTTCTCTGTTTGCTGTCATGAAAATATAATAATAATAATGTTTTTAGGTTTTCTCAATTATATCAACAATCATCCAAACCAAACATCTGTTGAAGTTTTTATATCACTCCATCCTTTGAAGTAAATATTATGTTATTGGAAGTCCTATCAAAGACAAAAAAAGCATGTAAAGAGTTACTTTGGGAGATGATGATGATTCTGAAGACTCTCAAGAGATCTTATCTCTTTCGCTTCTTCTAGTTTGGTTTAGTTATTTTGGTAACTTTCTGAACTTTGGCTTTTGTTTGGTTTATCATTGCATGTTATGTATTAGTTTCATTAAAAAAAATTTTAAGTTTAATATGAAATTCCAATTCTATGAGTTTGTAAAACTTAAGTTTTTTTCTCACATTTTCTTTTTGGTCTTTGTTTTCAACCAAAGTTGCAAACAGTTATTACATATTCTTGCACATTAAATGTTATTGAAATTGCCAAATTTGGTATCATCTTGATTTTTTTATTGCAATGAAAATATAACTGATATATTTCTTGAACTGTCTCATATCCTGAATATGGGAGGGTGCTGAAAAGATTACAGGACAAACCACTTTCTTCATTTTCTTTTCAATGAATATATAAGTGATACTCTTGTGATCTGTATCTTATCCTGAAAGCAAGAGTTTGCTGGAAATTTGCAGGATGATCCATTTAAAAAATCTTGATTTTCTTTGCAATGAATATATAAGTGAAACTATTTTGATTAGTCTCCTAGCATGAATAAAAGAAGGTGCTGAAAAGTAGGCAGAATGACCCACTTTCAAAAATCTGATCAAATGACCAAATATCAACATTTTAAATATTCTTTCTTGGTTGGATGGAAATGTTTTTGTATTACTTCCTTGGATATGCTTGATTTTTATCTGTGCTAACTTTTCTCTGACATATATTCTAAAATTATTTTATTATTTCCTTTGCTGAATAGTTACAATATATCAGTACCATTTAACTGACATCATGTGTAAAACAGTTTGCCAAAGTTGGACAGCATTGGAAAAGAATGAATCAAATATTTAAGCATATAATGATTATTATTATTATTTTATTGGCATATTAATTTTTTTTTATAACCACTTTAAAATACTGTCTCCTGTGTTGAAAGATATTTTATTCAGGTTGTTTCTTTAAAGGAAAACAGCATTTCTAAAATTGAATCTAATTTACTATCAAATCTCCTGAAGACTGGATGGGATTCCAGGAAACTCAGAGGAGAGGTTTTCATGAGTAAATACATTTTGTTTTACTATTATTAATGTGCTATCCTTTGATATCAAGCACTATAATTACAATGTCTGCTTGCCTTAAAAACGTTATCTTTATGAATTACACTGGTTGACCGAGTTTTAGCAAAATACAATTTTTGTTAATTATATATATGTATATATATATATATGTATATATATATATGAGAGAGAGAGAGAGAGAGAGAGAAATAAAGAATATAGTAGCTCAAATTTTTTATCAAATAATTTTCTATTTCTAGCATCAGAGAATATTTTGTATCAATTTTTTTGTGTGTTCTCATGTATTTTTCCTATTCTTAGAAAATTGGCTCTTCTAAGAAAGCAATAAGATGGTGGTTATTGAGAATTATATCATTGAATGGAAACAACCAAATGTTCAGCTTTCATCTCCTGCTTTCCTTCTTCTTTGAATTTTTGATAAGTCTTTTCCGGATGTTATACATTTTGGGACAATTGTCATTATATTTTTACTTTTCAAAACAGCCGATATATTTTTGTCTTTCTTTATATGTTTGGAAATAAAATATTTTGTTTTGTCATATATATATATATCTTAGATTATTTACTTTATTGTTTTTAACATAACAATTTGGCTGAAATTTTTCAGCCTTTATCAGCCATTTCTTCCTTATCTTTATAATCTTAACTCCCTATCACCCTCTTTAATTCATATTGCACACATCATTTATCATTACCAATTTAACAGTAACGTTTCTACCATGAATAGCTTCCAAGCCTTGCAAAAAATTAAAAAAAATTGTATCCAGTAAAGATACTTTCCAAAAATTAAAAGTATTAAGAAACTAGAAAATTTTATAAGAAACAAAGAACAGAGTGTTGAACTGTTATGTAATCAATTCTCCTATATAGCAGTAAATGATGAAGAATCTCCTCAGAGATGAAGAAAACGCTTGAAGCAACAGAGATGTGGTTCCATAGAACCTGGGTATATTATGGACAAAATATTAAAGCAAAAAGAAACTAGAAACAAAAAGGACAATTTTACTTAGAATGCGATTCATCGTTTTGTTTGTTTAACAGCATATCAACTACTTATGAGTCATTTAATGCCAACTTAGAATGAGAAGAGATTTTGTTTTAATCATTTCACCCCAAGCAAGGTAGAAATATGGCTAGGGGGTTGCAGGGAGTGAAACTGAAAGAAAAGACTGAGTATAGGGAGGATTGGGAAAAGAACAAAAGATGAACAGGATTCAAGAAAACACAAGATGGCAATTGATATTGCATTTAAATTTTTGAAGATTGTAGTTATCAGGGAAGCAACTAGAAGGAACTTCCATGGGAGGAAAGTGCGAGAAAAGAAACTGTTAGAGTAGAAGTGGTGGTTGCATTTAGCTAATTCAATAGTAAATGTGTGAGCCCTAGATGCCAATCTAGCAGCATGCTTAAATTCATGTAGTTAGGGCACCAGAGAAATAAAAGCTTCTTAGAGCAGTTGCCATGAAAATATTTGTAGAAAAGACAGCAGGGAGTCATGCCACATTGGTGAGAAAGTAACAGAAGTCGAGATGCCAGGTCAGGATAGATTACATTGCAGATCCTTCTTTGGATTTTTTTTTCAAGAATCTACAGATGAATAGCAGGAGCACCAGACCAGATATGGAAGCAGTATTCAATACATGATAGTTGAAATATCTAGACAAATAATGAATAAAAAAAGTTTTGAAAAATTTAATGCCCACAGGACATATTCAAAGCAAGATTGGCAGTTAAAAACAGTGAATAACATACTTAACAATCTTGTGCAAATGGATGACAGAACAGAGAGTGGAAGGGATAGTAAAATGACAAGCATTGTTAAGAGCTACAAATGACAGGAAGTTGGGAAGACTCATCATCGCTCATATCACAAAGAGACATGCCACATATGTGGTTAATATGAGAATAAATGAGATTAGAACAGCTTCATTCATTTGTTTCAAGGAATCTGGTTTTAATGTTAAATGAATATAGACTGAAAAGGTTGTGTTAAGAAAAGCAATAAAAACAAAAGGAGGAAGAATATATGGAATAGTTTTCTATTGACTGTACAAACACCAAGAAAATATGTATAAATAATTTGACTGTCAAAATTTGGTTTATGATTACAATGTAACATCTCTGTAGTTTTATGATTATTACAGTGACATTTTGACTTATCCAATTGCTGTGTAACTTTTCCCTCATTGGTCATTTTTATAACACCCAGACAAAGGTTTCTGACACAAATAACAGACACATAGGGTCAGCTCCCTTCAAGTTTCTTGGAATTCCACACAAAAATATTCTTTCATTCCATGCTGAATCCATTTTCCAATAAACCCCAGAGGCCAATACCATCAGTCAATACACAAAGACCATTGATTTCATTTTTTCAGGATTCATCAATAAAAAATAATTATTTCATAAAAGGAAGAAATTTTTCCCCACTTTGATTACTGAATAGAAAGATATGTTTAACAATTAGTTTTTATGTTGTTTTTAATATAAGCATAATAAAACTTGAAGGAATCCCTTCACAATAACCACTTTTTGTAATTATACAAATTGTTTATATCATTATCTGATGAAAAACAATCTATAGTTGTCCATAATAACAGTCCATAGTAACACTGATTATTGACTGAAAGAAAAGTTAAGTTTCTGCATCAACATTGTTTTGACAAATTTTACAGAAAAACATCTTGAATCAAAAATAAAAACATATTTTCAAGTTAGTCAAGATTAGAAATATTAATTTCCATAAAATTAAAACTGATATCATTAAAACCTTTCAAAATCTTTCTGTTTTATAAAAATTGCACCAGTGTGTATTTTCTGGATCAATTCTGTCAAAGATTACTTTGTTTTCTGAGATTAGACTATATATATATATATATATATATATATATATATATATATATACATATGGACACACACACACATTATTCTATATGCTTCATTTTTTTTACTGGGTTCTTTATCATTGGTTACATTTAAACAATATTTCCAGCATATCTGTTCTTTGACCATTAATTTGAATTGTAATAATTTGGAAAAAAATCACTAGTAATTTTGAACAAAACTTGAACTCCCATAGACTGGATCTTCTCATTCATGGACAATGCTTAATCATAATAGGCAACTTCAGGAGTTATGATATATTTACTGGCTTTTCAACATTATTCTACACTATACTTTTGAGTACCTGACATGAATCGTAATAAGCTGAGATTTCGAGGTTGATTATTTTCAGTGTTATACATATTTTAGGGAGGAATATGATTTTTCTTTCCTCTGAAACACCTTTATTCTGACTTCGTGCAGTTTAATAAATGAAAAACAGACTGGATAAAAATGTGATAAAATTTAAGCAGCAAACAACATGAATGAACTAATAGTAATAATATATGCATAAAAATGAATACATCTTTGTTCACAAATATATAAGTCCTTGCTTATAGAATCTAACTCTTTTTAGATGAGACAAGACAGCTGCCCAAGGCATCTCAGGAAATATATTTTCATCCTTTGTGCATTATCGAATTTGTAATACAAAAGAATCTGTCAAACAATTGGAAAGAGTATGAAAGACTTGACCAAGGATCAAATGAAAAACCCAAAGCAGTAATGATTTTAGGACATTTATGCATAATGAAAGTGAAATCATTAGTAGGTTATTCTCATTATCTGAAATGAATGAACTGTACTTTCAGACAGTGTAACATTGCAACCAATATATGAAACAGCTTATATTTCT
The DNA here is from genome assembly GCA_963932145.1 of Acanthosepion lycidas. Lineage (NCBI taxonomy): Eukaryota > Metazoa > Mollusca > Cephalopoda > Sepiida > Sepiidae > Acanthosepion > Acanthosepion lycidas. Next base: position 129,868,564 of record OZ010571.1, on the reverse strand, counting down.
CTGATTTTTCTACATCAGCAATTATTATTACACACTGATTTACATGTCCTTATCCAACCAATTCTGAACTGTCAACTGTAAACAAATTCTCAGATCAATGATCAAAAATGTTTTTGAATGAATAAAGCCTATAGGGCTTAGCGAGGACCATTCCACTTTGAACCTTGCGAACTGGTGTGACAGAATCAAAAACAAAACCTTACCAAATAACAGAAACCATGTCACTTGAAGACTTTCAAGAACAGCATCAAATAAAATGGATAACACATATAACTCAAAGAGAAAATAATGACATAGTCGAGATATTGATGTTTCCCGCTATGTCAAACAAAAGGTTAGGAAGGAAGCTCCTATTAATACTGGAAAGAGCAATAACAGTTACCAGACTTGTAAAATCTATTTTCCTGAAAAATTGTTTTATTAGAAAGACTTTATAAATTTCAACTGAATGCAATGTCAATCACTATCTTCTGTCTTCCTGGGTCCTTCCAATATCTGTTCTTTTATTGTCCTGTCTACTCACTGATGTCTTCTCATTTTTTTTCACTCTTAGTAACCTCTTGTGGCATT
>OZ010571.1:129735494-129862994 GCA_963932145.1 Acanthosepion lycidas | reverse complement strand
ATCAAGAAGTGACCTTCCTGACAAATCAACCATTGAACAATTTTAACCAGGGTCTCATGGACAGAAAATAAATGTTCTATTCACTCAGCAACATGACCATGTGTGTTTATAAATATATATATATATATATATATATATATATATATATATATATGTGTGTGTGTGTGTGTGTGTTTGTATATTCAAGTTTTATTGAAATTGCTTTAAACAAATTAAGTTGACAGAAGACACTTCAAAAGGACATTCCTTATTTAACTGCTGATATATTTTGCAGACATTTTTAGAGCTCATGTTATATCATTTGATGAGTGTATGTTTAAAGTAAACAGTGAGATTATTTTCTATTTATGGCATTTACAAATATTTTGTTTTTTATTTGCTGCAGACTTTATCCCTGATAAATTTAATTTTATTAAATTATCAAAAATAAAATGCTGGTTCCATATTCCTGGCTGCTTTTATCAATTTACAAAGAATTTTTTTAATTTTTTTTTTCTGGAGGTTTTTTGTCAGTCTTACAAGATTAGTTGTATGTTAAAGAACTTTTATATTTTTTTTTTTGTATTAATATTTCTGGACAGAATTTTGGTCGCCATTGGACAATGACTATCAATATACATTAACTGATTGCTATTCAGTACTTTGCTTGTCATTATAGCTAACAAAAATGCAAACTTTTCTTCTTCTTTCTAACTGCAATCAAACTATTGATATTATGTTTCACTACTGAATTCTTTAAATTGTTCCCTTTCTCTAAAAGCTGTACATTTGGATAAAAATCACTCAAGCATAAATTTATGAAACTATTATTCTACAGCAAATGACTGCATTTTGTGGCTCATCTAAGTTCTTCAGTGACCCAAACATCAGCAAGCTGGTTTTGTGCATTATTAAAAGAGCAAACTGATTGAGTTCAAACTTGACAATGGTTTTTAGAAGTGGACAATTGTTATATGTCAGACACCAATTAGAATGGTTTTCTTTAAGACATTAATGGTAAGCAAATTGTTAAGTTTCTTTCCATAGTAAAAAAAAAAATGTACAAAACTGCTCTGGGATGAAGAAAATGTCTGTCTTAAATAGAAAATTGTCCAACAATAGAAATATAAAATCCTGACATTGTTATCAAATTAACGGAAACTTTAATATATCTTTTTCATTTGAAAAATTCAATGATGCTTTTTTCCTTAACTATTTTCAGTTTAACAACAGATTTGTAGAATTCAGATTGATTTGATATAATGGCGACAATTTAAGACATAATAATATGGTAATTTCTACTTACATTTTTGTAAGAATTATACGTATAAAAACTGGACAATATTTTTTGAATGTTGGCTTTAAACTGTTCATACCAAGCAGTGGTATATAAATAGATAGAAAGAGATTTTCTTGTGTACTGTTATGGGTATGTATATTAGGTTGGTCCAAAAATAATGTCGGTTTTTGACGTATTTTTTTAACGTCAAAACCGACATTATTTTTGCACCAACCTAATATCTACATATCTCTCTTTCCCTACTTAGTCTAAAAAACCTCAAATTTATCTATGATGGGGTGTGTGTATATATATATATATATATATATATATATGTATATATATATATATAATTATTTATTTGAAAATTATAACATAAATATGTTATAAAATCACTACAAAAATAACCATTTTGTTTCAACACTTCTGGTGTCTTATCAAGTGATGTTGTTGAATATGGAAAATTCAACAACATCACTTGATAAGGCACCAAAAGTGTTGAAACAAAATGGTTATTTTTGTAGTGATTTTATAACATATTTATGTTATAATTTTCAAATAAATAATTATATTTGCTCTACTCTGTATTGAGCACTTTTTTAAGAATAGTAATTTTTGGTTATTGGAATTTATTCCATATACACCAATCCTATACTCGTGTATATATATATATATATATATATATATATATATATATATGTGTGTGTGTGTGTGTGTGTGTATTTTGGGGCAGCAGTTTTTCTTTTAAACATTTTCATTAAATATCACTGACAAGCAAGATTTAATTAATTTTTCCACCATCCTTATGTTTTTCAATTTTATAGTAGTAAGGGAGTACAGAAATTTTCCATAATTTCCATAGTCCAAAACATGTATGTGTGTATATGTATGTATGTGTGTATATATGTACATATATATATATATATATATATATATATATATATGTGTGTGTGTGTGTGTGTGTGTGTGTGTGTTTATGTGAAAAGTTCTCAGCCTGACCATGAAGGGATTCCAAAATACATTCTGTCTCATCATTTGGTCAGACCTTCAGAAATGGGTCAAGCTCAGATCTTTTCAGAATCTACTTATATATCCGGATGTATATATACATAGATATCTATGCATTTAATAGGAAATAGTACACATCTATAAATGTGCACACACACACACACACACACACATATTACATGTGTGTGTGTGTATGGATGTGCAAATACATGCATGCTTACAATGCACACAAGGACATAAAATGTTTTGGTACATTCTGTTTATTGATTTCTGGTACCAATGTCTAGACTTTGTGTCACTGAATTTGGTTTATCAACTCTAAATCGCCTGAGGCTCTGCCAGGATGTGCAGGTTCTAAATGAAAGGAAACAAAAGAAAATAACATGTTTCCCTCCAACAAAAAAATAAATAATAGTAATAATCATTCTCCCCTCCCCAAAAAGCACAATTTTGTTTTTTGTTTTTTTTAGTTTTCATTTCAATAAAGCCCACCCCCACCTCTGATCTTCTTCCCAAAAGAATCATGGTGCTGTTAGCTTAACACCATTCTCCTGGGTGATACATTATTGTTAAACTTCCTCTACATGCAACATAGTCAATATCAATTTATGATTGAAACTTAGTGGTAGGGTAAAGGTATTTAATTCCTAATGCTTTCCATTTCTTTACATTATTATTTAAAAAGAATTAAACTCATTCCAAAACAAACAAAAGTACCACTACTAATATTAGATAGATAGATAGATAGATAGATAGATAGATAGATAGATAGATAGATAGATAGATAGATAGATAGATACATAGATAGATATTGGAGATTATAATACCTGCTGGAATCATAGTTAATTCTCACAGCTTTTGATTCCATCTGGAATCATTGTCAGGGAAAGGAACTGGTAGCAAAAGTCTGTTTATAAATGTGAGTACTAGACTAGATATTAGAAATTAACTGATGTATATGATGGACTATTCCACACTTTTTTATAAATAAGGCAGGGCTAGTGTGTACTAATTTCAAGTACCGTAACTGGCAGGTGGTGGGATGGTCTGATTGTTGGCAAAAGGGAGTGCTTTTGCTTTATGAATCAAACAAACTTATCAACATTTCCTTTTTTCTACCTACATTTATACACACACACATATATATATATATATAACAAATGGAACTAAGCACAACTGACTATTAAACGATGAAAATATTTGCAGATTTTGATGCCATTTTTTTTTTCATCCATATCTGTGAATTTGTTTTGCTTATGCTATATATAAAGAACACTATAAAATTCACTATTTTTTTATCCATAATGTTGAATACTTTTAACAAGAAAAATTGCTGTAAAACATTGATTCATTTAGATAGAATGATCTATGTATGGCATGTTTCTAATTTGTATTTAGATACACTATATTTATTTTCAAGTTTTCTAGTTGAATTGTTCACCTATATTGCATATGATCCATTATTGTACATAATTAGGTTACAATAAAATTTGTATTTTATATGAATACTATATGAAAATTGAGATGTAATAATAATGGTGCCCTACTTGTGTTTTTGTTTTTGTTGACTTTTAAGGACACATCACATTCCACATACTGGACAAGTAACACCTTGTGAAAGCTGCAAGAGTGTTAGCATGGGTTAGAGTTCTACCTTCTAATGTTTCATGAATGACATCTCAAAAGGGGTAAATGCCTTTTATGCATATACTCTTTCACTTGACATAATCAGAAGCACTTCTTTAAAGGATGACCAAGGAATGCCAATAGAATTTAGGTTTTGCTTAAATTTATATTTGTCCCTTCACAGAGTTCTCCCTGCTTTTTGAGAACTGTCACATAGTCAGACATTTTTTTAAAATTTGTTTTACTGCTTATCAACACTTTGTGGGTTATTTCTAGCTGAAACAATGTTTTCAGTGTGATTAGATTATATGCAGCAGTTGACCAATTTTCAGTATCTTTTCATCACTGATACACAACAGGAACAGCTCAGTGAAGTTGTATCTGCATTAGAAATGTCATTATACCTTCAATTTTGCACTTTAAAGATAGATTAATATTAAATACTTTGTCTTCCTTCTGTATATACACACACACATACATACATATATATATATATTGGAAAGAGTTTGTTATTTGGCTAAACAATGTTGATTTGCATATTTACTGGATCCTGATTTTATTCTCTTTATGTTCATTATGGGAAAAGTGTTTCTCTGATATGAAGAAATATCATTTAGGGTAACAATTACCTTTTTTCCAATATTTCAATGTAAGTTTATCATTTATTATTATTATTATTATTGTTATTATTAATGTCCATGAAAGGATCTGTTTACTTTGCAAAAAAAAAACAATTTGGAAGAACCAATTTTCCTCCCAAAGATATTTTTTACTTTTCGTACTATATCTTCATTGCAAATTTACCATAATCATTTTTGGTCAATCCCAACATTTCCCAGAACTGACAGCCACCATATTCCTCAGATCTCATGCCCTGTGACTTATTCCTCTTACCCAAATTCAGATCCTATTTAAAAGAGACAAGATTTGAGATGTCAAGGAAATCCAAGAAAATGAAACAAGGCAGATGTTTGCTATTGCCAAAAAGGAGTTCACCATGGAAATGACACTGGATAATGCGTGTGGCTTCAGAAGGGGATTATTTCAAAGGAGATTAAATACTGAATTGATATATGTTTTAGTTTTTTCTTTATAGCACCAGTCACATTTCTTCTCTTTAACTTGTTGCTCACCCACTCTACTATGTAACCCATAGCTGATGGATAGTAAAACACAATAGACTAGTCTGAAATTTGAACTCTGACTGCCGATTCCATTTTTCTGTACAGATATTTTTATACTAGTTTTATATTTTCTTGGCTTGTAGCAGCTTCTACATCATCTTTTTTCAAGGGTATCTTGATTAACTTTGTTTAAGTAGATTAGTTCTAGATGAAAGAAGAACACTAAGCATTTTCTCCAAGACTGATAGTTTCTTTAAAAATTCTTCTACTACAACTGCATCATGACTGTTGGATACCGATTGATGTTCACAATCACACTCTATACAATTCATTCTAATGAAACAAAACAATTGCTTTGCAATTCAAATAAATAGCTTAACCTAGACCAGTAGTAGCTGATAAAAACCAAATCAAATAATGAAAGCTTTATGTATAATTCATTATAATTCTACAGTGGTCCAGTCGTTAACAGAGAAAATGTCTTCAGCCCAAATATCTTGTTGACATTAAGCATTATGAAGCAACATGCAAAAAAAAGTTTGGAAATTAAATTGTGTTGAGTTCAAATTCCAGCTGAGATAATTCATATTCCCTTAATATTAATGCCTTTGGAAATGTCATGAATCCATTCCCTCTCCCTCCAACTATGGGTTAAATAGCAGGCCAGACTGGGCTCTCTAATCCTGGTTGGCAACCAGTCAAGGAGAACAACTTTAAATTCAGAACAACAGAGGTAACTGGAAATTGTTAGACTGTCATAGGCATTTCAATGCACAATTTGCAAATATTAAAAAAGAAAACGTGGAGAGCTATTATTATCTACATTTTTAAGGGATATGGCACTTAAATAAAGGGAGGGAGAGAGACTCATCATTAATGATATGAATAGATAGTTTTGGGTCTAATGACTAAGATATCCTATGTTTTGCTGCCAGCGATAAAAAAAATACCCAGATTTTGAAAACTGGTTTTCCAAGTAAATAGAACCCCACCCCCATTACTTGAAAAATTGGTGCATTTTAATCTTATTGCCAAGATTTCATATATTTCTTCGTGTTAATCCCAATAAATAATTAACATGGCCCAGTGAATAAAAGTTTTGGTTGAATCCAGTGATTTGACCCAAACAGTTGTGAGTTCAATAGATGGCTACAGCAGGGGAAGAACAAAAACTTGGAGTGTTGAGTTAAAAGTGAGATAACTGATACTGAGACGTCTAGAAGAGGCATGGCATGTAGAAATAGAACAATCTACTCTGGTGGATAAAATAAAGAGTTCAATTTGAAATTCCAATAACCTGATGAAGGCTAGAGTGTACAACGGCTGAAACATTGTGAATATGGCAACAAAGATGAAGATAACAGTCTGAACAATGTAAATAGTGTAAATAATTACAATGCCTCATCTTTGAAATATAGACAAAATAATTAGAAGATGAATATTTTTCAAAAAGCTTTTTTAGACAAGTTATGTGTTTTTTACTTATTTGTATTCAGAAATTAAGACTCTTTTTAGTTACTGAAGAAGGTTTCAGCAGTTTGATTTTGCAAGTAGTTTTATCCTTTTTATGTTATCTGAAAGAGATAATCTATAAGTTCTGTTTGTGTTGTCTGCTTCTTCCAGTCTTATTATTACATATAGTATTTGCTAACATCTGGCTTTTATTCTCACTGTGATTCATTCTCTTACTGTTCTCTTTTGAGGCAATTATCAATAAAAAGAAAAAATATACTCTTTTTTTAAGGAAATTTCCTCTAAAATATATTCTTTAATTCCTTGAATAGACAATCTTAATTTTACAGAAATTTACTTAAACAATAGAAGCATCAGCTTTTATTACTATGTTTGACTAACAGTCTCTTTCTTGAAAGAAAAAAGAAAAAAAATATTGAAATTGCAAATCAGAAATAATTTTTTTTATTAAAAGGAAATTACTTGATTTAAAGCAGTAAGCAAAATGTTACAGTAAAGTAATATAAATATATATAAGGTACATTTATTTGCAGAAAATGTAATTCTATGTCCTATATTCTATATTTTCTACAGAATTATTTAACCATTACAGTAAGATGATCCTAAGAGAACTAAAAGTCCTACCAGGATTTATTATTGGAGAGTTGAAGAGTCCAATCTTATAAAAATGAGATATACAGATGATTCTGTTCTAATAGTAGACACTGAAAGAAAACTGCTGTGACATCACCCCAGCCTCTCTCTGTCCCCGTGCTATCCTGTGATGACCAATGTGACGTGATCCTGTTGTTACACCACCAAATGTGACGTTCTAACCCATGGCTGATTCAGATGGGAATCTGGTTAGATTCGGTATCAGCTTTGTCCTGGTTACCGAAGTAACTGCTTTGACTTCTAGTCTAACCTACCCACGTTGTGATTTGATCTTAGGTAGACGAAATCAATCAGTCGCCGGGCCGTTATGCAAGCTGAATTCGAGCAAAGGTGGCACCGCACAAGTATATGTAAAAGAAAATAAAGTAACAACTCGAAAGGTTCAAATGTGTTAAAAAAGGAATAACAAATATTCTTATATTTGGTTGCTGAATACAGGACTGCGTCTTTCTCCCAAACCGCTTCTATGGATTCGTGACACTTTGTGTTTGTTAGGCGAGTCTTAATATCTTAAGTTGTTTTTCGATAACTGTTTTTTATTTTGTGTATCTTCAGGTGATATTTGTAAAACTTGTTTTGGTGGTGTGAGTCTAAGTCATTCTTCAAAAATAAATTGTTTTTTAGTTAGATGTTTAAGTCGGAATGCGTGGATCTTCAGTCAGCTTCCTGCGAGGCTGGTCTCCTCTGTTATATTTTCTTTGTTTTCAGAGAGGAAAATTCATCACTTTCCATTTTTGGAAGTCCATTACTTTCTGCTCCAGTGGGGTTCTTAAGAGATTTGTCCTCCCAAATTCTTCCCTTCTCATATTGGCATCTCACACCAATCCCCTCAGAGGGCGTCAACAGGTTTCCCTTCTTTCTCATTGTGGTATCTCCCACTAGTCCCCTCAGAGGCATCAACAGGCCTCCCCTCCTTCTCATATGTTTACCTCCACCCACCGCTCACGCCATCACTCAGCCAATGATGCTCGGCAGCGCGAGTGTTTACAATTATCGCTCAAATGAAAAAAAAATTATCTTCCTTTTTTTTTTTCATTTCTTTCTTTTCCCTACACCAGACCCCTACGACTCGTAGTGTGGTCCTTAATCTCTATCTTAACCGAATGTCATCTGGAATTTATCAACGAGATTTTCACCAGCGTCAAATAGGTGGTTAACTGGACGTCTTCGCACTCTGTCGCCAATTATCTGTCCCGGTTACAAACTTTTATCATGTCCAGGTCTGGACAATAAAACAGATGTCTTTTTTACAAAAACAAATGATATCTCCAAAAGATAGTTAATGGTTTATTCTTTTCCCTTCCTTTTTCTTTGGGGGTGGCCTAAGCTGATGCCATTCTTGTCAGTGCCTGACCTGATTATGATTATCTTCCAGCATTCTATTTTGAAGGCCACTTGACCAATTTGAAATTTTCATTATTGGCATGGGCAGATTGCTATCTTTTATCTGCTGCATCATAGCATAAATTAATTCCGACAGATCCGAGATCTTACGAATTTCCTATCTTCTGCGAAAAAAATACTTTTTTTCCACAAATGAAAATAAAATCTTTACCACTTTTCTTTGTTAAAAAAAAAATAACATCGCTCTGTATGTCATTCCGTGATAGCTTCTCGCCTTAATTATTTCTCGCTTTTAATTTTCACGCGACCGCTAAATAGTGTCACACTGCCAGAAACTCTTAAACAAAGTGATAAAAGAAAGTGAAAAGAAAGGACTAATGATGAGAAGACAATGTATAGACATTAGCAAGAGGAACAGCCAAGATGTGATCTATGAATTGGAAATATCAAAATCAAGCAAATAAATGAATTTAAATATCTGAGAAGTGTTGAAAATGAAAAATGTGCTACTAAAATCCAAAAGCAGTGGAATAACAAAAGATAGCTTAAAATATAAGTAAAGTATTAAGAAATTGAAAAATTTAATTCAAAACAAGAAAAAAAATGCTGAACTGTTATGTCATTAATCCTCCTACATGTCAGTAAATCCTGGAAAAAATCCTCACAGATGAAGAGTAGACTGGAGGCAACAGAAATGTTGTTCGGAAGAATACTATGGACAGAGCATATGTACAGTACGAAGGTTTTAAGGAAAATGGAAATAAAAAGGATGTTTATACTCAGAAAGACAAAGTTGATATTTCTGAGATATATAATGAGGACAGAGGGCTTGGAGAACTGGACATTCAGATGACATATTGAAATGAGGCAGAAAGAAAAAACAAGTAACTGACTTATGTAAACAGATGGCAAAACATGATAGGCAGGGATAGTAAAAGGGCAAAAACTTTTAAAAGATACAAATAATGGAAGTTATGAAGAGCCTGAAAGGATATGATGCATAAAAGAAGAGAAGAAAATTGTCAAGTAAAAATTATGCAGTAATAAGTTATTTTCAAAGTTTCTGGATTCTTGTCTGGTTGTTTTGATGACAGTGGTTTTCTTTGAACTGATTTCATCATTATTATTGTTGTTTTGTTTTTTTACAATGTTTCAGTCAAGTACCAATCAGCCTTCCTCAGGTGTCTGTTGCATTCCACAAGAAAAACAAATGACAAAGATGAAAGTATTCCAAAGAAAACTACCTGTAATGTCATTGTTATGTAAGAAAAATCTTTAGCACGTTTACATGACAATTTGAAAATATTTTTAATAACATCAAAAGTAGCTTTTAAAACTTTTATATAATACTAGTCAACATTGCAACTCGTTGATTTTCACTTTAAGAGAAAATTATGATTAGGAAAAAAGTCTATTATTGAAATTACTCTCTTGTTATGCAAAATAGAAGACTTTTTCACATTCAGATAAGTAAATAAAATAAAAGATTTATACTTTATTTTGAACTAATGTTCTCATCATGGTTCTAATGGATTTTTTATAAAAACAATGTTTTAGCCAAGTACACTCTGACTATCACCTGGTGTTGGTTGCTTGGCATATAAAGGATATCTGTTGATTAATGTATTATTTTGTCATTGTGATACCAGTTATTGTTTGTTTCTGCTGAGCCAGTATGTAACTACCTGATCTCAGGACTGAACTCATGACAACTAGATAAAAATAATCCATGTTTAATTAATTCCTATATCCACTACACTACATATGAGAACTTTCAACAAATTTCACCTGACTACTTGATCAATGAATACTGTTTCCTTGTAAAGAAATAGTTAATATTACCATTACCATCTTGGAGGATATCAGTGGTGGGCTTTTGGAGCCTTTATATTCAATATAAGATGGTTTTGACATGCAGTTATCATAGTGGGTTTGAAATGCTTTAGATAATTAAAGTATATTGATAATTAGGTAGTCCAGCATGCATGTCAAAAAATACAAAAAATAAATAATCTTGAGTAAATAAAACCTTTACTATTATACAAATGGCAATTTCCATGTGGTAACTTATTGTTGTTTTTGCTCCAGTTTCTTAACTCCCAAAACCAAAATATCTATGCATACATTAAATAACATCATTAAGCAACTTCCTTGATCAAGATAATCTTCTTGTTCTTCCACTTAAACATAGATTTTGTTGTGGCTCCCTCACTTCCCACCTGTAAAACATCAAAGTATTCTTTGGCAACAAGTTAATGCACTTGCCAAAGTGCATCATTGGCATTTGGATGTTTCTTAATCTAAGTGCACTTAAAGGTTTGCTAATATGATACTATAATAAAAAAAAAGAAAAAATTGCATGTACCATTTTGGCAGAAGTGATTTTAAAATCTTTGCTTATTATCTACTTAAATTTATTCCATTCCTGTAGCAAGAAAATCACTGAGATTATGTAAAAGGCAAGAAAGGCTTTTCTATAATAGAGAAATAGTTTTTAATGGATGAAAATATTTTCTATATAATTACATTGCATTATATTTTCTGAAATTATATAATAAACTGAAAATTTATAATCACAGACAATTTTACATTTATCTTGCCTCAGTCAAATGAAATATAATATTTAAAACATGAATTAGGAAGTATTACTTAATAACATGTGTCTATTCTTCTATACATTATGTTCACTGAAATCTTTCTTTTTGTTATACAAAAATTCCCCCCAACCAAGGCACAAGAACTACTTGTGGAAGAGAGTTACTGAATGAGTACATGATATGGAGGCAAGAGAAGGTAGAAGGAAAGGAAAATTATGAAGTTAAAGATTATAGATAGCAATTGAATGTTGACTTGTAGAGTTTAAGACTGTAGTATTCAAGAAGGTATCCTTCTGGATATTTATTCTACAGAGTAGAAGTCCTTGGAAAAAAAGCTTCAGCATTTTTTTTCCGGATAGTCAGTTTAGTATGATATCTAGTGACCAATGAATAAAAATAAAAATATGACCTAATAAGTGTCTTTATTATTCTATGAACAAATAACTTTATTTTGTCTTTATTTAAGTGAATTTTAGCAGGTCAAATCTATTTTTTTTAAATTACATGTGATATCTAGTCAACAAAAAATAATTTTGTTTATAACAGCATTAGGTTAGAAGTTTTTACAAGTACTGATCAATTTAAAGATTGATATTTTATTGTGGCAGAGGAAGGGGTTATTATGGTTACATAAGGTCTTTTTGAACATGAGACAGTGTAGGAATAATATTGAATGCACTATGAGCTTTGTTGGAGTTTAAGAAATCCTCCATTGTAGTAAAAGAAATACATCCTATCTTTATGTCATCCTGTGACTGAAGAGTAAAAGAAGAGAGAAAGGGTGTTTGTGCTTTTATACTTTATACTGTTTTATACAGTGCCACAAATCAAACATTAGAAGTCTCTTGCAGTGATGTGAAGAGGTTTGGTGATGCCCGAGGCCAACTCCTTGATTCTATGCCCCTAAGATTCAAGTAGGGGGCCTCACTTATCAAAACATGGATCCACATTCACACCAGCTTGTGGGACTATAGGGTGCTTGTACAATGAAGTTAATAGAGACAAATTTCAAATTTTTGATTAGATGTTCTCTTAATATGGATGCCCAGGACCTGTCACACCCTCTCCCACCTTATGCATATTACTGGTTCCTTGGCACATAAGGTCAGAGTACACACAATTTTATAGTGGTACATAGCCAGTTGTTGATGTGTTGATTGGGTCTATCAATATTTTGCATTGCTTTAAAACTTCAACCAATTAAAATATTTGCAAGTGCTTTATGCAAAAGAATGTTTATGCTCTTTTTAAAAGAAATGTCACAAAGTTTAAAATAAGACATCAAAATAAAAGACTTTAAAATTACTTTATCTTGTTTGAAGCCATGAAACTTAAAATCAAAAAGAGAGGGTGGAAATTTCTAGGACACATTATGAGGAAAGATGGCTTGGAATATTTAACACTCACATGACATATTAAAGGAAGGAGGAGTAAGTAACTTACCTAATGATTTTGGTTGAATGAATGGCAGAGTGGGGACAAAGATGATAAAAATGTCAAACTTTACTTATTAGACTTGGGAAATTTAACACTCACAGGACATATTGAAAGAAGTAAACAATGTGTTACCAAACTAATGAGTTTGGGAAAAAGAGTGATGTTAAAGAGTCAAATGCTGCTTAAATTTGCAAGATAGAGGAAGGTGGGGAGAGCCATGATCAACCATGTACTGAGGGGGCTTGGAACATAAGAGAAGAAAAATTTTAAATTATTTGAAAGATAATACATACACTTGAGGTGAAATAGGTTCAAAAGTATTTGTAATCTGTGGAATGATAAAAATACTTATCTCAGAACTTTCAGTAAAACCTGAGTCTCTCTTATAGCATCACAGCAGGAGGAAGTATCATCAAACATATAGAAAAATAGTATTCAGTTAGTCTTAGACCTACCAATCTACTAACTTTGAAAACTAATTTTTCTAATCTTGACTGTTATTCAGAATTTGAATAATGATTATTGACAATGGTAGGTAATACATAACTATTATATTTGACAATCAAGCTTGGATATCTTTGTTATAAATGTAAAATGAAAATGAAATAAATAGTTACTTAGTCTGTTCTGTTTTCATATTTACTAAGTATGGCACAAGGTTAAGTGTTGTGTGAAAGCAGAAGATAGGAAAATTTTTTATGCCAGTATTAAAAGTCAATCAATACAGCTAAATTTGGAACTGAGATTTTTACCTATACTCTATTACAAGGCAGAGATCAATAATTGGGGAGATTAGACTTTTTCTCAATATGCAACAGAGAGATTTTTGATAAGAAAGAGGTTAAAAATTATCTAATGGTTAAAAATGCCAAATTAAAAGATGGGTTGGTCCAGTGGGTAGGGATCAGAAAATTTCCCCCCAAAAATATGTTTCCATTTCTATTTGTCACCTTAGAGTAAAGTTTGACTGATATGATTTACAGAGAAGCATCGAAAAGAAAAGAGTTTCTACTGTAAAATAAATATTTATTGCATCAAATAAATACATTTTCCTCATTATATTTCATAAGACACTTGTATCTATATAGATATGCATTAAACAAAGTCAATGAAATAGTATGTGATTATCTTAGATGCTATTGTGATTTATATCACTTAATGCATTTCTCATGTTATAACTGCATTTCCCATAGAAATATTTTTTGTTTCTGTTTTATACAACTTTTAATCTTTGCATTTGAAACGGCCATTAGGTCTTGTTTGATTTGATTTTATGCCACTTACATGCCAAATAACAGATAAAAAATTCTATCAGATTCTTTTCAAAGTTTTTACCATGCCTTTCAACCTAAATCTAGAAATTTTAAATGCATTTAAATTAAAGTTTTATTTTTAACATAATGTCCTTCTTTGTCACTACACTTAACTCAGTGGTGAAAATCGATCATATACAAGCCAAACATTATGAAGTAAACATTTCATAAAGATATTTATTGAAAATAACTGAAAAGAAATAAAATAATCACTTGACAATTACTCACTTACCAGAAACATGAGCATTTTCAGATTTCAAAAGAGTCTATATTTTCTTTAGCGTTAAGAATCATTATCTTTTTGAGAGTTGTTCAGACGAGTGAACTTTTTATTGTTTTGGCTGTTGTTGCTTCATTTAAGTCAATCCATTTTCTGGCTTTCAGCATGTGTACAATCCATATCTGAATAGATTGGTCTGGTCAAAATGGAATCATCTGTGATAGACATATTGCTGTGAATAATTTGGTCCGATCAGTATATTTGTCATCATTGTTTTTCAGATTACCATCATATTGTTTTCCACTATTAAAAAGAAAATATATTTTTTTCATACAGAGTGTACATCAAAAGAAGGTTGTAGAATGGATCTGCTGAAATTCTGATACTTATCTCTAAGGAAGTAGTTATGAGTTACTATCTGTAATCTTAAGAAAGAATTTAATCATTTCAAGAATTGTTTAGATAACTGAATACATTCTAGTTGTTGCATTTCTTCTTAACACATTATTTCAGCCAGTCAATTCTCTGGTCTTCAACAGGTGTAGAATCTATATGGAAAGAAAGTATTACTTTTTATACTTTTTATACTTTAAAGTAGGACTTCTTCATCTGCCTTAGTGGAATTTTCTCCTTACTTTTGGAATACAGACAACACAGGAATAATTAAACTCTGTGGAAATAGCACCGGGTATCCTGGCAGTAAATATCTGAACTAATATAACTCAAGAATTGAGTTTATCAAGACATTTGTCATGGAAATAGCAATAGGGTAGTGATAGGTTTGCAATGTTATTCATTTGTGAGAAAATAAGCAGTAGAATGGAGAATAAGTCTTCCTCTACAAGACAGTGTAAAACATTTTGAACTCTCTCAAGCCTGGAAAGTGAAGAATGAGCTGCTCCAATCTATGGCATCAATAGTCTATTTTTGCAAAAGTAAAAGCATAAGGAGTCAGGAATTTTCTTGAGTGATAAAATGAGAAGACCATTATTCCAGTACTTTAGCAATGGAGCATAGGAATTCAACTTGAGTTCTGGAGTGAACTAGAGATCCAGTAGATATCCATAGCAAAAAGCCTATTTAAAGTGAGACCATTCATTGGGACTGGGTCTCTTTTTTTTCTTGGTTATGTAGATCAGATAATAGTAAGAAACAAACAAGAAATAGTAGGAAATATAGTACACCTGTGATTGGTTTTGTCTAGTCAATACATCTATTTATTTATTTATTTTTTTTTTTGCTAATAACATTTAATCGTATTAAATTTGTATGCAACAAAAAGAATGAGAATGAAAACAATAATATTAACAGTTTATTTTTAAGGAAATATTTCACATTCATTGACTGAGCAGCCAAGTGCTTACTCAAATTGCACTTTTTTTCACTCCCTGACTATTGACCTGGGATTAGGAAGAATTAGGAACAGAAACATTAATAATGAGTGGGAAGAGAAAAAGAGTAATCAGGAGGACATAGATAGTAATTGAAAATGCATTTAAATTTTTGCAGATTAAAGTTGACTGGAAAGCATGGATCCAGAAGGGAGTTCCACAAGTGAGAAGTGCGAAAAAAGAAACTGTTAGCATAGAATCTATGGTTACATCTAGCCAGCTCAACAGTAAATTGATGAGATCTCGATAGCAGTCTAGTACTGTGCTTAAATTTTAAAAGTCTAGGTACCATAGCGAAGAGCTCATCTGAAAAATTACCATGAAAGTATTTATAGAAAAGGCACAGAAATGCAATCTTACAATGTTAGTAAAGTGACTAAAGCTGAGCTACAAGATCAGGACCAATAATATTACTGATTCTTCTTTGGATTTTATCAAGGGGCTCAAGGTAAATTGCAGGAAATAAAATTACTTCAGAGATCTAATCAGTGCACTAATAGATGGTGGTAAATATAAAACATGCTTGGCATTAGGTTGGTGCAAAAATAATATCGTTTTTTGACGTATTTTTTAATGTCAAAAAACGATATTATTTTTGCACCAACCTAATATATTTGATAAACGCATGAAAATCCAAGACAAACTCTACTTCTATCTGATACGTCCATTGACTGATTGTTCTATAATTTTGTCTTTCATAACATCTTTGGGGATAAAAAGAGTCACTTTGTAGTGATTGTTTTCCCTGCAAGGAATAAAACAAATAGCACTAGATTATGGTTGATCTCAATCAAGTTCATCAGAGTTCCACTCTAGGTTTTTAATTAGATGGGATTAGATGGGAAAAGAATTTACTTGGCAGTGCTCATCTCATTTCTAGTTAAGACATAAGTAGTTCTGAAATAAAGAGTAGTAGCAGCATGAGAATATCTGTGAATATATTGTACTATCCTTTCTGTGAACAATCATGGCAGCAAAAGCAGAGAGTGATGATTTCATGACTTTCCCAAGGGTACCAGAAAATGAAGATCACACCACTTGAAGATTTTCAACAGAAGCAACAACTGAAAAGAGTGACACATATAACTAAAGAGAAAAAAATCATCAAATAAAGAATATCAACATTCGACACTACCTTAAACATACCCCTGGATTTGAGAAGGAATTTATTTCCATAAAAAATTATTTCATGAGAAAGATTTTATAAATTTCAACCAAAAGTAATGCTGTTTGGTCAAAGAATGTTAAATGTTTCCTGTCTAAGAACGTTTAAACTTAACATTACAGAACACAAGAAACTCCAGCTGCAATTCCAGTGCCATTTTTTTTTCAATATTAATAACTACAAGTTCACTTCATACCTCGTTTTGGAGGTAATAAAAAATTTCCCTTTAGCTCCAAGCTATTTGGTAATATAATCTGAAAGAAAGCATAAAAGTATTTTTTGTTAATTTCTACCAATTCCAGTAGTCATGGGACATAGCCACTGGTATTGTTCAGAGTTACTAGTTTATTTATTTACTACTTTGATTACCTTCCTGCAAAATCAACTTCTATATAAATATTTAAATTTGGTTAACAGAAAATTAAGCGTGTAAAATTAAGATATATATATTTGGGACTTAACACTCATCAGTCCCATGACCATGGGTGTGGTTGTAGGGTGGCTGAGCATCTGACCAGCTCCCTCCATATGTCTCAATTGTGTGCCAATGTCCAAGTTTCTGTGAAGGATTTCTCAGTACACTCAGTGAAGTTGTAAGCCAATTTACTTTTTTTGCCTAAGGATAACAGTAGAAATATTGTTGGTTCTTATGACACTGCCATAGCATAGAGTGATTTTCCAAGTGTAGCTTAGATGTGGCACAAGGCCGAAAGTATGGGGAACCTAGTGAGAATCAAACTCACTACTCAGTCATAATTGTTATTAGCGAGACAAGCTCGCTAACCATTACACCAACTCAAGGAGCCCAACTGCCATAACATATATATATATATATATATATATATATAAAGCTATATATTTAGAGATTCTTGATAAAATCTAAAGAAGAATCTGCAATGTTATTGGTCCTGACTTGGCATTTTGGCTTCAGTCCCTTTCCCACCACTGGAATGTAGCTTCTCTGTATATTTTCTATAAATACTTTCATGGTAATTGTTCTGACAAACTTTCCTCTATGATACCTAGACTTTATGAATTTAAGTGCCGTACTAGAGTGGCAGAAATGTCTCATAAATTTACAGTGTAAATGGCTAGATGTAACCATAACTTCTATGCTAATGGTACCTTCTATCACATTTCTTGCTTGTGGAACTTGGTTCTGGCTTTCTTGTTCCCAGTCAAATTTCATCTTCAAAAATTTAAATGCAATGTCAATTGTTATCTTCTGTCTTCTGTCTTCTTATTCTTTTAGTGTCCTCTCTCCTTAATAGTAGTTTTTCTCATATTCTCTAACACTCAGTAACTTCTTGAATCTTATTGGCTGTATTGCTTTCCTTGGGGTGAAATGATTAAAAACATTAAAATATCATTTAAGCATAAATATCTAATGCTTTTCTTTCCAATTTTATAATTGCCACTATTTTGTTATCATAAAAAGTTTTAATTAACTTTTAAATCATGACCATATTTGTTATGATCAAATTGTGGAGATATTTCTGGTCAACCATTAAACAAAATACAGCCTTCTGGTACATGACTTTCTAATGCAAATGGGAAAGAATATAATGTGTGAAATGCTATTTCAGTTCATTTGCATAAAAGTGATAGTGGCAAAATCTATTTAACAGACAAGCAGATATATATATGGTGCATGATAAATTATCTATGAAAGTATTGATTTTATGAACATGTTGAGTAGTTTAAAAGGGGTGCATTTGAGGATCATTTATTCTGATGAGAAATCATCTTGCTTTCACCAGTGACAAGTATATATGTGTCTGCAAGCAAAACAAAAATCATTGCAGGGAAAATGCATCTCATGTCAAACAATGTAAAACATTGATTGGTTTGTCTCATAACTCAGGGATCATTGGGATGCTATATTAGACTTAGCACTTCTTAACATCTTAAAGGTCAAGAGAAGTGGCTCAGCTGTGACTGACTCCTTTCAAACTATCAAGTGACAGGGAGTATTGGGTTACATAGGAGATTGATTGATCCCATAACCTAAAAGTAATTTAAATACTATGCTTCTATTTTGTCATCTTGAAATGTAAGGATGATTACTTGTCAGTATTCATCTTTTCTCCAAGTCACATCAGATAAATAATACTGATCACATTAGGGTTTTTTTTTTATTCTCACCAGGTGGTATAGGTTTACATAGTTGGTTGCTTGGTCTTATATCCTAGTAAGAGTTGAAGTGCTATGCTTTGGCTTTGTCATCATGGAAGCTAAAAATGGTTACTTGTCAATGGTTATCTCTCTGTCATGTCAGATAGATACTACTGATGATATCAATTGTTTGTCCTCTCTAGGTAGTTAGGGTTACTCGTAACAGGAAAGTATCCTTGTCAAATGACAACATCATCACAATACTCTTCTGTGTTTTGGTGGCATTTTTAAAGCAGTGGAGAACTTGACATATCTCATTTGCTCACAAAATATAATATGACATGAAATAGTGGCTTATATTTTATCAACAGTGATGAAGACTTTCATCAGGCTTTGCTTTTTTCCTCTGCCAACCATTACACTATCAAGACCCTTTTCAAGATATCTGAGAGTAAGAAAGCTTACAGGGAGTGACTGGTTCATGCCTTTCCCAAGGGCTTTATTGGACACAAACATCTCCAAATGTAATTCCACTTATAACCATGAATCCACTTCATAGCTCTTTTGGGAGGTCATAAAAAAAAGTCACTTTCAGCAACAAGTCAGTTGGTAATATAGTCTGAAAAAAACCATAATGGTATATTTTTGTATATTTTTACTAATACCAGTTTACCATGAGAGAAAGTGGAAATGAAAAACCAAGAAGAGTAATGCATCCATCTTATCAATAGTCATGGGTATGTGGGAAAATGAAATAAAATCAATAAATAAATTAATAATAAAAAGGAAGAAAAGAAATTAATTTTCCCATGATGCTAGTAATAAAGAAACTGGAAAGAATTTTGGCTATATGTGCAATTTTATGATCCCACTTCTGAAAAGGACAGACCCACATTATTCATTTTCACATGCATAGTGTTCTGACATATTTTGCAGAACTTCCTCTGATGAAGTAAATACAACCTTTACTTTGGTCATTCCAACTTGGTGCAAAGCTGATTTTAGCTCAACCATTATAAGTAATCTTGCCCTAACTTACTTCTTGATCAAAAAAAGAAAACAGAAATACCCAAGAAACATTGAGTACTTTGTTTCCTTACCGTTTCTATAATGAAAAAACAAGTGGCTCATATTAGAAACCAAAGTTTTCATTGCTTCTTTTTTTAATTGTTTATATACGAACGTGCACACACCTACACCAACAGGCAACATTAAATTGCATAAGGATGTGGCCACGGATAAAGTTCATTGATAAATGATATTCTCATCAGTCCCATAACCAGGTGTGGTTGTAGGATTGCTGGGCATCTGAGCACCTGACTATCTTCCTCCTTATGTCTCAGTCATGTGCCAATGTCTGAGTCCCTATGAAGGATTTTTCAGTGTACTAAGTAAATTTTTTACATCTGTATGCCTCTTCTTCTTTTGCCTAACCTTGCACAATTGCAGTGAAAGGATTGTTGGTTCTTATGGTGTACCCAGAACATTTTCCTTTTAACTATGTCTATTCAAATATATTAAATTTGAATATAAGTGACTCTTCAGTAAAAGCAGCAATTACAAGCCTGACTTTCATGATTGTAATAATTACAAATTGCATTGGTCATCATCTGTATTTGATAGGAAAACAAATATTGAACAGATATCCTTAAAAGAAAATCTGTAAATTTTAGTTACTAATCCATACTTCTAGATAGTGAGAAGTTTGAATAATATTGTTCTTTAGTAACCTTAGTTTAAATACGACACAAGGCCACTCATATTGAGCATCCAGTGAGGATACTCAATACTCACAACTCCATAAGCAAGATTTCCAAGACCAGTTTTTTTAATCATTGCACTGTCAGAAAGCATCGAAGCTGGAATAATGTTAATTTGCTTTATTCTTTGAAAGCTGGTCATTGATTTACTGGCAGGAGAAACCAAATCAAATTGATCAAGGTGACTTTTCTAAACAAGAACATTAGCTACTCAGATTTTTGCTAGAATAATATATTTTTGCTTAAGGCTAAGACTGAATTAATACAAATGGCTGGCACAAATTTCAAATTTTCTACCACCTTCTTGAATTCCTACTCTCTTTTCTAGAATTATAAGAATGATGTTTAACATAAGTAGAAAAAGTATATTTGTGTCCACATTAGTCCCAAGTTTAACACATTTATTTTTAGATTTAAAATATTTTTATTTAAATTTAAGTCTGCAACCAATCATTTTCCCAAATGTTTTTCTACCTTCTCCTCAAACCTAATTTCATTAATTCTAATTCAATGAGGAAAGTATTTTGCTATTAAAAAAAAGTTAATGTAATCATTTAAGTAGATATCACATATTTCTGAAAATTCTAAATTTCATAGAAATTTGTCAAACAAGGAACATAATGTGTTTTTTATATTTCTTCAATCTGTGTATGTTTTTCAATTCATAAACAGAAAAAATATATATGCACTAGCTCAGAAACATGTGTGCAGAGTGGAGAGTAGCCCTTCCCCTACAAGACTATATAAAACATTTTGAACTCTATCAAGGCTGGAGATTTCTACAATCTTTGTTTATGATAGTAAAAATTATTAATTCTTGATAATGACCAAAGATCTTTAAAAGCAAGAAAGCAAAAATGTGAACATTGGATATTTGCAAATATATACGAAAAATGAAACAGAAAAATCTTGGTGGTTGAATATAATAAAACTTCATATATATATATATATATATATATATATATATATATATATATATATATATTGTTTAAATAAGATATATTTATAGGTGAATACTACTCAGCATTGGAAGAAGTCTATAATCATTTCAGTAGATATCAGATATTTCTGAAAATTTCATAGAAATTTGTCAAATAAGGAACCTAACATTTTTTTTTAATTTTTTCAGTCTATGTAAGTTTTTAAAATCATAAGCAGACAATATATATATGTACTAATGCAGAAATATGCATGCAGAATAGAGAATAAGCCCCTCCCTACGTGACTGTGTAAAATATTTTGAACTCCATAAAGGCTGGAAATTCACTCCCTATGTAAAAAACAAAGTGAATATTTCAATAAAATCTTCTGTAGTTTGTATAAGTAAATTATTTTTCTGCATACAGTTTGCTTTTGTCTAATTTCAATTATTTATTGAAATATTTTGTCAAGAACTTTTCCCACATGGCAATTGTTCATTCAAAATAAGTAAATCTTTAATATTTTCATTAACATTCAGATCAACCTTCAACTGAACTGTCAAAAGTCTTATTTTTCATGTCTCAAAAATCATTTAAAATGTAAAAACTCTCTCACACTAGAGAAAAAAAAACAAAGTGCATGTTTAGATAAAATCCAGTGCAGTTTTTATAAATAATTTATTTTTATTTAATAATAATAATGTTAAAAAAACTTTGGTCATAAAATATTTTTATCAGTGATTTGCTTCCATAATTTTTTTCTCATTAGTGAGTGGATTTCATCATAAATATATGATATCTATGCATGTGCTTTTGATAAATATCTGTTGATTTCAGATGAATCCTACAAATACTAAAATGAATTCAAATTAATTCAAGTGAAGAAATAAACCTTGTTAATGTAGAAAACTTTTAAAAAACTTCAAACAAATTATTTAACTAGAAAAATCATTAATTTGCAACAATTTTGCTTTTTAAATTGATGGAAAGAAATACATCATTGCAACAAAAACAAAGTAAAATAAAAAAAGAAGGTAATTTGCTTAAATTAAAAGCTAACTATTCTGTTTTAAAGCTGTAGTTTCAAAACAGTGCATTTACTGAATTATGTTTCCTAAGGTTTCATTTTGGCTTCTTCTGTAAGAAATTAATTTAAATTCCTTAATTCATTGCTTTTGAACTGTTCTTGGACAGAGACTACTGTATAATTGATCTTTAAAATGTTTTTTACTTAATTTTTTTTTTTTCCAGTGATATTAATTAACAGTATATTTGTATGCATATCATTTCATAATGTGTGTATTTACATACAGATGAGTGGTGAGACCATTAGAATCACAAACATAAGATCAGGGTTTAAATCATAATACAGTTGATTTGTTAAGTCAATGATTCTTAATGATATCAATGATCCCACATTGCAATACTTAGGAAGTTCCTGAAAACCATATGTAGGATTGACTGATATTTTGTGAGCTAAATCGTGTCTGTGCTAGCATAAAGTCAGAAGTCATCGTGACTGAGGGTTTGAGCATATTGGCCTTGTTTAAAACCTGATCCTTTCAAATTGTGTATTCTCACTCACAGAAACTCTAAGTCTGTTCAACATAGTTGCAGTATAAGCTACAAGTTGGCTTTCTGGATAATGAAGAAATGTAAAGGTTCCTGAGTAGGAGTTTGTAGAGGGATTAGCTAACTACCCAGATGGGTGAACTAGGTAATAAACAATCAGTTATTATAGACAGGGGTCTGCAAAAGTAGGTATGCAGTAAGTATTATACTAGTATTAAAATAGTGGTTCTAGGATTCAATTATTACTAGAATTTATTTAATTCATTAAAATCATTTTTAATATTTTTATTTTCAAATTTTTTTTATAATTCATTCTTTATAACTTTTATTTTTTTAATAAATAATTATAATAAAAGTTTTGCAGGTAAAAAGGAGAGCAGAAATGATGGGAACAAACAGTTCGAATATTTGACAGATTCATATATTTATTATTGATATGTTCGTATAATCAATATGTTTTGCGTGCATATTTTTTTTGTTCATTACTGTATACCTACTTTAGCACATCTCTCTCTCTCTCTCTCTATATATATATATATATATATATATATATATAGGTGTGTGCATGTGTTAACATAATAAGAATAAATAGGACCAAAAAACACAAAATTAACAGTACTTGAGCTGCCAAAATGAAAAAAAAAAAATGAAAAATTACAAAGAAATGATGAACCTAAACCTAAAAAAAAAAGTGCTCAATAATCCAGACCAGAAAACAGAAACAGAAAATCAACACAGAAAATGTGGGAATATAGTTTGAAGAGGTGATTAAAGATTACTTTGTAAATGCAACTAATATTCATGGTAAAGTTTTCTTTTCTTTGGTCGTGAATTCTGATATCATGATAATAACTATTACTTATATATTAGGTTGGTGCAAAAATAAAGACGTAATAACGCCGTTTTTTGACGTATTTTTAACATCAAAAATCGACATTATTACATCATTACTTTTGCACCAACCTAATATTAGTTATTAGCTATGAAACTAACTTAGACAAACACAAGGCCAGTTTTGTGAAGACTCTAGGAAAATCAAACTGAGAATGTTAACCAAATTATTTACAAGATTATCAAATGTTTGATTGTTTTTTATGTCTTAACTTTTACAGGTCATTTCAATCCAAAAAATACTTTTAGATTGTAAGAATTTTTGGGAGATAATAATGATTTACTGATACAAGTTCTACTAATTAACTCATAACTGGGTGGGAAGAGGTGGATTCATATTTTTCTCAAGGTTATTTGCATGTCAGTGAATATAATGAACTTGACTGAAATTGGAACTCAGCTCTCCAATTCCAATATGTTATCCATTACACCAGCCACACGTACAAGCTTACAGCACTCAACATTCCCAAATTGATACCCATATAGATACTGATCAGGCTGGTGTTGCTTAACTTCAATGATAGCATACAAACTGGTGTTTAAACATTAAATGGCTGTAAGCCTACAAGATAATCTAAGAAAACATATATATGTAAAAACATTGAAATGAATACAAATATATTTTTTATGTCTTTTTCATGAGAGAAAAAACCTGGGTATAGTAGGGATTAAGGAACGGATAAAAGATGAATGGGATTCAAGAAGATAGTGATTGACATTGCATTTAAATGTTTTCATGGCATCAAGTAAGTGGAAAGGAGTTCCACAGGTGGGAATGGCAAGAAAAGAAACTGTTAAAGCAGAAGTGGCAGTTATATTTAACAATTTCAACAGTAAAAGGGTGGGACCTAGATGCCAATCTAGTAGCACACTTATATTCACATAGTAGAGGTATCAAGAAAAAAAGCTCATCGGAGCAGTTGCCATGAAAATATTTGTAGAAAAGACAGAGGGAAGCTATATGACATATGACAACAGTATTTAATGTAAAGATGAATGGTAGATTTGTAAATGTGCAAGATGGATTCTGATGAGAAAGACCTTCTTGCACAACACAGTGAACCAACTTCTTTGTAGTAGATGAAGCTATTGATTCAATGTAGTTTTTCCACTTCAAGTCAGTTGAAAACATGACGCCAAGAAGGCACAGTGTTAGGCTATCCAGGAGTTGAGCATTAGCTGATGGAGAACAGGAAACTTTCTGTATGGGGTTAAATAAGAGCAGTTTAGTCTTGGAGGCATTAAAATTTACAAGCCATTTCCTGCTCCAGCTAACCACTGATTGGAAGTCCTTTCTAAGATCAGCGACCAGGTTAACTTTGTCAGCTCTCATGGATTTGCTATTGAGACAGGAGCAAATGGTGGTGCCATCTGCATAAATACCTACTTGGGAATTGATGACATCAGTAAGATCATTGATAAAGATCAGAAACAACATAGAACCTAGGATATAGCCGTAGGGGACACTCATATTTGTATGAAAGGATCTGGAAGTGAGCCCATTCAAAACGACCTTCATTTCACGATTTGATAGAAATGATTGGATTAAATCAATCATCCTGTAATACTGTAGCCCTGGAGCTTAAATGGAAGACCAGTGTGCCAAAACTTGTCAAACACCTTTGAGATATCTATGGCCACAGCTTGAGCTTCACCACTATAATCAAGAACTTGATATATATATATATATATATATATATATATATATATATATATATATACCTATTATGCACATAATAGGTATGGTAAGTTTCATTTTCAGGTACCTGGAGGCTATTCTAGCAAATGTTGATAACATTCAACATGGGGTCTAATACTCAGGAAATGGTATTTGTCAAGTAATCATTTTGAATAAAAATATGTGAATTCTAAAAATGTTATGAAATATAGCAGTACATTATTCTGTGATGCTTTTTGTTTCAAGTGAAAATTCTAGACATGAATGTCAAGATTTATAACAAAACATTTTAAATTCAGAATTTTCATTTTCATTACTTTAAATCAGATATCCTCTTTGTTCTACCTTGAACCCGACTACTTGAACAACTTGCTTTTATTAATGCAAGTGTAAGAAGAAATTGAACACAGGATAGGTTGTGCTATGGATACTGTAACAATGTAAGATGCTACAGAATTAAATATTAATCTGAGAAATTTAGTCATTTTCTTCAATATCCCCATCTGATCTCAACTTTCATATGGATGTCATATTTAGTGTTTAACACAGAAATGCCAGAACTATCATTAATATACAAACATTTTTCAGATCACTGACTAAAAATGGCTCCCAGTGAATGAATATTTTAAGTCTTAAAGAAGATAATGCCTCATCCATCTATTTTCACTAAAACCAGAGAATCACAAAAGAAAGGATTTTACCAAATAACTAAAACATATCACTTGTAATCTACAACAAAAATTGGTAGTGAATTTAACTAGAAGAGATAATAATGATACAATGAAGATGTTGAATATTTACTCTACTTTAAACAAAAAGTTAGGAAAGAAACTCCCATGAATACTAGAAAAAGCTGTAACAGTGAACTTGGGAAATTTAATTTCCTGAAAATTCTTTAAAGAAAAAGATTTTATAAATTTCAACTGACAACCATTCGGTCAATGAATGCTGAATGTTTCTTGTATGAAAGCAGCTAATTTCAGCTGGTATGTTGTATCTAACAGGTCACTTTTCTTAGATGTCTATGAGGACATATAAATTTGCTGAAAATTAACTATTTGATGAAAATTACAATAATTTGTTGCTCATAAGATCTTTGTCATTTTTTATTAACATGAAAATAAATGCTAAAATGTGAAAATAATTTTCATCTTATTGAAATTGCATAAATTGAACCTATCTGAACAGCTTGTGCATCAAAAGGATAAAACATTATTTTTACTGAAATTGTATATGCATGGGTGTATGCATTTTTCTCTGATTGGCTAGGAATAATAACTTGATATCTATTGAGTGGGAGTGCAGCAGGGGGACCTACAAAAAACATTCGTTCAATGAGTTCTACTGAAGAACTGAAGAGATTAAGTGATGCTCATTGGAAAGAGAATGAAGTTATATTTAAAAAAAAAAAAACAATTCAGAGAGTGATATGCATATATATATATGTGTATGTGGGTGCACTTAATAACCTAGAATAACCTGTTATGAGAAATATTTTTAAAGAAAAATAAATGAAATGAAACTGAGATTAAAAATACATCAATTTGCCCAAAGATATCTCGGAGTTGTAAAATATGAAATGTTTGTTAAGATTAAAGATTCCTGTTGGTGCTTATCAGCTTCTTTGATGAATATTTTTTGAAAGATGGTTATGCTATGAAAAACGCACCAAATTATTTAAAGAGAAAAATAATCATTTTAAAAACAATAGAACACTGTAAGAAATTCTTAACCTAAAAAAAAAAAAAAAAAAAATTATATATATATATATATATATATATATATATATATATATATATATATATATATGAATGCTATAGAAAAACTTGTATTGTCTCATGAAAACATGATATTTGAAAAATGACGAAACTAACAAGTGTTGAAAAGATGAAATATTGGAATAAGACAAAATCAACATAGCAGGAAAAAACTCTTTGATAATAGCTTATTAAAGTTTAAAGATACTGGGCAATTTGCATGTAAATAAATACTGAAAATCAGGAAAATAGACATTAAGTGAATAAAACATACTTAATGTACTTTTATTGGTCTTTAACCAAACTTGTATATTTATTTAAAATGTGCATTCTTTATAGGAAAAAAAACTGCACATGTAGAATTAATAGGCCAGTTAATAAAATTTGAAAATAGCCAACAAAATGATACCAATATTGTCAATAAAACTGATATTTATTATAAATAACAATTTGGCTAAATTGAAGAGCAAAGAGATTTTAATTTCATTTTAATTATATATATATATATATATATATATATATATATATATATATATGAGTGCAAAAGACAATAGGAATACTGTAATATTACTGTAAATCATTTCATTTTTGCCTTGAAAATGTCCACATTGGACAAAACGGCTAATATTACAGTTTTCGTATTGTTTTTTACATTTATAAATATTCTCTTTTTCTACAGGTTAACTCTGAGAAATTTTTCATATATATATATATATATATATGATAGGATAAAGAACATAAGACACATTTATTAATCTAACATGTTTCACAGAAAATGAGATATGTTGAAAAAATAGAAAAAAAAATTTTTTTCTACATATCCAGAAGTCTTACTAAAGAAAATGTCCCTCACAATAAGAATCAAAACTACATGCCACAAGGTCCCCAAATGACCCTCTGCATGTTTTGAATTCAGAGTTGTCCTTCTCTTAGACCAGTTGCCATCCAAGGTTATAATACCCAGTCTGTTCTGCTATTTACCAATAGCTGGAGGGAGAATAGGAGGATTAATACCTTTCCTAAGGGTATTAGCATGTAAATGAATGTAATGAATTCAACTTGAATTTGAACTCGGCTCTCCGATTTCTCAATCCAATCCACTATCTACTACTCCACCATGCCTCCTATATATATATATATATATATATATATATATATATATATATATATATATATATTACACACACAGAGCTTAATTTGCTAGATTAATTGATAATCCAAACATAGATGAAAAAAATTATTTATAAGTTGAAAGTAAATTGTTATTTTATTTAAGTTTATATGCACATACATTTGCTCAAAATATCTATTTTCATAAGGCTGTCAAAACAACCGAATCACTCAGTTTCTAAAGGGTTCAGTTTAACATCAATCATGGAATTGGGCCACATGGAAATTCAGAAAAATTACTGAAAAATATTGAACATTAAAACAAATTTTATTCAGGGCATGATTATGTGGGAGGGTCTCTAGGCAAAATTTATAAGATGTCATGGTTATTGACAAAAAGATTTAATATAAAGGAATACTGAAAATATTCTATAGATATTGGAAATATGAAGTCAATATGCTTTAAATCTATATAAAAAGATGTTTTTTTTCTGTAGCTGAAATTAAGATAGAACAGTAAAAAGATGTTTTGTGAAAAAAAATCCTGATATTCTTGTAGCATTTCCAATTTGAAGAGCAAGGATTGATTGATTGATTTGTGTTTTATGGCTTCCCTTTGCATGTTATTTAAGGTCGGAAAATATTTTTAGATTGTAAGAATATTTTTTGGAGATAGAGATTGTTTAGTGATAAAAGTCTTACTAATTAACCCATAGCTGTGGGAGGAAGAGGTGAATTCATACCTTTTCCAAAGGTATTTGCATGTAAGTGAATATAACATATCAAACAGGAATTGGAACTTGGCTCTTCAATTAACAATTCTGAGCCATCATCCATTACACCACCTGCACATCCAAGCTTAGAGCACCAGGTATTCCCAAGTGGTCACCCACTGACCAGGCTTGATACTAAGGGAACTGGTGATGTGGCCATAAGCCTGAAGAACAAGGAGTTTTCAAGATTTTAACAAAATAAGAAAAAAGTATGAATTGAAAAAGTAAAAACACACTAAAAAATTAGGAAATATTTTTTTTTAAAAACAAATATTATTTATAGTGTATTATAGAATTAATTTGATTATATACCATATTTTGTAAACATTATTTGATGGAATCTTTAAATCAGTAAATAGTTGCACATAGCTGAAAAAGAAACTTTCAAGTACACTTATGAAAATAGGATAATATTTAACAGCAAGAAACAAATGTTTTTGTCTGTAAACTAAACATATACAGGTCTTGACTAGATTGGGGAGATTCATTCTGCATCTATAATCACAATTGTCATAGCACATTTACAGATATGTATCAGCATATTATATTAATAGTATGTTTGTACTGAATATTATTATTATTATAATTTCATGTCTTCTGTCCCTCATGGCTCTTCAAAATTTCTTATCCTTTGTGGCTCTTAAAAATATATTTTTATTATGATTTCCCCATAACTGTTCTGCTATGCATTTACACAAGTTAGTTAAATATGTTACTCATTGTTTCCCTCTGCCTGTCTTTCAATATTTGTGAGTATCTAATTCTCTAAGCCCTCCTTTCTCATTATACATCCCAATAATTTAAACAGACTCTTACTGTTTCCTTTTTGTTCCATTTTCCTTAAAAATTAAAATCTGTTAGAAAATAGAGCATATGTAGATATAAAAGTGGACACTGAGGTCAACAAAATGCAGTCACTTTCATGCCACTTTCTGTTCACCTCAGTGTTCACTTTTATATATATATATATGTGTGTGTGTTTGTGTGTGTGAGATAAAATATAGTTTTAAGGTATGCCATATTTATGGATTAAAGTGCTAAATATCTGGGATAGAGTGTATGTAAATATAAAAGTTGATACTGGTGTCTCTGACTGTTGATGTCAATGTCCACTTTATATATATATATATATATATATATATATATATATATATATATACACGCACCTTTGTGCAAATTAATTGAAACAAAATGAATAAAAAGTTATTTACTTTTTTCATATTTTCCAATGAAACATGACCCAGTGCACATGTTAGTACTTCATATGTCCATTCCACAAAGTCGTTACTTACAGAGTGACTGCAGATTCTCAATTGGATTTAAATCAGGAGAATTTCTAGGATAGTCTCTAGCACTTTGATTTGTAATGACCTAATCTGAGGAAAAATAGAAATTGATTACACACGGTCACACCAGGGAGTCTAAAACTGTATGCATTGCTGTATATATTACTGTATGCAAGGGCGTGTGTGTATATATATATATATATATATATATATATGTGTGTGTGTAATAGTTACACCTAAAAGTATTTGACCATCAGTGTATTTTCTTTGTTTTTGATTATTAATCATTCCAAATTTGATTTGATAATCCACTCAGTTTTATTAAAATAGTTTAATATGTAATTGAACATAAATAAGTGAGAATTAATAATATTATTTCCACCATTACCAATGATACATTTTATATATGTATTTGGACTCAAATGAAAGAATAAATTTGGCAATAAAGTAGGTCATAACATCAGCTACAATTGAACCATTTTACACTCACTGAATAATGTAACCCTTATATTGATCCTTTAGAGGTTCAATACAATTTTATTTTACACATTAAATATTTTTTTTCATTTTTGATCTCATAAGGAAAAACAAAAAGTAATCCAAGCATCTGTAAAAGAAACTAATTGAGTCTTATCAATCTGAGGAAGACATTAATGAAATTTCTAAATGGGTCTTCTTGTTCCATTTCACTGCATTACCCATCATTCATAAAATAGAAAGAAATTGGTACTATATTAATACTTGCAAGACTAGATTGTCCAAGGAAGATTTCAACATGAGGGGTGACTAAAATCATGGAGAAAGTTTCAGTCAACCCAAAATTCAGCATAAAGACATTTCAGACAGATATGAAAAATGTTGAAACAAATATCTTCACAATTTGTAGAACATTGAAGTGTCAAAGATTTCATGAATGGGTTGCAAGGCAAAAAGCAATTACTGAAAAAACATAAAAAAAAGATTGTTTATCATTCACAATTTTGGATCAGTCAAATGATTGCTGGAATGCAGTTATTTAGTCAGACAAAACAAAGATTGAACTTTTAGAACATAACCTGCATTATCATATGATATGAAGTGGAATTGCCTTTGTATTTTATCAGTCCAACATTAGTTGTTTATCTTGCATATTGTAAGCTGCTCTACCCTTTTTGCTTGGGCATTTATATAGTCTATACCTTATCTATGCTAATTAGGCAGTCATTTACATATCACTGCATCATGTTTAGTGAAAAAAAATGCATGATGTAAAAATACCTTCTCAGCAGTGAACTATGAAGGGGTAAACATCACCAAGATTGAATGGAAAACAGCTTCACTATTCGTCCAGTCATTCAAAACTAATTGTTTATTCCCTGCTATCCAGCTTAGATCCCATGAGCATTTAATTTTCCAACAAGACAATGACCTAATTTATACTCAAAAAAATACATGATTCAAGAGGAATAAGATTAGAGCAACTGAATGGGCTTTTCAATCAAAATTCAATGAAACATTTCTGGCAAGAATTGAAAATAGCTCTTCATAAACAGAAGCCATTAAATCTGCATGATTTGGAATGATTCTTTATAGAAGAATGATTAAAAATATCATTTGAGAGATGAAGAAGCCTTATTGAAGACTACAGAAAACATTGGATAATAGTGATCAGTGCCAATGAAACCACAAATACAAGTTGAGAGGGTTAAAGATTTTCTTGCATAAGTGAACTGATCAATATAGACCATATCAAAAAAGAAAAATGCCAAAAAGGAAGATCATGTGCTCAATGTATAAATGTGGAAAATTTATTTTTTGTTCTTACAAATTATCAATTAAATAGAAAGAATTAAAGATGAATAGCAAAGTTCAAAAGGGACTCATTGCTTATTTTGGAGGTGGATAAAATATTATTTTCTAAATTATATCTTTCTGAGTGACTAGTAGTTACAAAATTTTGTTCTACTATTCATGTTTCTAGAAAGATTTCCAAGAAGTTTTCCAGAAAATATCTTCTGCAAAATAGAAAAAATTCTTTTGATTTTGTCAAAACTTCTGAATAGCTCTGAAATATTCATTGTTGAAAATGTAAAACCATGGGGAAATGATGGCAAAAATTGTAACCATTTTCATAGCTTTTTTTTTTTTTTTTTTTTATTACTCTTGATGACCTGTTGATTAACAAAATTACTTAATATAGTTGACCTTATGTCAGGTTTATTTTCTGTTTTACACTGCTAAAATATCAATGACACATATTCATAGATTTATGCAAAATTCTACAGAATTAATTTAGGGCAAGTGAAACATTTATCAAACAATCTAGCCATGTTTGACAAAATTTAAACTGAGTTCTTTTTTATGACTGATTTCAACTTCCTTTTGAACATCCTTGCTCAAAAGGAAAATATTGAATACAAATTATTTTAGTTATTAGTTTCAGGCACAAATATTTAGCACACATTTCCTTGAAAGTTACTGGTGATCTAATTTATTACAATATAGAATAAATAGAGCTTTTAAATGTTCTATTTAAAAAGATATTTGATATAAAACTTAAAATTCATCACATTTTTCTTAATAAATTCATATATACATAAAGTGCTATCCAAAAACATGCATAATTTAAAAAAAAATTTTATTACTCTTTATGGGACAGGGTGCAAATAGCAGGAACTAAGAATTTCTTTTCATGTTTACATTTTCTGAGGTTTTGTGTTGTATGCCATAAATATATATATATATATATATATTATGGGAAACATAGGAAAATAAAAATAAATCAAATAACTATTAAGTGACTCATGATTTAAAACTAATATTCACTAATATTATATATATATATATATATATATATATATATATATATATATATATATATATATATACAAGTATTATGTAAATATATGTAATTTTTGATGCCTGAAAAGATTCATTAAAGAACCCAGAAATTATGAGAAAACTAGAATTATTTTATACTTGATTTAAGAGTTTCACACAAATGTTTACTATCACTAAATAAAGAAAGATTTCTTTTTTAATTATTAAATAAAGCTGCAAAAGCTAAAGTATTAATAAAAATAAAACAAATTATTTGATGTCATTTATTGCCTTTTAAATATTAAATCATTTTTATGCATAAAAAGTTGTAACTTTAATTAAATTTAATACAAATTTAATTATCTTCCAATTCATTTGGTACAATTTTCATCAATTATGGGCAAATCATAACAACCAAAACTTTGGAAAAAGTGTGAAAATTTTGCAATCAGTTTCTCTAAAACATTTCAATCACAAGACAAAATTTCTTCTATAATAATATCTTGCAAGAATTCTGTAGGAATCAAATTTTCAATTACTATGTGAGGTTCCCAAGCTGACCATTTATGTAGTAAAGAAGGTATCATTAACAACTGCAATTAGCATAAATATCAAAATTAATGATTGAATATTTATGAAGGTAGATCAATATGTTCATAGCTTAATGATGAAAAAATGATTTATTGCCAATAACTTACTAATCTAATTCTAAATGATTGAAATGTCTAATGTTCATATAGAAAGATATACTTGCTTGATTCTAATGTTGCCAATTTGTAGCTTGCATCTTAGCATGTCCCTCTTGCAAAATCTATAGATTCTGCCTTTCTGTAATTGTCCTGTCTTCTCATTTCTCCTTTACTACATTTTATAGGAGTTCCATCTGTTTTCTTCCTGTTTCTGCCATCAACACAGTGTGTATCTTATGTTTTTAAGATTGCATCTGTCAGTAATAAATCCTAGTAGAACTTCTCATACCTTGTTGTATAGTCTGAGTAAATCTGATAAGCAGGTGCATCCATATATTACACCACTTTTCATTTTTTGGGTACTTGCTCAACTCATTTTCAGTCCAAATGCAGACAGTTTGAACATTATAAATAAAAATTTCAGATCAAAATATAAAAGATATCAATATCACACTACAGTGGAGAAATGGATAGGGGCTCAGATTTAGGAATCAGAGAGCTGAGTTCGAATTTCAGTCAAATCCGTTACATTCACTTACATGCTAATACTTTTGGGAAAGGGTATGAATCCTCTTCTCCCCCACCAGCTATGGGTAAATAGCAGGATAGACCAGGTTATATAGCTTTGGATGGCAACAGGTCTACCGAAGAAGGAAATGGCAACCTATTGGGGGAAAAAATCTGCCTTATCAGTTATGCATCGAAAGATACCTGTTTGCCTAAGCATGTATCACACATGGTACATAATCGACTAACTTCTACAATTGTATATCAAATAATTGTACTGATTTGATCTTTCTAGAAGTGAGAATTTACAAATTGGTTCATCCATATAACTTTAGTTGAACATTATTTGGCCAAATTGATGCTAAATGATATATTTACCATATATGATATTTATAAATCAATTAAGACATTTATGAATGCTTTTAATCAGGCACTCTTATTTAAACATCTAGGTAATCTATTCTTTCTGCAAAAATGAATAATGGTTTCATTTACTAAGATATTATGAAATCGCAAAATGAGATGTGAAAGAAGAAATTTTTTTGTGCCACAACAATGGGAGGCCTTATTAGAGTCAATAAATGGCAAAAATATTGAAAAGCTTGAAATCTACAATAGTTTTACACCTTCCATACTAATTTCACACCTTCCATACTAATTCAATTTGTTGTCATAAAGGCCAACATTTTTAATTTCACTGTTGAAGCCCCTGTATACAAATAGATCAAGAGTAAATCAGAAACTTCCATTATTCAATCTTATCTAAAACTTGTTTAATGTAATTGCAAATAAAATTTTCAATCATATGTGTGTGTGTTTAAAATTTGATATTTTTATGGATAGAAAGTATTCAGAATCAAGGACAGATCATTTATAGAAGATATAGACAATGTGGACATAAGAATTAACACTGAATAGTGACTGTTAGTTTGACAGTTTCATAAGTCAAGCAAAATTCTTTGTTTATATTTTTTTTCTATGGTTTGGACCATTTTTCTTGATTTCCAGAGAAAATTTGGACATAAATTGGCAAATGTCTTCTGAGAACCTTTGTTTTTCATAAAACATTCTGAAAGATTCTTATGTTGACAGAGTTGTATATACATTTTGTTTTCTTTGATAACTTTCAAGTTTCACAGAGATTGTCCTTTTTCTCTTTATATTTTATTGGTAAGAAGAAGTTCCACTCAGACAGTTTCTTTCTAAGAACTGTTAATTTATGTAAGAGACTCCCAAGAAGATGTTTTTCCAATCAAGATGATCTTAACCTCTTCAAGGAGTTAATCTCTCTTACATAAGCTGCACTTATTACCTCCTCTTACACTCATACAATATAACTA
The DNA here is from genome assembly GCA_963932145.1 of Acanthosepion lycidas. NCBI lineage: Eukaryota > Metazoa > Mollusca > Cephalopoda > Sepiida > Sepiidae > Acanthosepion > Acanthosepion lycidas. Next base: position 129,827,187 of record OZ010571.1, on the reverse strand, counting down.
GTGAGAATATAGCATATACAGCTAGAACCAGTAAGGTCATTGTACACAAGGGCAAACCATCCTTATTCAATTTGTATTCCATTGGTAGAAGTTTGCTTTGGACAGCTTCTTCACAAGGGATAATGCTTTATGTAACAGACTTCTAAGAAGATCACTTGATCAATACAATTTTAAACTCTTCAAGTCTAGGGTCAACCATTATCCATCCTATCTATCCTTATAATCTTCAATTCTTATGTCCATAAAAAACCTCATTCATTAACCCTCTATATTGAGCCTTTTATTAGGTGAACAATAGCATACAAAATATGTTTTTTTTTATATTCAAAAAACTCCAAGAAATGTTGGAACAGATAAGATAGACATGTGAACAAGACTGACAAGGACAATGAGTGCCAAAACAAAAAGAAATTTTAAAACCTGAAAGATATATTTTATTATATTAATAACAAATGCTTTATTTAAAAAAAAATTAGCAGAAAGAATGTTAATAACTCAGGGAACTCCACTTTGTTACTGAAGGATGGCATATCTATCAAAGTTTAAAGTTTTTTACCAAGTCTAAAGGATTTCATTGGCATGTGTGGATAGGGAAACAACTGCCAGTGTGGAAAATAAAATCTTTGGCCTGAGTTTAAATTCCAGTTAAAATTTGTCCAACTCATGCTAATGCTCTTAGGAAAGGTATGAATCCATCTTCCAGCTATGTTAAATTGTAGGGCAGACAGAGCTTTTGGCCTTGGTAGTAGAATGACCATTCTAGAAGAACAACTCTTCAAAACCAACTTGAAGAGAGATTAGCACCACCAGGTTATCTTTCTTTCCTTAGACGCACTCACTCATTTCTGCTAGGGCTGCAGTACATATAATACTCCTATGATCTTAACGGGTTATAGAACGTGTGATCATGAAAGAGATACAGCAATAAGAATCTATATACAACCAGTTTTGTATTGATCTGTTTGTCTTAAGTAAAACACTGGTGATGTGTTTTGTCAGAAAGAAATCTGCATTTTTTTTTATCAAATTTGACAATCAAATAAGAAAAAAATATTTTCTCAAATCTTTCATTGATTCTTATAAAAAACAAGTCATGGAGAACTGGAGAAAAATAAAATGTGCTGCTGGTGTTTTTTATTTTGAACCATCAGATTAGAATAAACTAACTGCATATAGATAATCTCAAGGTCATTTAAATCTGATAAAAGATTTTGTGCTACTATAGACTAAACAATTATATTTTACATTGAATTTTTTAAAAAGATTTATTAAAAAAAAATAATTCTATTAATTTTGAATTGATTTATTTGCATCTGAAAAGCGAGGATGGTTACTTTTGGTAACATTTAAAAGTAGAAAGGCATTTATTGTTTATAATATGATGAGCATATGGCTGAATGATTAGAATATTATCATTTCAACCATGAGACCTCTGTTCAGTTCTCACCATGGGCAATTTAGCAAGGCGGTAACTACTTGATAATATCATCCTGGGGTAACTATTTCTGCATGTGGTATCATTGGTAAGTGCCTGAAAACTATACTCCAGGTTGACTAAAGCCTTATAAGTGAAACTGGATTGATAGTTCAGAAGGTACTTTGTGTCTGTATCTCAGCCTGTGAATATCATTTGTTGGATGTAGGCCTTCCCTAGATCATGAAGAGGAATGGGGCATTATGATACTGCTCTAATACAAGCTGTGAGGGACAGATATGACATGCTTGGACCATCATGTCTCTTTTTAATTCATGATCATCCTAGGGTATTCGCACAAACTTGGCTGAAATCTGAATTCTGGTTTCTGAATCCTCATTCTGAGCCATCATCTATTAAATCACCTGAACATCACACATGCAAGCTTACAGCACCCAGTATTCCCAAGAGGTCATCCACCTAGTTACTGTCCTTAACCAATATTGCTTAATTTTGATCTGGAGAGAACTGATGTTTTAAAATGATAAGGTCTTAAGCAGTTGGTGCCTGAGCATGTGTCTGCAACAGGGATTAGCTAGTTATTCTAGTAAACAGGCATACTTAGAAACAAGTAACCAGCCATTTTATTGTTTATATTTTTTATTAATCTCAGGTAGAAAATTTAAAATGAATCAACAGCTTTTAGGTATAAGAGAAAATTACATCCTGAGACACATCAAGGATTACGAATACAAGCTTTTGGCTGAACATATTTGTTTATGAGAGAATATTGCTGGAAATAATTCTTGTCTGCTGTCAAACTTATGGGTTGTGGGCAAGCAAATTCTTTCATCTGTCTTTGCCTTATTTTGCAGTCTGATACACTTTACTACCTCTAATAGTTCCCATCTCCCAAGTTTATTGCCATTCAGACCGTATCTCCATGAATAGGTTCAATAAAATCTCTCTGAATGCAAGACTATTTGGCTATTCGACAATGAGAAATTTATTTGAGCCTTAAACTGAGACTTGGCATCAGATTACGTTGCTGCATGCTCTTGTGTGTGTGTTTGTTTTTGTAAAGACAGAATCAGAGACAAAAACTTTCTTTTGCTTTGCGTGTGAAATTCATCTGGGAGGGTATCCAAAATTTGGAAGGACATTGAAGATTCTCAAATCAGCTGCCCACTTGGAGAGATGCCGTTCTTGGGCAAGCACAGTGTAAAAATAGCCAATAATGTGGAATTTATATATCCATGTTTGTAGGCAGCTTCTTTGTTTTGGCATGCTGGTTAGGCAGAGAAAGAAGAAACATATGGATATATAAAAATATAAAAAATATATGAAGAAGTAAAAGGACTTGAATATTTTCTTTTTGAGTTGCTATCTCTATAAAAGAAGAATGAGAAAAAGAAAGACACCTACAAAATACAAACAAGATTATGTTTGGAAATGAAAAGATTGCAAAGGAAAAGGTTTTTATTTTTATTTATTTATTGATTATAATTTCTGACCTTCTAGAATGTCCTTATCTTCTCCAACTGCCAAAGTTATCATTTTCATTTATATAAACTCATAGTATTAATAATAATGTTATTATTATTTTGCAAATTTCTTAGACAAAGCATTATCAACTATTATCATTTTTTTTCATCTTAATTTTAATTGCTTTTTATCACCAATATGAACATTTCTACATACTGGAAATGAAGACAAATTAATATTATATTAATATTCATACACTAAAGGATTATTTTTTATTTCCTATTTGCATTGCTTACTAACATCCATGAAAAATAGTCTAAGTGATGTGATGAAAAAGCAATTAAAATTAGTATAAAAAACATACTAATCAAAAAATGAATCACAACAGACAATGCTTTATATAAGAAAGTTAAAAATGAATAATATTCGTATTAATATTATTAATTAATTCAAAAATTTAACAAGGCATTAAGCAGTTGGGAAATTTAAGGAATGATTTTATGGTTAGATTTGAATGAATAGAAAAACAAGCTTCCCAAGGAATGCAAGTACAGGTCTCCCAGAAGCTTATTCATTATTTCTGATTAGCAATGGAATGATATTCTGAGATTCTTTACTTCCAATCAGCCTGTTGGGGGGTCATTCTCAAACAAGAATAAATATAAGGTACTAAAAAGGGAAAATGAAAAGAAGGGTGCCAAAATACTTTTTACCTTTTTTTTTTTTCATGCAACAATGGAAAACATCAATATAACATTACATAAATGTGAACATTGTCCTTATAATAGACAAGGTTTACACACAGTAAGTTTGCTATCTTTGAGCTAAGGTGAAGTCGTTAACTACCAGTATGTCTTCTTCCCCCATGGTGTGAGTCAAAATGCTGGTCACAATGCATCTACAATCTCTTCCCAGGACCAGACTGAATCTAATTGGGTCAAGGGTCCCAATTCATATCTATTGTCCTTACTGTTTCAAGGGCATTAACTCACCCCACTTTACCTGCTCACTAGGTGGAGAGTTCTGTCTAAAACCCGACAAGTCAGAAAATGATAGTCTAAGAGTTCTGATAAAAGCAACTTGAAATTAAAATAAAAGACATCTTTTTATATGTTCTTTCAAGATGTTGATAATCCTAACACTCCATAATTGCCTGCCTTTTGTAGCTCTTAATAAATGTTGTCTTAGTTCTTTCATCCATTTACTCAAGTTCTATGTACCTCAGGAATTTCAATTCTCTCTTCCTGATATTAAGTATGAGTTTCCTTTTCGTTTCCATTTTCTCTAAAACTTTGTTGTTGCTCACATGTTCAGTCTATATTATTCTCAGGATCCTTCTGTAGAAACATTTCTTTTGCTTCAAGTCTCTTTTTCATCTGTAAGGAGATTGTTTAGCATTCATTGCCATATAGGACTGATACTACGTAATAGTTCACTATTCTTTTCTTTGTTTTTAACAAAGATTTCCTGTTTCTTAATACTTTGATATAGTAAATGAAAAATGAATTGTAAATATTTTAGCTATAAGTTTTTACAATGAGCAATGGAAAGATTTCAACAATAATACAAAAATAAATACAAACGTAAAGGAAGAAAGTTAACTGAAAAATCATGCTTGCTGGTAATCAATATTGGAATAACAAACAAGAAGTTGATTTTACTGTGGTTTCAAGGTTGATTTTTCTTATAATATCAAATTATTAGCAATATCAACTACACATTCTTGTTGTTCAATTATTGATTGATATTTTTTTTACTTTCACTTTCTTTTTTATATTTTTATGATGAAAAGATTTTTGTGCAAAAATATTGAAAAAGATTTAAGAAAAATTACAGAACTCATTTATAAGTATCTATGCAACTATATATTAATGTATTGATGCATGTGATTATTATTGCTGGCAATACCTTTCAGAGAATAATATTTAATAATCTAACAAATACTATATATCAGATCTACAACTTCTTCTAACCAAATATTTAACTCATTTATGCCGAAACTTCCATTTTTTATACAATAGGCATGGCTGGGTTACCTGTACAGATTTATAATTAATACTAGATTTCTTTTTAGAAACCTATAACACATAATGGATTTTTAATGTAATTTTATAATTAATACCAAATTTTATGGTAGTCATTAATAAGTAAATTTTATAGTTTTATATAGGGTGATACATTAAAGTTATTAAAACTTTTAATACATTCTAAGTCTAGAAGTTTTGCAGAGGAAGTGGCATGGACAAGAAGATTGTATTTTCTCAATTTTACCAGTGAGAAGGATCTTAAAATGAATACTTAATAGATAACATTTTACCTCAGATTTTTTATATATCCTATTAATTCTTTTTTTATGTTTGTCTGATGTTAGTAATTATGCAAAAGAATAAAGAATGAATATAGAATTTGAGTGCATTATAAAAGGTTTAGTAGAGACAGAGTCATTAGAGATGTGTGACTGATTTTTGTAGATATTTTTCCTACTGCCAGTATATTCTCCCTGTCTAGTAACATGAAAAAGTTACTGAATACTCTGAACACATCATGTTTGAGATCAAAACAAATGTAATCTTGAAAGAGATTTTCTGTGTTGGCTCTTGTATATCTCGTTAGAAAAAATATAGCAAATTATATCTTACAATATTTTACATTATGAACAATGTCTGTACACACATGCAATGTGTGTGCATGTTTGTGTGCATACAAGGTCTGTCAAGAAAATATTGAGCCATTTGAAAATTTTAATATGTTCTGATATAAATTTGAAAACCAATTAGAGGGGACCTTATCTTCTATGTGTAAATAGATACTCTCCAATGGGATTATTCAGTTATTAGTTAAAAAATATTGCATAGTTTGTAACCATTATATTCACAGTGAATATGCATCAAGTTCTGTGTGAAACTTAGATAGTGGTCTGCAGAAATTTTTCAATTAATAAAGAAGACTTTTAATGATGATTCATTTAGCAAAGTGCAAATAAAACATTGGTAGTGATACTTCAAAAATGGTTAGGAATCCATTGAAAGTGATCCATATTATCAAGATCATAAGGAACAAATAACATAGCCAAAACCTTTGAAAATATGTAAACTGCAAATTTTTAAAAAAAATCATTGATTGACAGCAAAAAATTAGAAAAAGCTCTGTGGATTGCATGTAACCTTTTCAGAAAATATCCAATTTTTAATATCTTGAGAGCCTATTTCTTGAATCTCATACAGAGATTTTTTTGGTAAAATATTACATCATGTAGAGTCTAAATTTTCTGAAAGCCAAATGAACAGAGACTGTTTTGAATGAAAGAAGGGATGCTGGGATGAGCGTATGAGGCACCAAGAGGAGCACTTTGAAAGAGGACTAAAGTGTCATTCCTTTAGGTAGGTTACTATTTTGTTATTAAATGAATGATACATTTCTGAAAAGACCTTATATATATATATATATATATATATATATATATATATATATACACACATAAACAAACATAAATTTGTATGTTCTAAATAGCTCATAAAAATACTTGAGGAAATTAGAAACTATAAAGTGATATTTTATTTATTAACAGGATAAAACGTTTGGAGAAGAAACCTTTTCTTTGATCTAATCAGTTCTCTTTAGACAACATCCACAATAACAAATTAAACCGTAAACCTGTTGATTTATATTTCAGTGTTTTAACTACTGCACTATCTTCATGATAACTACACATTGATCAGTATCCCTTTGATGTAGTGATAAGATTGGTAAGGCATATAAATAAAGGCAGCTTTCAGTCTGGCATTTTGACCTGATTCTTTAAGATCTGTTTTCAAGGGTGACTTTCAAGATTTTAATCACAGTAAATGTGCCATTTGTCATTTATCTGGAGTTAAAACAATGTCATTTTCTGAAGGGTAAACATTTCATAGGCCAATAATGCAGATATATTTGAATCTTCCTTAATGAATGAGTGATTTTACAAATGAATTATTATTGTCTTCGTTCAAGTGTTCAAAGGTCCACCTTTAATATTACTTCACAAGCCTTTCTTCTAAATAAAATGATGACTATGAGAGTCATAGATTTCTTTAAAAATGTTGTCATTTGCTACAATGCTATTTCTTTTTTTTCCTTTTTTCATATTTTTCTAGTTGTAGAGGAAGTTGGGATGTTATGTATTAGGTTGGTGCAAAAATAATGTCGTTTTCTCGCATAGTAACATATGTCAGAAAACGAGATTATTTTTGCACCAACCTAATACCTGTATACTATAAATACACTCTGCTTTCAGGTGTTAAATAAATTGGAGTAAACTGCTCTCCACAAATACTTATCCTTTGTAGCTCTTATCAATTTTAGGCCTTTTTATAAAAACAAGGCAAATAAAAAAAATGAAAGAAATTAATGAGAAAGTGTTTCATTTAAAAACAAACAAGGAAAGAAAAATTTATCGAATCTAAAGTCTACATGATTTGTTAAAGTGAAAATAAAAGTTCTGAAAATAAGCAATAGCTTAATATTCTACTGTCAGTTATATATATATATATATATATATATATATATATATATATATATGGTGGTTGAAATTGTATGCATTAGTGGCCAGTCAGGAGTCCTGACTTAACACACTGTGATTTTTTTCTTTGGGGTTGGTTTAAGGAGCACGTGTACTATACCAAACCAAAGTTTTGGAAGAACTTGAAGGGCGAATACAAGAAGATTTGTCTTCAATACCACAAGAGTTCCTGGTGAAATCAGTCTCCGTGTTTCCTGGGCAGCTTGAGAAGCTGATAGCAAAATCTGGTGCTCATAATGAATTTGATATAAGACTTCATGCTAACCAATTTCTTCTCATATCCATTTCTTTTAAAAATTATAGTTACCAAAAGAATTATAATTATTTTAAAATTGACACTTACTTTTCAATCATTATATATATATATATATGTGTATATATATATATATATATATATATATATATATATATATCTGAGACAACAGAAATATAGTTCTAGAGAAGAAAGCTGAGAATAGCATGGATGGAGTTTATGTAAAACAAGGAAGTTTAAGAAACATGGAAACAAAAAGGACATGTATATTTAGAATCAGAAAGTGTTGAAGTCTCTGTGACATATAATAAGGAAAGACAGATTGGAGAATTTAATACTCACAGGACATGCTGAAACCAAAAAAAGGCAGAGGGTCAAACAAAGAGTAACCTAATGTACAAGCTTGTGTAAAAGGGTTGTAGAATGGGCAGTGGGAAGTTTAGTAAAAAGTCAAATTTTGCTAAGTGCTAAAACAGAAATGAAGTTGTGGAGAGATATGATCGACCCTGTCCTGAAGGGAGACACTACACCCAATAAGAAGAAAAATATTACAACATAATTTTAGTGAATCTTACTAGAATTAAATATTCCAAGATTTATTTATTGTGCAAATTTTTTAAATGATTCAATCAAATAAACACTGACCATAATGGAGAGAGGAGGTAGTGTTATGTTTTTCTCTTTCAACTGAAATCATGAGAGCTGCATGAAGATAAAAAAATAAAACATATTCATAGATTAAAACATAATATTTAGCAAGTAAAATATCAGTTTGGTGCATGCCATTTTGTAAAATAAAAAGTTAAAAACCAATCAGGTTTTTATATGAAAAGTACTGCTTGACAAGACTGACAAAAAATATTTGAAATGATGCAGAATCATTGGACAAAAGAAGAAACTGCCATCTATAAATCAAGTTGAGGAACATAAGAAATCACTTCCATTCCCACCAATACAATTTTTCTTTTACTTCATAATTCAAGAAAAAAATATCTCAAGATGTAGTTTAAAAATAAAGAGAATAAAAGGGAATCCTAACAGCATGTTTCTTATAGAACAATATTTGATTTAACAAAGGAACAGGAAAATTGCTTGACAGATATTTCAAGGATAATTTAGCTAATTTTTCTTTAATAATTAGGTAGAAATATTTTCTTCCACTATTTGTACTTTGTGTTCTCACATATCCCATTACTTGTTATTTTTAGTGTATTATGAACAAATATTCAAATATTCACATTTCTTAACATGTTATTCAAGTAAGTGGAATGTAATAATGTAAATGAAGTGGAATTGTCAGATTTGATGACTGTGAAGAAATTTAAAAGTACTTTGTAGAATTAGATTAAATTTCCAAAGTCTAATAAGAAATTTGGTTTCCTGTGTTGTGCTAGACAATTTTCTTGCCAGAATTTATCTTACATATTTATAAGTCTACCAGTCATCTTTGTTTTGAATAATGTTGCCACATCTGGTCTTGTGCTCCTGCTATATATTTAAAGATCCTTGATAAAGTCCAAAGAAGAATCTGCAATGTTATTGGTTCTGACCTGGCATCTCACCTTCTGTCACTTTCCCACTGTCATAATGTAGTTTCTCTGCACCTTTTCTATAAATACTTTCATGGTAATTGTTCTGATTAACTTTCCTCTATGGTACCAAAACTTTATGAATCAGCACAGTACTAGATTCATGGTAAGGTTTCTTGTTTTTACAGTTGAAATGGTTAGATGTAAGTGTAAGTTCTATGCTAACATTTTCTTCTATCCCACTTCTCATTTGTGAAATTCTCTTCCATCTTCATGATTCCCAGTTAACTTTGATCTCCAAAAATTTGAACGCCATGTTAATCGTTCAATTTAATTCTTCTTCTTTTATTGTTTTCTCTCTTTAAATAGTGTTTTTCTCATATTCTCTAATACTCAGTAAACCATTGTGGCTTTATTGCCTTACTTGGGGTGAAATGATTGAAATATTTTGTTTGCTTACTTTTTTTCAGTCAGTTTGGAATGTGACTGTTGAAATTATTTATATTTGGACTAAGGTACTCATCATTGTCATTATTATCACATTTTGAATTTTTCAGGTGTCTATCAATTAGGATACCCTTTTAACTTCAAACTTAATTTAGTCTCAAGATATCTGCTCTTCTTCTCTTTTTAGTACTATTCAATTATTGCTAGACCATGTTCCACTGAGCACTTTAATCCTGACAACTATTGTTACACAGGACAATCCTGACACCACAATTGAAAGCCTTAAACCTAATGCCCTTATTGTTTGCTTGCCTGCCTGCTGCTGACATGCTGTAATAATTGACCTTTGCCTGCCACTTCTCTTACTGTTGCTATTGAAGCCTTTGCTGTGAAGCTTGGCATTTTTCCCTGATGTTTCTCTATTTGTTGAAATTGAGGAAAGGGGGATTGGACAATTTAATACTCACAAGACATACAGAAAGCTAAAGAGTCAGATGGATACAATAAGTAACCTATGTGAGTAATGTACTTTACAAACCTGTATAAAAGGATGGCAGATTGGGCAGTAGTAGGCAGAATAAAAAGATAAACATTCCTAAGAGCTATAAAGAATAGAAAGTTGCAAAGAGCCATGATAGCCCATCTCTTGAATCTAATTTCAAATAACTCCTTGACTTAACACAGTGATATACACAACACCCTAGCAACATGCATTGTATAGTGAAATGGACTTTTCTATTTCCAGCTGTATATTAAAAATGAACTCATTTATTCCTGGTGTTTTATAAGCAGTAGGTTTTGTTAAGTTTATTCTTTGTGCATCCTGAAATATCCATATGTGAATAAAAGAGAAGATATCAAGCTGTGTATCTTTGTCTAAGACATTTCGATTGTAAAATATAGAATTATATCAATAAGATTCGGAAAAGTAAATTCTGTTTCTCTTCAACGCAGAAATCTCTTTTGAGAGTTTCTATGTAGTGAAGGTATAGCAGAAAAACGCAATTTACAGACAGAGATAATAAATTAAAGTCAAATTTATACAATTATTAGAAAACATATATCTCTAACTACATGCCAATTTTCATCTAGCCAAGTCACACTCACAGTGCACTCCATTCAAAACAAATTTTAAAACAAACACAAATATGCCAGACTGTTAGCAATTATTGGCAGGACTTGTGCTTGCCACAGATGTCTACAACTACGTCCGCACATTTCCCTTAAATAGACAGTGATATTTTCTATGTTTCCTCTCTTTTTTAATTTTGTCATACATGTTAACATGTAGGTTGCATGTGGAGAAAAGTATCCCCCACTGGGACACCCGTACACCTCCCACTGAGGCACCCACACACATGCACCTTTGACTTTACTTTCATTTACCTTTCTCTAGGGTTCCTACTACACCAAACTTCACACAGACATTTTTTTTAGTTTTGAAATGTTTTCTTTTTTCATATTCATTGTTTGTCACTCACAACAATCTTCTTTTATTGCCTCTGTATACCTCTCTTTTGTTAATACATACATATATGTTTTTTAAGACATTTTTTATGTTTATACATTCTTTTTATTGACACAAATATTTAAGCAAATGCTCTGTTCATAATAAACAGTATTAACAACATTTACTGGCCTGAATGTCTAAGACATTTTCATAGAAAATGTGTGTCCTCTGTACAGGATCAAAACCTGTATCCTGTATGAAACCATCATATAACCTGACATGCCTTAACCGATTCGGCCACAGAGGAGTGTTCGGTTAGCAAGGTCAATTTTACTCTATCTAAACACAATTCACCATGATTTTCTCTCATACATTCATATCTGCTCTCGACTGCTTTAACCAGGTATTGAACTCGCACTATTTAGGTCCTGTCACTGGATCTAACTAACGCCTTTATCCACTGTGCAATGTGTCTTCAAGGACACATAGCTAGTGGATAAACTTAGAGAGGGGAATTAACAGGAGATAACTGATAACTGACATCCATTAGACATGGCACGTGGAACTAGAACAGTTTATCCCAGTGAGCGAAATAAAGGGTACAGTTCGACATTCCAACCACCTGAAGAAGGCTGGAGTGTACAATGGATGAAACATTGTAATAAATATGGCGACAAAGATGAGGACAATAGTCTGAATGATGTAAATAGGGTACAGAATATATTATTCTAAGGAAGAGAAACATGCACAGATGTGAACTACAAATTGGAAATACTAAAATCAAGAAAGAATCAACGTTTAAGTATCTGGGAAGTGTTTTAACAGAGGATGGCAAATGTAATGCTGATATCCAAAGATGCATTGGAAGAGCAAAAGTTCCTTTGCAAAAACTAAGCAAAGTATTATGAAATAGGAAAACTTCATTAGAAACAAAGAAAATAATTATCACAACGTTTCAGCTGTTGTATGCTCTGGACTTCTTCAGGTGATTGGAATGTCAAACTGAACCCTTTATTTTGCTTGCTGGGGTAAAGTTTTCTAGTCTTTGGATCCTGTCCTGGCACTATCCACTGTGCCATGTGTCCTTGAGGACACATGGCACAGTGGATAAAGGCATTAGTTAGATCCAGTGGCAGAACCCAAAGAGAGTGAGTTCAATACCTGGCTAAGGTGGTGAAGAACTTGGAGAGGGGAATTAACAGGAGATAACTGACATCCATTAGACATGTCACATGAAACTAGAACAGTCTACCCCAACGTGCTAAGGGCTCAGTTCGACATTTCAACCATCTGAAGAAGGCCAAAACTTTGTGATAAATATGGCAACAAAGGTTAGGACAATAGTCCGAATAATGTAAATAGTGTACATAATATCTCATCTCAGAAATATAGACACATACTGAAAGGCCAAAATGTTGTAATAAATATGGCAAAAAAGATGAGGACAATAGTCTGAATAATGTAAATAGTGTACATAATATCTCATCTCAGAAATATAGACACATACTGAAAGGCCAAAATGTTGTAATAAATATGGCAACAAAGATGAGGACAATAGTCTGAATAATGTAAATAGTGTACATAATATCTCATCTCAGAAATATAGACAGATACTGAAAGAAAATAATGTTGAACTGTTATCTGATATATGTCCTCCTCTATTGTAGTGAATGCTGGACAATTTCCTTAGAGATGAAGAGACTTGAGATAACAGAAATGTGATTTTGCAGAATGATGCTAAGAATATCATGGATTGAACATATGAATAACAATGACATCTTAAGGATAATTAGAATCAGAAAGCCATAGGTAAAATTTCTAGGACACATCACAGGACGTTTTGAAGCAAGATCAAGAGAAAACAATTAACCTACTCAACAATTTTATGCAAATGGATGGCTGAAAAGGGACTGGGAGAGATGTTCAAAATAGAACCATGACTGCTCATGTTTGAATGCTGAGTGTTATTGAAATAAAAGTTTATCTAGAAAAATATCAAGGTGAGCTTGAATTTCATGTAACAACACCTTTGCCACTTTTTGCAGGCAAACTAAAATTGCCAGGTATGTTATAAAACAAAACCTTTCCAAGAATTTCTATTAAATATCAATCATTGAAAATATTTTTATTACATTCTGATTATTTGTTGGGTTAAACTAAAGATAATTAAGCTGTCTGACTTTTTTTTTTATGTAATTTCTCGACAAAATGTAAACTTTACCAGCCACAACCATCAGTCAGTTAAATTTTACATACCATGAAACTGAAGGCTTGTCTTATACAAAACACTCAATTTCTACTTATTTATTAAATTTCATTTATTTATTAAATTTTTCTATAAATCATAGAAGTGTCTGCACAAAGAAAATTTCTCTCAAAGTGATTTAGACCTTAACATGATCAATATGATACAAATCTAACTAAAGAAACTCAAAGACAGGCATTAAAATTTCTAAAAAAGGAAAAAGAATGTCACAAAAATTTGCTTTATTTGTTAAAATTTGTAACCCATTTATGAGTCTTATTGAAATGTACACAGATTGAGTAAATATACATTTATGTTATGAGTAATATGAAATGCATTGCCCGTGGATATTCCTAAAAGTCATTGTAGTTTGATATTTGATTAGAATAAACACATTCTCAAGTTAGTAACTTCCAATGTATTTGAACCTACACTTTTTGCTGCTATGATAATATGCTGGTAATCAATTCTAAAGCTGTCTTCAGGAATACAATCTATATAACACAGGTGATTCCATATTTTTATTTTCAAGGACACTCTCCAATCCTTTCACTTGAAGTGGAAAAAAATTCTGTTCACCTAAAATATTACTAAATTTTCAATTTTCTTATTACTAAAATATTCAATTTTCTTACTAACCAGCAATTTACTCTATTTGAACGACTTTCTCAAAAAGATTGTTGTAATCTAGAAAGGGTTACTGAATGAGGAATAACCAAAACAGAAGTTGGAAATGAAATGGTAATCTTTATAACATTAACAAAATATAATACTTGCCAGTGGCATGAAATAGGTAAGACAGCATATTACCCCCAATTACAATAGTGTCCAATGTATTTATGAGGATTAGGACATACCCATTGCTGTTCATAAGTATGGTATATAACAGATTACTAGCAAATAAATCAGTGACAATTCCTTGTTGTTACACAAGATTTGCTGCAAGTGACACATTTTATCAATTCAGTCAAGTTGGGCACTTCACCATACCATACCTGTTAGCAAGTTAGTATCCTTGATGATAACTGCAGATGTGAGTTCAATCCCAACTGGATATACAACTATACATGCTGTGGCCTAAAAGTTGAAGCAATTTAATACTTATTAACTTGATAAATCATACTTCTATCTCCTTGATGGATAAAAAAGGAACATAATGGTTATCAGCATACAAATGTTTAAATTCCAGCCTACTCTGCTTCATTCACTTTTTCTCTAATGCACTTGGAAAAGGTAGAAATCAAAGCTCATCATTAGGGGTTAAATACCAAATTAGACAAGGCTTTCTAAACTTCAGTGGAAGCAACTCTTGGAGAAGGCAATGGGAAACCATTCCATTATTTTTCCCAAGAAGTCATGGCAATTTACAGATAATAAAGAAAATACACCTGTGGAGAACGGTGATTGTCTATGTGATGAAGGAAAAGCAAAAGTTTTAAAAATATCAGCAAAATTTATTCTTTTAAAAATTTAAAAAGTGTTTGTAAAAATTATCAATAAGATTACTGAGCTAATTGAAAAGCAATTTTATAAATTTCTATTATTTTTAATTATAAAACTTGTTTCTAATAAAATTTAATTGCTCTTTTTCCCTATGCATTTAAAAAGCACGCTTAAAATATTCAGGTAAGCAACATATTAAATTATGCTTTTACCATAATATTTCGATAATAATTTCTATAGCCTTCTTCCCAAAATAATCTATATAACACAGGTACTTCCATATTTATATATTCATGGATACCCTCCAATTTTTAATTCACTGTAAAAGGAAAAAAATGTAATAACTTTGTGCTGTAATCTCCTTTTCTCCTACTTATATGCTTTTCAGTTGGGTTTATGTACACTGTTTCTTTCAATTTTTGTATCTTCTAGTGATCCATTTTTTATTTAAAGCTCATCTGAGAAAGGGTTTTATGAATTCTCACACTATAGATAGTGTCTGACATACTCATCTTTTCTGATTTAGATTTGGATATGTTTATCAGAAGTCAGCAACTTTTTCTCTTACATTTTTTTCTAGATTTGTGTGGGATGTTATGTATGAAATGTTTTGTTTTCTACTTTATTAATGCTTCACTAATTTTAGTAATGAATTTGAAAATGGTGGTTTTGCTCCTGATATAATACCCACAAATTGTTTGGATCACTTATTCCTGTTCAATGTAATGATTAAAAATGGCTTCAACTGAATGAAACGTATACATTTTGATGAAAAAAATCCATCATTAGGTCTTAGAGACTGGCACTTACAGAATTGAAAAAAATCACAAAAACCGCATCAATGAAGACTTTCAACATCGGCAACAACTAAAATGGTTAGCACATTTAATGAGAATAGAAAATAATGATAGAATCAAGTTTTCACACTACTTTAAACAAAAGTTTAGGAAGAAAATCCTGATCAGTACTAAAAAGAGTGATAACATTTAGTGTACTTGAGAAACTTGTTTTCTGGAAAAGACAGCTGGACAATCTTCTCAAAGATGAAGAAAAGACTTATGGTAACAGAAATGTAGTTGTACAAAGGATACTGAAAATACCATGGACTGGAAATGTGAGCAAAGTTTTAGAGAAAATGGAAATAAAAAGGACATTTATATTACGCATCAGAAAGAGTTGACATTTATAGAGCACGTAACGAAGAAAGAGAGTTTGGAAAATTTGATACTCATGGGACATATTAAAGGCAAAAGGGATGGAGGAAAACTGTGCATAAACTTCCTAGTGAATTTGTGTAACTGGATGATAGAATTGTGTTTAGGAGGGATGGTAAAAAGATCAAATTTATTAAGAGCTACCAAGGATAGGAAATTGTGGAGAGCCATAATCACCAGTATCCTGAAGCAGCTTAGCACATACAAGAAGTAAAGAACGCTAATTAACTAAATGTTTGGTCAATGAATATCGAATGTTTCAATCATGAAAATGTTTAATCTTACGATCACCATTACACTATCAATACTGTAGGTGTCTCTCGGGTTTGTACTCTGATTTTCGATATAAGATATTATATAGGATGCATCAGTATAACTTTAAAGTTTAGTGGGTATATGTTGTAATTCTTCCATTAAATTTCATGGATCACTGACAGTATCAAATGATTTTTTCTTCAAAAAGCAATGGTTTTAATTAAAATTCAATATGATTGCATCTGCAAGGATTTTTTATATTAATGTTCACTCAACAAAAGACCTAAAAGTCAATTATGCAGAAAAGATAACAATTAACTCTAAACTTGAAGAGGTTAAGATTGTATTGATCACAAAAAAACATTCTCCTAGGAGTCTGTTCAACAAAGCAGCAGTTCTTAGGAAGAGGCTGTCCGGGTGGAACCTTCTTCTTACTAATGGGATACAAAAGGAATGAGGATCATTCATCCCCAAGTACATAGCATACTGTGTCTCAGTAGTAAACGTCAGGGCTGATAGAACTGAAGAATACAGATCGTCTTGGAAACAGCAATCAAGTAACAAGAAGTTTCATATGTGGGAAAAGGGTTGTAGGGTAGAAAATAATTCATCACCCACAGGGCTGGATAGATACTTTTGAACTATATCAAGATAGGCAAGTGAGGATAATGTGGCTCCTGCCCTATCTGACAGCAATACTTTTTTTGGTCTGATCTGGCCTTTGAAATAATGGAGTATAGCAGGAGTTAGATACTTATTAAAGCAGTACAAGGAACTGACTGTTTTTCCAGCATCTTTAACAACAGATTGCATATATGAGTTCCAGACATTCAAGGCAGAGACAAGTATTATAGCCAAAATTTATGTGTTTGTATGTAATCACCTGTATTGTAAATGTTGGTTGTTATAAGCAGCTCTGATCAGGATATTTGTAATCATTTTTTCTGTAAAATTCAGCTACACTTTTTGTGTATAGATAATGTTTCTGAAAAAATGTCTAAAATAAATTTATAATGTGATGAAAACTGAAACATAGAGGTAAGCATGAATGACACATTCCAATTTTACCAAAGATATGGAGCCCCTTTTATATAAATCTTACAATTAAATCAATCATTAGTGAGTGTTTCATCCATCACAAGCCCAGCCCACCATAATAGGGTAATATTATATAATATTATAGTAATATCAAATAATATATCATATAATAATATAATATCTTCATTTTATAAAAGGCATTATTTTATATAACCAAATGTTTCAGATTGAATCATAAATATAATTTTGAATTGATGAATCTTTTTTATCATGAACATTAAAATATTCTCATTTCACAGATAAAGTTTCTATTTTGAAGGCCTTAAATATTCATCAATTTCTTCATTAGATAATAAATTAGATTATTTATGATGATGATGATGATGATGTCATTTTTCTCTTTCAGAGGTAAATCCATCAAAAAGTCCCATTTAAGATTAACCAATATCAGCATGTTTCAAAGAAATTCAATTTAAAACAAAAAAAAAAAAGAGAAATTAAAAAGTGACTGGTTTTATGTCTTAATTTCACAAAGACTTACTTTTATGTTTTCAAAGCAAAATCTTTTAAAGTCATTTTAAGAAATAATAGTGTATGATTAAAAGCAGTATGTAAAAAAGTATCATTAAAAATCTAATAAACTTTAATAAATTTCTTGTTTAAGGTAAAATATATATTTCAAAGTTTTGTAAGACAAATTTATGGTAGATAAGTAAGTTATGTTGTGATTATATAGAGGACTCACCCATTATCTTTTAACATAAGAGGGTCATGGAAGCAAACAACTTGACTACCCACATATATGATTTGATTATAGTGGTGAAGGCTTGGGCAGATCCAATCACACTTTTTGGAAGAACCGAATATGGAGAACTATTGCACAGTATGACAAAAGATTCCCAGATGACTCTTGTCACTTTTAGAATTCAGAGTGGTCGTTCTCCTAGACAAGTTGCCACCCAAAGCTTTAGGGCCCAGTCTGTAGTATAGCTGGGGAGAGAAGATTAGCACATAAATGAATGTAGTGAACTCAGTTATCTGATTTCTGAATCCAAGTCTCTGTCAATTACTCCTCCATACCACCATTATATATATATATATATATATATATATATATGCATATAATGTTATGCTTTTGATACAATATATATATATATATAGATATATAAAAAAAACAAGGGGGGATTAAAAGTTAGTATGAATATTCCCCTATATATATATATATATATATATATAAAGATGTGATCAAAATGACTGTAGCCTGTCGTGGGGTGTGTGTGTGTGTATGTATGTGTATATATATATATATATATATATATATATGTATGTGTATATATATATATATATATATATATACATTTTTAAGTCCAGTACCTTATATTGATTTTTAACCATTTAACTTCAAGCAAGGAAATAAATTCCCAATGGAGCAAGTGGCGAGTGTGAAAAAGTATGAAAAAAAGAAAAGCATTATTAAAGAAAGAGAACATTAAGAGAACAGCAAATGAGAAGACAAAAGATAATGAGTAACATTATAATGAACAAATGTAACATGATAATCTTTTTACATCATATTTGCAATGATTATTTCTTTGATATTTTTTAGTCTGATATATTTTATAATCAAATTTTTACATCTAAAAAATAACTGACAAAAAGATATATATTCAAAATAAATAATTTTTTTTCATTTCATTTTATTCTTAACAACAATATCAAACATGTTCAAGTTCAGTCCAGCATCATTATATTAAAAGACAGTAAAGAGAATGCAAGGAGTAAGAAAATAAAGGTTTATAGATTTTCTCAAAGTCTTTATGCTAAAACAGAAACTATATGTTGATAATTGAAGATGATGCTACAATTTCCAACTAATTAAGGTGGTTTTGAAGCCAGGTAATCAGTCGAGTCTGTGAGTAATTGCTGAGTTTCATTAAGTCAACAACAAAAATAACAATGCTTAAGGAACTGAGATCTAATTACAATTGCAGAAGCAGCCCGTTGCCAATAAAATTACAAAAAAAGTTACATATTCACTCTTCTTAGCACATAAAATATCAAGCTATACAATGAAGCATATTCAGCTTCAGCATAGAGATTTTAAACAGGTTATATTGCTTTGCATTCATAGCTATTTTTATTCTGCTCATTCTAGTAGAAAAATTCCTGCAATTCATTTTCTTATGAAACAATACAAGGAAATGTAATTGAAGTTACTCAAGGGACACAACTCTTAACATTATTATAATATGTGCCAATGTATAATGTAACCCCTGAAATATGATAGTCATTCAGGTTTAGGCTTATATTTTCCTGATATTTTTGCTTCACAAATAAGACAGCATCCTTTTAATCAACCATCAAGTTCTGAGGATCTTAAGAGACTCAGAAATAATTTCTTTTGCACTTTTTATGTAGTAATTTAATACAACTAAAAGTAACATTTCTTCAACTATATATAATACCATTTCACTATCTACATTGTTCAAACTGTTGTCCTCTTCATTGCCATACTTATGACATTTCGGCTGTTGTATGCTCCAGCCTTCTTCATTTGATTGGAATTTTGAACTAAACACTTTATTTTATCCACTGGGGTAGATTGTTCTAGTTTCATATGACATGCCTCTTCTGGATGTTTCAGAATCAGTTATCTCCCTTTAACTCAACTCTCTATATTGAAACATTATGATTATGGGAACGAAGATGAGGACAACAGTCCAAACAATGTAAATAATTACAATACCTCATTTCGGAAATATAGACAGACTACCATTTCACTTTTCATAAAGGACCAGGCTTATTGAACTGATTGTTGCCTACTGAGCCACACCACCTCAGAAACACTCTACTAGGCCAAAACATAATATCTATAAAAAAAACTGACAGAATTATTCATGGTCTGTACTTCTGTGTATTTGGCCAAGTAGCAAAATATGTAAGGATCAGCACTTCTGCCAGACATGTGTGATATGGTGAATGTTATTTTGAAACAGTTTCTTTTATTATGATCTACAAAGGACAGGAAATTGTGGAGAACCGTGATTGCCAAGATCCTGAAGGGACATGGCACATAGAAGAAAAAGGAGGAGGAGTAGGGTTTAGAGAATTGGATACTCACCGGGCATAGTGAAAGCAAAACGGGTAGAAGCAGGCAGTGGGTCTCCTAAATGACCAACTTGAGTGAATGGATAGTAGAATAAAGGTAGGGTCATAGTAAAACAAATGTTATTTAGAGCTACAAAAAAATGTCACTAAGATTGAAAAGTGATAGGAAATTGTGGTGAGCCATGATCGCCCATACCGTGAAGTGATACAGCATATAGAAGAGAAAGTATTTACAAATTTCAATATGTGGTGTAAATTTTGAGAATTCCCTCAGAATGTGAGTAGTTCTTCAAAGTATCACCTGATATATTTCTTTTGCATATGCTTAATCGGATATCTAACTCAAGATATTCATTAAATCAAATCTTCGTAGGGCCCAATAAAGATACTGGAAAAATAGTTGGCTCCTGATACTGTGCCAAAAAGTACTAGATTCCACCTAGCATGTTCTGTCTTTATTAGAACAAGATAAGACCAAAAATGGACTACTGCTGCCATATCTGGACAGGAACTGCCAAATTCTCACTTCCCAGCCTCAACAGAATTCAAAAGCATTTACAAATCTTTTTAGGTGAAGTATGATTTTCATCTTTATGATCACTTTTCCACAGATACAACATCTATCTACACTACATCTCTATTCTTTCACTATTTCCATGGAAAATGTTCTGACAAGATATATTCCCTAGTTCCTCCACTTCAGGCCTTCACAGCCAAAACCTCCCATATTCATGTATACAGGGACAAACTATCTGCAGTTCCTTTGTATTCTATTGGTAAGAAGATTTATTTCCTGGAGTTACTGTTTTATAGAAAAGACTCCCAAGAGGATGCTTCCCTGACCGCTACAATCTTAACCTCTTCAAGTGGAGGGTCAACTGCTACCTATATTACATATCCACACAATATACAATATTTTAGATTTACAAAACAATTATAATTCAGTAACCATCTACAGTGAGTGGCTCTTGGGCCTTGTGTTTAGTGAAAAATAGAATTAAAAAAAAAGATAACTGGTACTGCTCTCATCACTTTGTTTCATATTTGCCAGACAGGAGTCTCTAGATTCTGGTCATTAGCACCATTATTATGAAAGAAAGAAAGAAATTGTTTTTAATTTCAATAACAAAATATCATTGTATCTTTTTCCATTATTTTGATATAATCATTTTCACTGAGATTTTTTTAAATTGCAGTGTATATCATTCTCTCGTTCTTACTATGATTATTATTCCTTATACTTACAATAAGGATCCTGATGATAAATCTATCACTACTCAAGTATACAATAAAGTACTTTTCAGACTGTCATAGCATCCTTTTTCCATAGCGACAAGAGAGAAAAGTATTGCACGCTAATTGTTAATATCTCGAAAGGCACTTAAAACATGAATAGTCTCATTCAAAATGTCGCATTGGGAATTTCATAAAACATTTAAGCAGAAGAAAATACATGACTTCCTCAAAAGAAGCTTCTAATATTTCAAGGAACAACAGGTAATGTGCATGTTGATTATTTTTTGTTTTACTTGTTATTAGGTTGGTGCAAAAATAATGTCGTTTTCTCACATAGTAACATATGTGAGAAAACGACATTATTTTTGCACCAACCTAATATTATCACTTAAGTAATACTGTCAAAAAAGCTGATATCCATATAAAGTTCGCATTTTAATTTTATATTTAATGATTTTGTAAAAAGAAATTGAGAAAATGTAACAAGAAAACTAACACTAATTTAGAAAATAATCCCAATTTACACATGAGAAAACTGCATTACTTAAGTTCTGTGCTTCTTCAGGGTGTGGGTGATCATAGCTCTCCACAACTTCCTGTCACTTGTAGCTTTTAGAAATGTTTGGCACTTTACCATTCTCCTTTGTTCAGACTCTTCTATCCATCAACAAACACTTTTCTAAGTTGCTTATTGTTGCCTTCTATCTCTCCTTTCATCAATATGCCCTGTTAGTATTAAGTTTTCCAAGCCATCTTTTCTTGTAATGTGTTACAGAAATTTCAAATGTCTCTTTATGATTTTGAGTATGCGTGTCATGAGAAATATTACATATTTAATCCAAAATAAATTCCATGTTAGAAATATGTAACACTGAAGTTTTCCTTCCTTGTCATTCATTTACCTTCCACCATCTCATATATATATATATATATATACACACACACACACACACACACACACTTACATGTATGTATATATATATATATATATATATATATGTTATTTACATTATTCGGACTATTATCCTCATCTTCATTTTCATATTCACATTTTGGACATACACTGTTGGATTTTTCTTCATGGGGTTGGAATTTCAAACTGAACCTTTTATTTCATCCACCGGTGTAGATTTGTTATAGTTCTACGTTCCTCAACCAGATGTCGCAGTTATTTTCATTTAACTCAACTTTCCAAGTTTTTGGGTTCACCACTGCTGTAGCCTGGTATTGAACTCCCAACTCTAACATCTTTATCCACTGGGCCATGTGTCCTTGAGGACATCTGTGTATGAATTTCTGGGACTTATAATCTTAACGTCTTAGCAATCGTTTTTTATGGGTGTTCATATTGCAATTTTTCCATTATTATTATTGCGTTTTTTTTTTTTTTTTTTTTTACCAGAGCTTATATTGTAATTTTTCTATTGTTATTCATTGCTCATCTCTAGCACTCCCAATTACTGGTTCCCATATTGTATTCATTTCTATGCTTGGTCGGCTCAGGAAATTATTGTTGACTAGCATGATTCCTTAATATGTATATATTAAGTTTTCATATTTTCCAGTGATGTTGTCTGTCTATTATTTCAACCTCAAAGAAAAAGGAAAAAAGAAAAAGAATATAGATGAATTTGACTAGATTGAATAAATATTCCTTCAAAAATTTTGAAACTGCCAGCATCTCTCATTTCATGTGCAGTTGTGGCAACATCAATAAAGTCCAGTCTGATGTCATCTTAAATGATGAAATGTGTCACAAATTTTTTTCCAGTTTATTATTATATTATTATTATTATTATTATTATTATTATTTATTTCATATATATATATATATATATATATATATATATATATATATATATATATATTTATTTATTCAAACGAATTCATGAATAATAATTACATTGGACATATAACTACACGTTTATCAAGAAGACTTACATTTCATCTCTCAGATCATAGCACTATTAAGACCCATTTCAATATATACAGAAACCTACAAACCTCTCTGTGCAACATAGAAAAGAACTCAGCACTCAATAATATCAATTCTGAATATGCTGACAACATGCTGAATGTGTTTGGAAATTAAAAACATTCCCATCCCTATAGATGCATATATATTTAAAAATCTAGATATTCAGTTAAATAAAAAAAACAAAAACATCCTTGATTATAGCTAACATATCCACAGAGTTCAGATCCATAGATCATTTGGATATTTTTTACACACTTTTTTTTTTGCTTTATCCAGAAAAAACTTAATCACAGGACCTTATCTTCAATGAAACTTGTATAAAAGGGATTGCTGTCATTATATATTTATCATATGTAAAAGTGTACAATGAAGTCAACACCCAGCAGCGATAGTCTGTTTCATGCAAATATGCAGTTGTAATGATTGTGTATGAGCATGATACAAACAATCGCTTCTTCTTGTTGAATTCAATGTCCACTTTTATATTTACATACACTCAATCCCTGATATTAAACACTTTAACCCCTAAATATAGCATACCTTAAAACTATATTTATCATATATATATGTGTGTGTGTGTGTGTGTATTTGCATTTAAAACCTTGCACCTAAGGTGAGAATAGAGTAAAATTAATGAAAGTGCTATAGATGTATAGCACAAAGCTGTTTAAATATAAATATTTAATTTCTTGTTTCTTAACTTTCCTTGCCTTCAAGTTTCATGTGATGCCAATCTTCAGGTTGCAAGTCTAAGATTCGTACTAGACTTGCCACCTGAAGATTGGCATCACATGAAACTTGAAGGCAAGGTAAGAAATAATAAATTAATATATATATATATATATATATATATATATATATATATATATATATATATATATGAATGAACATTGAGATTAAAACCGAGTGGCGACAGTCTGTTTCATGATGAATGCAATCTTCAGACCATAAAGATCGCATTAAAGCATCGAACAGATTGTCACTACTCAGCATTGATCACAGTGTCTACTTCTGTATTTAAAATTGAGCACTTATAACATATATATATATATATATATATATATATATATATATATATATATATATATATAGATAGATAGATAGATACACCTAGTGAGCCAGACAAACCTAACTAGGTTTCACCTAAACAGATCGTCAGGGAAAGTTCGGGAAACGGATCGTCAGGGAAAGCCGAACTTTCCCTGACGATCCATTTAGGTGAAACCTAGGTAAGTTTGTCTGGATCACTAGGTTTATCTAGGTCTGCTCTACGGGTGTATTGAGCTCTTTTGTTAGTTAGTTGTTTACTTGTATCAGGGTTTTTTCTTTGGCCTTCAGACCTGCATCTGTGCGATTTTTTTCGGCAGTAGTTCATGTTTGTAGCTCTTTCTTTTTTTTAAAACCTTTTTTCCCTCGAGATTGATTTGATTATTGGCAAATCAAAAATTCGAGGGTTTTTTGAAACAAGTCTAGTTATCTATATTTGTATGTATATATATATATATATATATATATATATATATATATATGAGAAAATAGCTAAACATACCATTACCATACATACACACATGCATGTATATATATAGAGAGAGATTATTTTAAACTATTAATTCTATAACTATTATTACTTTTTTATTGTCCTATTTTATCCTCATTTCGTCTAGAGTTGGGCAATAAAAAATAACATTAAAAATGTTATTCTTATTATCCAT
Organism: Acanthosepion lycidas; assembly: GCA_963932145.1. Taxonomy (NCBI): domain Eukaryota; kingdom Metazoa; phylum Mollusca; class Cephalopoda; order Sepiida; family Sepiidae; genus Acanthosepion; species Acanthosepion lycidas. The sequence goes on along the minus strand of OZ010571.1, from coordinate 129,801,822 downwards.
CTTCACCTTTTTATTTAGGAGAAAGCAGAGCATCTATATGAATAACCCATTTTTGTTAAAATTGCACCATTTTACACCTATCTGGCAGAATGCCCATGTTAAATGAGTCATAATCATAAAAATAAAATTTTCTTTGCTATTAACAGATATTTATTGCTAATTAGGATATTGCTAAGGATCTCATTTATTCTCTTTCTTCTCAAATTGCTTGATAAATATAATTATATATATTGATAGTGATATCAAGTGTGTATTTGAAAGGTGCTGAAATGTTCTTGACCCAGCTCTGACCAAATGACCATTTTTGGGGTAGAGTTTCTTGGTGTATAACTTTCAGTACTTGTGTTTTATATATGTGTGCATATATATATATATATATATATATATATATATATATATATATATACACTGCTTTATACAGCAAATCTACCAACTTAGTTACAGTTTCTGGGAGACAGCTTATAATCTGCCATGATCAACAGTTTGAACAAGGAGTATATTTTAGCCTTTGGTCATGATTACTTGTGACGTCATTCTAGTATAACCATAAACACCTTCCAAACACCTTCTGTCCTTTCAATTTTATTCACAAGGTTTGTATTAACTCATGATAAGGTTTTCAGACACTTTCAACTGGTACCACACACTGAGATCCCCTCTTCAATTAAATAAAATCAAGGTCACCACTCTGACAAATTGGCCTTCATGAAATTTGAACTTGGGACATATGGCCAGAAGCATATGTGTGTGTGTCTCTCTCTCTCTCTCTATATATATATATATATATATATGCACACAAAAACACATACCTATATATAAATAGGCAAGCAATCTTTGCAATTACAATATTCAAGTGGTAGGGCAGATAGGGCAGAAATAATAATAATAATTTTTATAATAATAATTCCTGTTGTTGGAGCCCTCAGACTGATTGGAAAAGATTCCAATGGACTCAGTGTAGGATTCCTGGTAGCCCATGCTTTGAAGAAATACAAAAAATTGTCTTATGAGTACAGCTCACACCTTACAAAGGACTTTATCTATCTAAAATATTTTTTTTTAAAATTGCCCCGTGCAAAATGTCATGATGCCATTTCTAACCTTAGGTTTTTGGCCAAGACCTGGAAAGAAATGAGTACACACCAGAAATCAAAGGAAATAAAATAATAATAATAGTAATAATAATTTTTATAAGAAAAAGAAAAGCAGCATTAAGGAGCAAGAACAATAAAAGAATAAAATTAAGACAGAAGATATCAATTGATATTGTATTTAAATTATTGAAAATAAAACTTGACTGGAAAAGCAAGAGGAAGAGACTTCGACAAGTGAGAAGTGTGATAAAAGAAACTGTTACCAAAGAACTTACACTTACATCGAGCCAATTCAACTGTAAAATGATAAGATCTTGTTGCCAATTTAGTATAGTGCTTAAATTTACGATGTCTAGGTACCATAAAAGAAAGTTCATCAGAACAATTACCATGAAATTATTTATAGACAAATGCACGGGGAAGCTACATTATGGTGGTGAGAATGGGACTGAAGTCAAGATGCCAGGTCAAGACCAATGCTATTACATATTATTCTTTGAAGTTTATCAAGGATCTCTAAATATATAGCATGAGCAACTGACCACATATGGCAGTAATAATCAAATGGACAAATTGCATGGACAAATGATAATAATAATAATAACTAATTGTTTACTTAGAATTTCATGGATTCTGAAATTCACACATCAGGAAACAAAAATGTTTTTCTTTTTTAGTTATTTAGCATAGTGTCTTAACTAAAGAAAAATATGACCTATGAAAATAAATCTTTCATCTCTTGATGACTGGTTTTTAGAACCTGTGAAAGTAGAGAAGTAATATTATTTATAAATAGTGAGTCAATGAATGACAAAATGCGTGAGAAAGAACTTCTTCAAAATAATAAAGATTTTATTGATGGAATCAATTTTATATATAAACCAGCAAAAAAAAAAAAAAAAAAAAATGATGGTAAAATATACAACAAAAATTTGGTTCCCGTTTACATTGAGATGTTAAAGATACCATGAGTTAAAAGGTTCCATTCAAAAGTTTACCTTTTCACTTATGGATTGTACTATTCTCTATTCCTGTTTTTTTGTGACATCTGGTATCCTTCAACAGAATTTGAATTCACAATCCCATCTTGCTATGATTTTAAGTGGTCAAAAGTCACTACTTCAATCCTTGGGCAAGACATTTGCTTGTTAAATTTAAATTTCTCTTTATAAGATGCAAAAACTACCACAGAAACAATTCTCAGCATTTAGAATTAAATAAGCAAAATCTTAACTTGCAAAATTTCTTTGATAATGACTTACAAATGCCAAATGTTTTCAGAAGATTTTGGACAATTTATGCTGTAATTCTTCTATAAATCCTGAAAAATGGTTTGATCCAGAGGAAAATCAAACAAAAGATTTTAAATTGGACTTTAACCAAACTTTCATCAATAAAAAATTGTGGAATATTTTGTAAGAATATTCAGAAGAGTGTTGAAGAAAGCAAATCTTGAGAAATTAAATGAGGAAGCACTTCAAAATTTTCTGTGAGTTTACTGGGTAAAATGTAATCTGAATACACCATCAGGCATGTCACCAAAGGAATTAATGTTTTCCAGAAGAGTAAAATCAGTGTTTGACAAGTTGTTACCATGTCAAAAAACATTAATGTTTAACAATCCGACACAAAAAGTTTCAAGATCAGAAATAAAGTGTTTTTTAGAGCATATAAGTATGGCAAATAATATAGGAAGACAGCATAATATCAGCTAAAATTGGGAAATCAATTTACATGGCGAAAGAGAAAAAAAATGAAAGACCCTGTAATATTGGAAGAACCAATAATACAATAAGACGTTTTCAATGTGCCAGCACCACACCAAGTTGTGGAACCTATGGGAACAAATTCTAGAAAAAGAAAGCATACTAAAGAACTGGAAGTGGATCTGAGATGGAAACGATAAAAAGTAAAAAGTAAAATATTCATAAAAAGTATTAATCTCAAAAATGGGGATGTTGTGGAGTAAATAGTACACCTCCAGTGACTATATAAACTAGTCCATTACTATAAAGAGGTCCAGGTCAGAGGTAATATTGGTAGCCATTTGGAGTTAGTCTTCAGACTAACTAATGCAGGTGTCACAGTAAGTAGCCAAAGAATTATATATAGAAAAGCATTATATTAGTAAGAGTGTGTTATAACAATAGCCACAGAATAGTGGTGTTATAATAGAAAGTGACCAAAGCTGAGATGTCTGGACCAATAAAATTGCAAATTCTTCTTTGTATTTTATCAAAAATCTCTAAATACATAGCAGAAGCAGAAGACCATATATGACAGCAGTATTCAACACATGTTCAAATGATAGACTTATAAATGTGTATGATAGATTCTGGTGAGAAAAATTATCTAGCATGATGCACTGAACCAACTTTCTAGCAGCAGAGTTAGTACTTGATTCAATATAATGAACTTCTATGTTCTATTCTTTAGCTTCTTTACTAAATTGGTTATAAGTGAACCATACACCAAGGTTTTTGAAGCCTTTAATATTTATTAATTCCACAGCCTGAATTTTTATGATGGATCCAGGGTTTGTGCCATCACTGCTTTCATCCCAAATCCAGATTTTAGGTTATGTTTTGGAAAGGTTCATCTTGAGTCTTATTTCTTCAAATACTTGCTGGAGAATACTGATGATAGTATTAAGTTTTTGATCCCACATGACTTTTTATTCTTTTCATGTACTTATTTTAAAATGTTTCAAAAATGAATCAGCAGTAAAAAATAAATTTTTTTTTTTTTTCAATGAATGAATGATTCTATTACTCCTCGTCAGCACGGAAGACCAGTTGTTAGTTACAACCTTGAGTGAAGAAACTTTCGATTCATTGCTTATTTATGTGAGATTTACACTTAAATTAATTATGACTTAATTAAAGCTGACATAAGAAACATTTCCCAAGATAATTTACAAGTAAAGCCGAGCATTTGAAGAAAAAAAAGAGAGAAAATGATATGCTTAATTAATTTTCTTTTAAAATGTCAAACTCAATATACAAACCTGAAGGTAACAACATTTTCTTTCTGCTTTTATTTTGTAGATCTTAATGTATTGCAAAGGCACCACAAGAAACATTTATTCGCAACAAATCTATGCTTTATCAAATCCATAATTACATCCTGCATTTGTTTATTTGCAACGTATCCTTCAACAGCCTTATTTATTTGGTTTGACAGAAAGCCAATAAATTTTCATTTCCAGTTTTGAAAAATTTGTCGATTCCTTTGATTCACAGAAAATCAATCCATTGCCTAAAGTGGACTGTAACCCCCAAAATCTTCTGCTTTTTGTTTGATAATCTGTAACATGCAGTTTTTTTGAATCAATAAATTTAGTTTAGAAAAGAACAAAAACTCAGCTGTTTTTGCTGTTTGATTGAAGAGGATTTTACAACTATACAGATCAGCATGTTAAAAATAAATACCTTATATAGAAGCAAAGAAGATATTTCATCCTGTGATATTCATATTTACTGAGGAACACACACACATCTACGTATGTGTTTATATTGAATAAATAAGAATAAGTAGAAAAATGTGAACACACACATTGAAAGTGGTAAAGGCAGATCTTACTGGTCTAAAAATGATTTTAGCAGCAAGAAGTGTTCAATGCACAATATAAGAATAGAGCAAGATAAAATTCAAATCAATATATAAAATAGTCAACAGTTTTATAGCTAATATTTGAATCTTATATTCAAATTTATGTGTTATATACTCACTCATACTGTGTGTGTGTGTGTGTATATATATATATATATATATATATATATATATATATATATATATATATATATATATACACACACACATGTGTTTGCGTGTGTGTATTAATAATAACAAAGACCGTGTTTTGCCAAATGTAAAGGCCAACAAAGGTTCTCTAAAAGACAACATTTTAAGTCCAGCAGTCTTTGTAATTATAGTACTCAATATCAAGAGATAAAGTATTATTAATAATAATATCACTTATCTCAAAGCCTGGAAAAGCATGAAGATTACATCCACTCATCAGGGGAATTAAATTTATCTACACAAATCATTATTCTTAAAAGCTGTTAATTTTTTCTAAAAACATTTTAATTTATGATTTCTTTCTCTCTCTCTCTCTATATATATATATATATATATAATTGTGTACTTGGGCAACAATCCCTTTCCAATATATATGTTTAATTAAAAATTACTGACAAGGTACTCCTGTTAAGATTTTCATTGAATTTTTCTTGTATGTAAACAAGGGATTTCTTCTTGAAAAGAAGTACCCTGTCAAATGTTTTGGCAAAATATAATCTATATAAATATAAAAAATATTTTACTACGTTAATAAAAAAACTGGAAACCAAAAAGAATAAATAAAATATATATAAAATAAAAATAAAGCAACAAATAAAATAAATTAATCCAAATAAATAAACAAACCACTCCCCACAAAATAACCATTAGAATACGCACAATACACCACTGAACCGCAAATAATTGAGAAAAAAAAAATGTGTACTGATGATTGCATCTAGCATGAAACAGTCTGTCGCCTCTGAGTGTTGAGAGAGAGAATATATAGACATATGAATCAATACTTGTGACAGTTTCATGCTTTAATGTGACCTTCAGATCAAATCCCAACTATCTATATCTATAAACACTAACCTTGATAGTGAGAATTATTCTACTATAAATATAGCAAATTTTAAACAATTATATATATATATATATATATATATATATATTTATATATATATATATATATATATATATAATTATAAATTGGCTGATCCAAGTGTCTTCATGTAATGAAAGCTTTGCTGGAAATACAGCTGCAGATGCATTTTAGCAGTATGCACATTCCCACATATGTATGTGTATAGATATAAAATAAATTTATGTAAAAAAACATTTTAGATAAGCATCATTCAGTAAAGAAACTTGAAAGCCTGTGAAGAATAAAACAGCAGATGATGATTGGCATTACATTGACATATTTGAAGATCATAAGTTGCAGGGTATCAAGAAACTGGAAGAGAGTTATATAGGCAAGAAGCATGAGAAAAAACACTTTTATAGATTCAGACACTGTCATAAAACCATGGGATATGGAAAGAGCTGATTAGGTGTGTATCTGCAAAGCAACTCATTGACCCCACCCAGTCATAGGACTGATAAGGAAGATGAAAACAGTTAAAAATTATATGGAATAATGAAAATCCCTAATGATACTATTCATCAAAATGCATAAAGGAAAATCAAAGAATAAATTCAACTAACGATTTAGCTACCATTAAAATTTTGAATCAAACAGGTAAGCAACAAGGAAGCTTTAAGAAAAATTGAAACAAAAAGGCCACTTATAATCAGAAAGAGACAGTTGAAATTTCTGGGATGCATAACAAGGAAAGAGAGCTTGGAGAATTTGGCACTCACAGGACATATGAAAAGTAAAACAGATATGGAGAGACAATGACGTTGATCATCTAATGACCTTGTGTAAATGGATCGCAAAATAATTGAATCAGGGCAATAGTAAAAATACAAACATTGCTAAGTGTTATAAAAGATTGGAAGTCATGAAATTCCATGATCACCTGCATCATAAAAAGACATAACACATAAAAGAAGAATTAAAATTTCTGTATAAAATTACTTATGCTTTATTTTTTTTAAAAAATAATATGAAATTTATTAAACTATAACAAATAATACTAATTTTATTCTATGGGACTGGCATCATTTTTTATATATATTGTCATGAAATGTATTTGTGTCATTGTCATTGTTTGCCAAACATAAAGAAACTATAAATCAAGGTAAAAAATAACTCTGGGAATAGCTTTGTTGCCATGGCTTTTTATGCTACCTTATATTAAACTATGGCATAGATATAGATATATGTCAGAAGCATTAGCAAAACAGCACAAGACATTGATGTCATGTGGTAATAAATGTTTTAGTCACAGTACCAATGACGACAAAAGTCTGGTAAATATTTGGAATAATGAAAATATTTCTGAGAATTCCATAAAGGAAATTTTTGAGTTTATTTATATTACACTATTTTCCCTTTCTTTTTTCTCTTCTATTTTTACTATTCTCTCTTTCCTCTTTTTTACTCTCCTCTCTACCTTCTCTCTTTCATCTTTTTCTCTACTCTCCCCACTTCTCTCTTTCATCTTTTTTATTCTTTTCTCTACCTTCTCTCTTTCATCTTTTTCTCTACTCTCCCCCTTATCACTTTTTTCTTTTTTACTCTTCTCTCTACCTTCTCTCTTTCATCTTTTTCTCTGCTCACCCCTCTTCTCTCTTTCTTCTTTTTTACTCTCCTCTCTACCTTCTCTCTTTCATCTTTTTCTCTACTCTCCCCCTTCTCTTTCTTCTTTTTTCTCTCCTCTCTACCTTCTCTCTTTATCTTTTCTCTACTCTTATCCTGTTTTTTGCATAACACTAGGCTTAACATAATTTTCAAGCCACAAATCAAGAGTGTTTTATAATTTTGATCATAGATTTAATTAACTTGTACCAAAAAAGTGTTTTCATGACACCACACTTCAGAGTTTACACACACAAATTATACATGATAGTTTGGAATAAATTTGGAATACACTACCATACCTTAACATACAGCAGATTAAAGGAAAATGTGTCATTCTAAATCACAAGGCAAAGGTCATATAGAGTAAGAATAATACATGGAACATTTTTGGCACTCAGTTTCTCGCTTCTACCAGTACCCACTATATTAACCTGACCCTGTACAAACTGATTGTTACCTTTTCAGATTACTGAAAAAGATACTGATGAAGAAAACTTTCTCTGATGAAAACCAGATTCAAGTGTTTGTCAAAAACTTCTTTACAAAATCTGCTAAATTTTACTGTTATTGAAGAGTTGTCTGATAATCGGTAACAAGTCACTGCAAATAGTAATGAATATATAATTGAATAAAATGTAATGAAGTTGATAAAGAGAAACAAAACTTATTTATGACTCAAACTAATAGGCAAACCATTCTGCTTTCAAGTATCTTCATTATTAAGCACATTTGTTGCTATTTGATAAACACGTTATTTTGAAATCTATGAAATGCTGATTAACCTTTTCTTTGGTCTGTTATACTTTTTATTACCAAAATATCAAATTTGTTTAATCTTCAAAATTTTAAAATATGAAAACAATCATGATCTATTAAAAGATTAATAGTAACAATGAGACTATTTTCTGATAAGGGAATAGCTAATCAGCATTGTTTGACTGGACAGTAAGGATTACTATTGGTTGAAATTTATAAAATCTTTTCTTACTGTCAGCATCTTGATTATGTCATTATTTTCACCTCAGTTAACATGTGCTATTAATTTTAGTTGTTACCGCTGTTGGAAGTTTTCAAGTGATGTTATTTTTTTATTTAGCAAAGTTCTTTGCAAATGATTCTATGGCTCCAGTAAGGAAAATAAAAATATCTAATATATGTCTAAATGCTGTCAGCTGTCTTTAAAAGCAAATCTATTGGTTTCATAGTTTATCCCTGTCAGAAATTTGAATTATAAAATGATGTTACTGAAAAACAGTTTCTTAATCATCCATCAGATTAAATGTGACAGCCCAAACCCAGAGAGACAAAAGATGTCTTCCAAAAGAAAATCAAAATATGAAGAAACAAGAAAAGTTCATTAGGAACAAAGAAAAGAGTGATGAACTGTTATATAATATTGGTCCTGTTATATAATATCGGTGAATTCAGAACAATCTCATCACAAATGAAGAAGAGACTTAAGGCAACAAAAATGTGGTCCTACTGAAGGATGCTGAGAATACCATGAACTAAACATGTGTGTAACAGGAAAGTTTTAGGGAAAAAGGAAACAAAAATAATCACTTATACTTAAGTATAAAGAAAGAGAAATTTGAAATTTCTAGGGCAGATAATGAGAAAAGAGGGTTTAAAAAGTTTGACCCTCACAGGACATATTGAAGGCAAAAGTAATAGAGGAAAGTGTTGAATAATCTACTTAACAATTAGGTGTAAATGCTTGTCAGAACAAGGATTAGAATTAGCTGGATTTGAACCAAGACTTAACTAGTATTTTACAAGTACAATGAAGTAAGATCAAGCAATATCCTTCACCCAACCCACCAACTATACATATACATTTTGCTACTTGGTGCAAAGATCTAAGCACCCTCTTAATACCTAATCTACTGACAGCAGAACAGAGGTATTTTTCGTAAACAAAGTGGAAACAGGCTCACAATAAAAATACTACCTCGACAGGCTCAAGCAATCGAAGAATTGGTAGTTGGTAGAAAGGATAGTCCTGAATGGTAAAAAAGGTAAGAAAAGGATCTTTTCAAAGAAAAACAAAAGGAATAAATATTCAACAGTACGTATGGAAGAAAATAGATAAGTAGTAAGATTTTCAGAGTACAGACCAGTCAAACTATGAAGACCAAAATTTACTGCTTTTCTTTCATTGTAAACAAAAGCCAGACATTCAATAGAGAAGTGGTCAGCCAGTCAGTGACAGCTAGACAGTCACGAGTGGAATTCAATATATATTGGGTGTGTCCACTCACACATCAGGCAAAATGACTGATCCAAGGCTTATTTATCTGAGTCTCTGTAAGATTCTGTGGTTTAAATACTTTTTGGCAGGACAACAATCTCCATCTGAGGAAGAAGAGAGAAAAATATTTCTTTTGAGTAAGGCAGGATAACAAATGAAATGAAAATAATAATGTACTTATTAAGAGAAAGAAAGAAAGGAAGCACCAAGCAATAAAAAAGCTAAAGGAACACAGTGAGAAAAGAAAGAAAAGAAGAAAGAAAGAAAATAAAGAAAGAAAGAAAGAAAATAAAGAAAGAAAGAAAGAAAATAAAGAAAGAAAGAAAGAAAGAAAATAAAGAAAGAAAGAAAATAAAGAAAGAAAGAAAGAAAGAAAATAAAGAAAGAAAGAAAATAAAGAAAGAAAGAAAGAAAGAAAATAAATAAAGAAAGAAAGAAAGAAAATAAATAAAGAAAGAAAATAAAGAAATAAAGAAAGAAAGAAAATAAAGAAAGAAAGAAAATAAAGAAAGAAAGAAAATAAAGAAAGAAAGAAAGAAAATAAAGAAAGAAAGAAAATAAAGAAAGAAAGAAAATAAAGAAAGAAAGAAAGAAAGAAAATAAATAAAGAAAGAAAGAAAGAAAATAAATAAAGAAAGAAAATAAAGAAATAAAGAAAGAAAGAAAATAAAGAAAAAGAAAATAAAGAAAAAGAAAAAGAAAGAAAAAAGAAAGAAAGAAAGAAAGAAAGAAGCAGAGGTGCTGGAGAGAAGAGTAACACAGAATAAAGTTACCTTTAAAAGCAGAAAGGAGGAAAAAGAAGGAAAAAAAGATTTCCTGAAAGAATGGAAATGGTAATTAGCCATTTCCTTATAAGGAAACATTCAAAAAAAAAAAAAAAAGAAGGAAGTGAAAATACAGTGAAAAGAGGAGTGGGGAGATATTCTTAAAGAATGGAAATGAAATCACTGATGTAGATTGTGAAGAAAAGGAAATTCAATGATGAGAAAGAAAAAGGTAGTCAAATGGTTTTCATGAGTCTTGTAATCCATTAGGACTGCAGCCATAGCAACAGTGAATGTTTCTAGGGCAAAATATCTTGACTGAGCCAATTCCTCTTCAGGTTGGCTTTGAATTAAGAGTTTTCTTTCTCTTAAGTTTGTAACTACCTAAGCTCATCCTACATTGCTATTTTTCTCACAACTCAGGACAAAAGAGATATATTCATGCCTTTCTCAAAGAAATGTCAAAGTGAATGTAAGGTGAGGCTGGAGTATGAACTGGGCTTTCCAGGACCATTTCTAAGCTATGTCTATTAGACTATCCATACAATCATTAAATGCTTATATCAAGAGGGGAAAAAGAAACAGCTATAGTTAGTTTAGAACAAAGAGAAAACCAGTTATATTATAATTTGGTCTACTTGACATGTTGAGATAAACAGGTCAGATGACCCACCCATTTGTTTATGCTGAGACCAGCTAATCCCTGAAATGTAATGGACAGGGCTTACTTGTCACTTTTTCCCTTAGATCTTTGCCTTCAATTATATGAATTATACATAGATTTTGAGATATTAGAATGGGAGTCTGATTTAAAAGAAATTGCCTACATTTATTTCACCTTTTGATTTATACAATGTTACATGTAGAAGCCAATTTTCTCTGTTTCATTCCTATCTTGATTAAACAATGATAAAAAAAATGTCGATACTTTGATCAGCAACCACCAGATTATAAACATTATTGCCATAGAAGGAGCAACACCAAGTAAACAGGCAGTGAAATAGTTAAATGAGCAAAGAGTTAGCATCAGAGAGCTGCACTATTAATTGAGAATATGCAACAAAAAGACAAAGTCCATTTTATTCCATTCATTATCTTCTTTCTACACAGAAAAAGGACCCATTTCCTTTCTTCATGAAAGTAATAAACCTCAGGGACGAGTGATAACAATAAGCTTCTTTTGTGACACGGCTCTCTATATAATGACCTTTTATCTTTAATATCTGTAAATGATGTATTGCCATGAATGTTCTTGAGAGTAGTGTCCTGTTTCTTTCCCTTAGGCTGTTTGCCATATGATGGCTACAGAGGAAAGTCTGCACTATTATTTTAACCATATCTGGAAGGGAATGAAATAGATTTCTGTTTGTTCTAAAAATGAAGCAAGGAAGCAATCATAAGAGAATTTGAAGTCCTACCATTATTGGCATCCATAATATTAACATTAGATATGCAATCTTCATAGCAGATATAGAACGGAAACTACAGGAACTCCTTCAAATCTAGTAAAAGAAAGTGATATGAAAGGCCTAATTATCAAATGTATGAAGAGAGAATGCATAATTATCAAAAAAAGAAATAACCCAACATTCAAATTAACTGAAGACAATAGAAACAGAGGAATGCAGTGTATCACCTATGTAACAAGCTTGTGTAAATGGCTGGCAGAGCAGGAATTAGGACATATAGCAAAAAGACAAACTATATTTAGAGCTACAATGGACAAGAAGTTGTGGAGAGCCCTGATTACCCAAAATCTAAAGGGATATGGCACAAAGCAAAAGATTAGCATGAAGTGAATACAACAGCTTTGTCCAGAATTTGAACTTGCTGATGATCATTTATTTCCTAATTACTAGCTGTTAAGCCAGGATGTGTGGGCCGTATTAATTGTTATCAGTGCAAAATATGAAATCAGTGAGCTGAGTTCAAATTCTGGTCTAGTCTGTTGCTTTCATTTTCGCGCTAGTCTCTACACTAAAAGAAGGCCTGCTCTAAAGTGAACCTGCACTACTACCTTTCACAAGAAGGCATGATATTTCATGCATATTAAATAAAAGCAATCTGTGGAGAGTCATTATCACCTATATCCTAAAAGGACAGGGCATTAAAGAAAAAAAAATACATTAGGTTATTCATGTATGTATTATACATGAATAACCTAATGTATTTTTTTTTACTAGAAGAAACAAAGATGAATGAAAATTATTTGCCATCATTGCTAGTACATATGTAGTAGAAGCAAAATGCAGCATGAGCAGCCTAACACTACTGATAATGGTACCTGTTCCTATCAAAGCGACAAAAGTTAGTGTGTTGTCTCTGCAGAAAGAAAGCAAATGGCTATCCTGCCCGAACAGAGTTTGTGCAAACTCCAGGACAAAGAAAGAAAGTATCTATCAACTTCCTCATGAAATAGTCAGGATGATGAGCTGAGCAGTGTTAGCTATGCAAACGATTCCATTTGCTAGCCAACTGCTAATGTTTTGAGCTTTATAAAAGCAACTACATTTTCTGAGAAGCAGCATGTAGGTAAGAGCATTGTGCTGAACATATAATGTGATTGCCATGCATTACTGAAGATTTCTGTCCATTTTACCTGGCATCATCAGAAAATTGTTTGCCCTTGTTTATGTTTCTGGTGTCTTGACTATATTTGTCTCTTTCTTATATGTCGTGTTCCTTTATCGAAGTCTTGTTTGTGCCTTGCTTGTCGTCATCCAGTGCTGCTGATTATTCATACAACCCTCTTGCGTTGTGACATTCTTCTTTGCTGCTAGATACCCAACTGAGAAGAAGAAAATCCATCAACAAATCATATAATAAAGAAGTATTATTTAGAACTATTTACTACTAGCAATACCTATAAAAAATTTCTTGATTTTCCTATTTGAATTTTCTGATGTCATAATTTTTAATAAGTAAATAAGCTCATTTGCACTGCAAAGTACCTGTAGAAATTTCCCTGTTGTTCTGTTAAATATTTAGGCTTAACTTTAACTAAATATTGCAATAAAAATCATAAATATTAATGTAGATCATATTTAAAGAATTAAGAGGGTACAAATAAAAAATATTTTAAATTGTCAATTTTCTTGATTTCACTGAAGCAGACATTAAACTCATTAGTATTATCACCTCCTCTATCTTCTCTTTTTTCTCACTGAAACCAAACAATGTCTCGTCCATCTTTCTTCATGATCAAAGTAGAATAGACGATTATTTATGATGTATTGGCAGGTTGTAACATATATGTTAATGTTGATTGCCAGCATATAACATATAACAAAGACGTCTATTTTATAATTATTGAACATGATTGTAATGCTATTCTTCAGATCTGTATTTACAGTAAACAGAGTAACAAACATCTTTTTGGGGCTTGCAAATCTTTTACTTACTCATAAAAACCTTCTGCTATCTCTAAGCTTTTCTCTTTATGTTTATATGGCAAAAGATAATAAATCACAGCATCCTATGAATAATATTACTAAGTTTGACATCTTGGCTTTGTTTTTAAACCATTCATATGTTTTATGATTATCAAATGACAGGGTGTTAACTATAGGTTTCAAACAGTAATATGCCATTCCATAATATAGAAAATGTTAAAACCAATTCAATATTCTAAGAATTCTTTCTTAAAGATATTTTTTTGTTTGCAACCATTATAAAAAGAAGGTTTATATAAGTTAAAAGCTCAAAAGACATTTTTTTTCTTTTAAATATCCTCTTGTCAGGGATATTTTCTTATAATTCTATTTATTTCTTTCTTAAAATATCTTTGAATAATACTTGTAAACTATTATTATGACTTTTCTTATTTTACTTGAATATAAGCCTATCTGAATTACAACTAGTAGGATATGACTTCTTCAGTAACAGCCTATAAGTAGCAAAGTAACTTTGACAATAACATACTGAAAACAAAGTCTCTTTCTTGACTAAACTTATCTTAAATTGTCTTCATTTAAACTGATATCACCATTTAGAGTTCAAATGTTAAAATTCAATTCATAGTTTACAGAAGAATTTTAATGATATCAATATAGAACAGTATCTGGTCTTATATCAAATACCTGTATTGTGGCTTAAAAAGTTACATATTTCTAGTGATTGATGTTTAAGCATACAGCATATTTTTAAAATCAATGGTTAAAATTGTTTTGAGTGAGGGAAAACATGAGGTTCTTGGCAAAGATCATCCTTCTTTGAAAATTGTGGAGTATTGCTACAGAATCACAAAGAAAGAACTGTACCAAATAACAGAAAAAACATCAGCTGAGGACTACTGACAGCAGCAATGACTAAAATGGATAGCACATGTAATTCAAAGAGAAAATAATGATATATATTAAGATGTTAACATTCCACAGTACTTCAAATAAAACTTAGGGAGGAAACCTCCATCAGTGTTGGAAAGCACAATAAGAGTTACTGGACTTGAGAAACTTATTTTCCTGAAAGATTGTTCTAAGAGAAATAATTTATAAATTTCAATTCAAAGCAGTACTGGATGCTCAGTCAATGAATGCCAAATGTTTCCTTGTAGGGAAACAGCTAATATTACCATTCTTCTTCTATATTGCATGTCCCTTCAAGATGTTGCCAGTATCCTGTCCTTTGTAGCTCTTAATAAATTTTGTCTTTATTACCTCTCCTAAACTTTTCTCTGCCATCCATTTACTCAATCTCGCTAAGTAGGTTATGCATTATTTTTCTCTGACCCTGTTGCCTTCAGTCTGTCTTTTGAGTATCAGATTTTTCTGTTCCTCTTTTCTCATTACATGACATAAAAGTTTTCACTATCTCTTCTTGATGTCAAATATAAGTATCCTTATTGTTCTGATTTTCTCTAAAACTTCATCGCTGCTCACAAGGTATCCTCAGAATCCTTCTGTAGAAGCACATTTCTGATGTTTCAAAACTTTTCTTCATCTCTGGGGGGATTTTATCATAATTAAAACAGGTATTTTGAATGCTATAAACTTTATACAATAAAACAATCTTTCTGTCCGCTGTCACTTAGGAAATATCTCAAGATGACACACCTCATGAAACTAGTCTCATCATAAACAAAAAGTGAAAAAAATATTAATTTTTAGAAGAAAATTTTTATAAAATCTAAAAAGCAAAAGAGACTTATAA
This sequence comes from Acanthosepion lycidas, assembly GCA_963932145.1. Lineage (NCBI taxonomy): Eukaryota > Metazoa > Mollusca > Cephalopoda > Sepiida > Sepiidae > Acanthosepion > Acanthosepion lycidas. The sequence goes on along the minus strand of OZ010571.1, from coordinate 129,786,249 downwards.
AAGAAAGGAATAGAAAGATGCTATTATTTTTTTTTAAAGTCTTCTCTATTGAGAGTGAACAATAATAAATACAGAGCAATCTTGGTTCTCATATGTCAAACAAATTGGTTTTCAAAATGAAAATCTGAGATGAAAATGCCTTGGTTATTGAACTAAATTTCAGTTCTCAAACAACATTGCTGAACCAAGTTAACTTGAACAGAACCATTTCTGAGTCAACCACTATGTTGTATACATTTATGTGTTGTGCTATTCTTTTTCCAATTTTATTGTAAGGTGCCTTTTTCACTCTTCATTAGCGCTTAGTAATGGCTCCAAAGAAAATTAGCAGTGATACAGGTAAAGGAAAAAGAAAATTTGAGAGAAAAACAATTTAAGTAAAGAAAGAAATCATCACAAAACATGAAAATGGTGTTTGTGTGTCAGATCTCACTGTGCAGTATGGTATGCCTAAATAAACAATATCTACTATTCTAAAAACTAAGGAAATGATGTTGCAAAAGGAGTGACTGTTATTAGTGACCAAAGACTTTGGCTAAGGAAATGTCTTCTGAGGAGGAGGAAGGAAAAGGTAATGTCTCAAGTTCTTTAATCAAAGAAATTTGTGCTAAATGATGTGACATGCAAAGATTTGTTGAAAAATATCATCCTGATACAGTGATAGCAAATAGGGAAATAAACCTTTTCAATGAACTGAGACAAAAACAAATAACATTGGACATGTTTTTACTGAAAGAAAAAAGAAAAGAAACCCCAGAGAAAGATTTACCTAAATATATAATGTAAGCAAGTAAATAAGCATACATCTGGTGCTTGGAAACGAATTAATCTCTTTTACCTTAATTGTAATGGGAAAATGATTTGGTTCTTGAATAATTTGGTTTTAGAACAGACTTTCAGAATTATGGCTGAGAACTGAGGTTGCTCTGTACTTTAATCTTCTTTTGGGTAGATATTCATGGAAACTTCCATTGAGTGGCAATATCTTTTATTATAGAACAGAATAAAGAGATTCTACCTTTCTTCATGAGATATTGGATTTGTTTTAAAAATTCAATTCATCACTTCATACATTCTGGTAGTCTAGAAAAGAAGAAAAACTTAATTCATTTCTGCTAACCATTTTTATTAGTATTAGTCCCTGTAGCCATATTTTCATCATGAAATGAATTATAAAATAAAAGGAAAGTCTTCAAAAACAATGTTAAATACATTTTTTGTGTTCTTGCTTTAAGTTATTATTAACTCGTCAGTTATTTTCCACCCTCCAATCTCTCTCCCACAGGGGGAATGTGGCAAACCTCTCACTGCTCTATTGCTACCACCATGAAAAGTGCTCAGACAAACTACATTACTTGGTGCAACCAGATCTAACCTTCAGGGTTAGGACCTGCCATGTCACTTACATATTAGCAAACCACCCACTTTCCCTGTGTCTTCTATCAGCAAGAATTAAACTTCTTCCTGTGAACAACTGCCCTGTAGAACAGACTTCCAAGAGGATTTTCCCCAATCTTAACCTGTTCAAGTCTAGAGTTAACAATTATCTTCCCCTCGAGTCCATATCCTAACCTCTTCCTAAAGTAACCCTCAACCAAAAAGACAATCCTTTAAATGATCTTATAAATTGGTGCTACACAATCATAAATAACTATTAAATAACAAAAAACATATCAGCAGCAGCAACAACTAAAATGGATAACACATGTAATTAGATGGTTAACAATATACATGTCATGTAAACTTTCCACACTACCTCAAACAAAAGGTTAGTAAAGCAACACCTACCATTACTAACTAGAAAGAGTGATAAAAATGGACTTCAGATGTTTATTTTCCTGAAAAACTGTTTTAAGAGAAAAATTTTATAAATTTCAACCTATGGTAATACTAACTTTGTTCAATGAACTTTACTTTAATGTTTAGTGTATGAAAATGGCTAATCTTAACATTACCATAAAGTTTCAAATGAGGCCCAGTTGGGAATAAATTCAAACTTTGTAAAGTGGAGTACTCTGTCTCTCAGCGTATCTAGATATGTCTACCAAATTGCATTGGCAGCCTCATTCTTCAAATTTAAAGAAGGAAACAACCTTATCATCAAATGATGTTCCCTCATTACTCCCACTCATGAACAGATATGCACAGTGCATCAACTTTTCAGGGACATGCCCTTCTGGTTACCTAACAAGCAAATCTATAGTACTGAACACAATATTTACTGTCACTTATCTTAATTCACCAAAACAAACATATCTAATCAATTAAAATCAGAAGCCATTGTTATTGTAGTTCTTCATTTTTCACATCTGTAGTATCTGGTGATAGCCAAGTAATAATATTTTTTTAATACTGCAGCATTCTTCATACTAGTTTTTAATATCATCATCTGGATGATGTCTTCTGTTCTTTACATTGCCAGTTCTTCCAATCTTTTTGAAAGGATTTTCAGAACTCTTAAGCACTTTTGTAATGAAAGAAACAATTGCCATCTTCATATTTTACAAATGGTTCCATTTCCTGGTAGATATATTCCTTGGCTTTATCTTTTTTTTTCACTCTCATTCAACTCCCTGACTAATCTTCTCTTCTTCCTTTTATGATGACCCAATCTGGTCCTTTGTCTTAGAAGGCATAATTCACTTAAAATTTTGAATTCTTAAATAATTTACTTTTTCTTTTCTTCAAGAGAGTTTCTGATTGCAAAATGCTACTGTTTGCACAATTCCAAATAGATTACCATTCCTACTCTGCCTTGTTTGTTTTATGTCTTCTTAGCAAATTTGTTGCAGTCACTAATATGATTGAATCATTACTACATAAAATTTCAAATGGATATTTAATGACTTTAATTGATCACTCTATTTTTAATTATCTAAAAAAATTATTTTACTTGAACTTTCTGTTCTTTAACTCTGTGCTAAAGTCTTTGCAATTGTTCCTAGTACTCCATTGATTATAGGTCCAACTCATTTTCATGTTCCACATTTTCTCTTCAATATCTCCAGTGAAACCACATCATCCAATATTTCCCAGAGTTATTATAGCCAAATGTCTTGATCCATAGTGTGTACCATCAGTTTAATAACCTGATGGTACACACTATGGATCAAGACTGTCATCTTCTAATTCCAACATTTTTCTTAGTAGTTTACTTAATTCAACAGTTATTCATTTTCACACTAAAGTAGACTTTTTTCCTATGTTCCAATTCTAAGGTCTTTTTACAAAGGTCTTTGGTACACATCCAAGAACTCTAATGATAATGAGTATAATTCTTATCTTCAGATTCTATAATTTTTAAACTTTCTTCTGCAATGTCCAAATATTTCTCCTGCTTTTCATTTTCTATGCCCACCATCGTCAAAATTATTACATTTGGTGACTATTTATTTCTTATTTTGATCTGATTACTTGGCTTGAACTGGGCTATTCAGTTAAAATAAAGAATTAAATTATTTTCTCTATTCTTCAGAACAGTTTCTTGTGGAACCATCCGCATAGATTCAAGTCATTTGTCTAAATTCCAATAAATCTTTCTTCCTACTCAGTTATATCTCCTAAGCTAATTGGTTACATGCATTTACAATATGATTTATTGCTGATTATATTATTAGATAAAACAAAATATCACTTTAAATGGTAAACATTACAAATAATTTTCTCCCATGTCCACAGTTCAATCATATTCTAATGAATTACAATCTCTTCATATATTTCTAAAATATGACTATTTCTATAAAAAGTTTTTCTTTCAAACTTTTAATTATTTACTCAATGTTTAACTTTTTTTCCTATTTAGCCATGTAATTTTAATCTTTTTAATTCTATGCTTTTTTGTCAGTTTCATCTTTAATCCCCACTTTTTTCCAATGTTTTCTCTCTTTCTGTACCTTCTCTCTCTTCATTATGTTCTCCGGCATTTTTCTCTTTCCAACCTTTTTTATTTATTAAGCAAAACTTAGTACAGAAATAGTGGGAAGGGAGACACAGAAGAGTGTGTTACACCAATATTCCATATACAGAGAGCATGCCTTAAAATTCAGTTCTGATTACCAAGGTTTCAACTAAGCTGAAGCACTCACATTTGGAGCCAATGGAAGGTATGCTAGTATTTTATCTACAAGTCAGGCCATCTTTTAGTGTGATTATCTTGCTGATTTCAAAATTTTGAAAACTCAAGGTCCTATCCTATAAAGTAAAAAACCTCTATTTTTAGTATTTAGTTTTTAGTCACTAGTTAATTACAATTCTGAATCACAAGCCACTTTTCACCTTTAAAAATCAGTTATTTTGGATTAAATCTATTTAAATTATAATACAGAATACCAATCTGTGCACAATAATTGTTTTTATATAGCTGTACAATAGATGTTTTTTTGCTACAAGATTCAAACTTTCAGGTTCAATATTTGCTATGTTAATTTTCAAGTCATGTTCATCATTCAATCAAGGGATCCATCTTAGAGTTTCAGCTGAAGTGACTTCATTCTCAATGGATCTTCTATGCAATCTGGCAATGGGCTTATTGTTGAGCTCAGTTACCCTAATTTTAAATTCATAGTATTAATATATTCAACTTCATACCATTGACATTGTTTGACAGAAACCCCAAGTGTCCTTAAACCTGCAGTTCTGAAATCATTGATTTATACTACTGTCTTTATCAAAAGTTTTCTCCATTTTCTACTGTTTCAGTTTGTTTTTCTTTATCTTTTTATTCACTCATTCTGTTTATATCTTCTTCATTACTTTTATCTCTTACATTCCTTTTTCTTCAATCTTTTATACTTTCTTTCATTTCTCTTTTAATACAAACAACTTCAAGCTATGAGACCAATGTTTACAACACAGAAACAATTTGTAGCTCTATGTATTGGTGCTCTATAAATTTGCTATATATTAAAATCCATTAAACTAGTTGCTTTGATGCAGTTTAATACAGAGAAAGGCCATGAATAATATATTTACAAGCAAACAATAAAAAGTAGCATTTTATACACTAATCATGCATGGAAATGCTACACAGCAATTGGTTTTGATATGATTTTTCTCAAATACTTTTGTAGAATTTTTGTTCGTAATCTGATTTTCTTTATTTTGTGCTATTAGGAAAAATAATTAAGTTCAGTTAAATGAAAAATGGCTTCCATAATTCTACATGTTAATGAAAAAGAAATCTCTTGCTTAAACTGAATTAATTTGATAAAAATATTCTTCATGCAATTCTCGTTTTATAAAAATATTTTGAATATTTTTGTTAAGGAAATAGTTGAGTCAGTTTTGGTGATTCTCTTTTTCTATGTGCTGTTTCCCTTCAGGACAAGGCAAACATGGCTCTCCATAATTTCCTGTCCTTTGTAGCTATAAATAAATTTTGTCTTTGTGCCATCACTCCCAAGTACTGCTCTGCCATCATTTTACTCAAGCATCCCAGGTAGGTTATGCATTGTTTTTCTCTGTCTTGCCTTTAATATGTCCTGTGGGTATCAAATTTTCCAGAGTCTCTTTCCTCAATTTATGCCTTAACAATTCCACCGGTCTCTTCCTGATGTTAAGTATAAGTGTTCTTTTTATTACCATTATCTCTAAAAGTTTGTTGTTGTTCACATGTTCAGTCCATGGTATCCTCAGCATCCTTCTGTAGAACCACATTTTTAGTGCTTCAAGTAAATAATAAAAATTATGTAGGAACATGTATATCTGCACACACACACACACACTTTTTTCCTTTTTTTTCTTATCCATTTGTTAAAATATAAAATATTTGTAGATGATGAAAATGCTGCCATTAAAAAATGACCTATATTGAATGAATATTAGTAAACCATACAAATATAAAAATCAAGTTTTAAGAAGTTTGCCCTTTTATGTAAATTTAATTATTTGATACACATACCGAGTGTAAAATTGTCCAAATCGTTTAACAGCATAATTGTCCACAAAATGTTTAAATTTAAAAACCACTAAACTAATTTACTTTTTTTTATCAGGTTTTCAGATAAGATGTTTAGCCATCTTGTCACCATTTATGGTAAGAATCATTGAAAAATCCTTTGATTTATTCAATTAGAAAGAGAACAGGCTAAAAATATTGTGTGTCACAACCACTGTCTTTCCAACTAAGCAATGGTGACAGGAAAAAGATCATTCAGGCCTTCAGTAATGGTACCAACATTCATACTCTGGTTTCCACCTTCAAAGCCATTCAAGAACCATCAAGTAAATGGTGAATATTTTAAAAAAGAGGGAACAGTACAGAGGAAAACTGGATCAGGAAGTCAAAACATGAAGAGAGATCATCATTTCAACTTAGAGCTAAAGAAATCAATTAGAAAAGATCCAACTCAATCTATAAGGTTTTAGGCATATGAGCAAGGAGTTTCAGCTATGACAATCTAAATAGCTGTGAAAAAAAGACTTGAAAATGAAATTATATGTGAAACCTTTGAAGCACCTTGGGCAGAAAGTTAGGTTAGAGAGGATTACGATCATCTTGAATAAGATGGAAAATGATCCTGGAATAATATATATATATTTGGACTTTAATTCAATCCTTCATGAGATTCCAATCCTTAGCTATGATTAATTAATGATGAACATGTCATTTTCATTTAAAATTGATTTCATCACGATTATTCTGTTAAGCTTGGAGAATAATTATACATTCTTGTTGTTCCAATGGTGTTATAAAAACCTCAGGAAATTCCTGTAAGATATTTTAACCATTTCTAAGATACAACAGTTCAAAGTTTAATCTAGCAATTGAACAAGTTTACTGCTGCAGATGGTATATATATTTCCAAAGAACTAATAGTTTTATGAACATAATCTTTAGGCCATTAAGCAGAGTGTTGCCCCTCATGTTGATCTCAATGCCCAGTTTTGTATTTATTTTTGCATATACTCTATGCTTAATATTGATCACTTTTACCCATAAATATAGCAACCTAAAAACTATATATATATATATATATATATATATATATATATATATATATGCCATCATGTTTTGTTTGTGTGTGTGTGTGCACATATATAGATATCTATGATTATACACATGCTGATGCTAATATATTAAACATATGTATTTGCATATTCTTTTAAGATTTTACAAAAATTTCTATGGCACAATTCCCAAGGAAATCTTTAAATATTTATTTTCTTCTGAAATCTCTTATAAAAAATATGTTTAATCAATAGACATTTTTTAAAATTCCTTTTTTTTTTTTTTTTTTGCAAAATTATTTTTGCATTTAAAAGATTAACATTTACCATTTTATAGAATCATGTTTTTACCTTTCTTTAGTCAGGAAACTTGCTTTTACCTATTGTTTAACTTTGAGCAGTTTAACAATAAAAATCATATCAAGTACCAAAGTTTTTCTAACTGTTTTTGTAAATGTTTTAAACAAATTACTTATATAATATCTCTCTGGGTCATTCCATCTAAAAAATCCCAAAACAGAATCCATCAACTGAGACTATGTATTCTCAGATAATATAGAAGTACCCCATTTTTTTTTATTGTAGATATGGTAAAATGATTTGCACAAGTGATCACTTAATCACTGTGAACAAACATAGCATAGCATTTATTGTCAAGATATTTGACAATGGTGCAGAATTCAAGGAAAAAGGGATTCATGCCTTTTACAAAATTATTAATGCTGAACCAACAATAGAAGCAAAAATTTGAACTGATAATCAATCGCATGATAATAACCATTACATTGCTAGGTTCCTTACTATATATATATATATATATATATATATATATATATATATATATTTTGTTTCTTGGCATTTAATGCAACTCTGAGTTCTGTGTGCATAGTAGCTACTGTCAGGTACAAATTAAAACCATTGTAATACATCAATATTTAGATTTGACTGGAAAGGAAGTCCATTTACTTATATGTGTGGAGGATAAATAAATTACTAGAAAATGAATTGATTTAAAATTTATCTATCTAAATAAAAATAAAATAAAAAAAAGATAACAATACTAATAAAAATGATGATATTAAAATAATATAAATAAATATATCATATATATGAGGAGAGGTGGCAATTATGGAGTTCAGTCTGGTTTAACATTTTCCAATAGATATTTTATTTTTACAAGGACATGTGACCATTAATTCACTTCTTTTTATTCGATAAATTCTGTTATGTAATATACATTTTTCCCAAAAGTAATTATATATATATATGTATATATATAGAAAAGGCAATTAATGAAGTAAAATTTTATATACATTGCCACTATATTTGAAATTATATAAGATATTATAATTTGAGAATCAGAAAAAAAATGAATTCAGTGTTTATGTATTTCAGCAAAATTTATAGAAATGAAAACTTAATCAAACTTAATTGTTTTTCAATTGTATAATTTGTAATTCATAAACGTAATGGTTTTTCAATTGCACATTTTGTAATTTTTATTTTCATTTCTATCTTTGATTGTATGTATATATATATATATATATATATATATATATATATATACACATTGTATTTATTATATTATTATTTATATTAGTTTCTGTTGTATTTATTTTATTATATTAGTATGAAAGTCACAAAGTAAATATTTATTAAAATGTTAACAATTACCCATTAATTAATAATAATTATTAAGTATGAATAATATGGAAAAAATAATAACTAAACAATAGCAATTACAGAATCTGCAAAATAGCAACAATAATTGTAATTGTCAAAATAAAAACAACTGCTCCCTTAATAATAACTGTTTAACTAATAATATATAAAGCAACTGCATCAAATAACATTAACATGGAAGAAAAAAATTATATAGGAGCAACTGAAAGCATTTTTAAGGGAAAATATAATAATCATCGAATGTCATTTAAAATAGATATGCAAATAACACAACATTAACAAAATAAATATGGAGTCAAAAAGAAAAAATGTATCAACTAAAATTAAATTGGAAATTGTAAAAGTTCACACAAATAATATTAATAATAGAAAATGTAGAGTGTGTTTAGAAGAAAAAATTTACATAATAAATTTCAATAATCAAATTAAATTATTAAACAAGAGAAATTAATTAATGGGTAAATGCAGCCATTTTAATAAATATTTACTTTGCAGCTTACATACCAATATAATAAATACAACAGAAACTAATATAAATTAAATAATAATATAACATAATAAACACAATACAACACATACATATATATAAAAACAATCATATATACATACATACAAACAAAAATAACAATGAAAGATGAAAATTAAAAAATATACATTTGAAAAATAATTGTGTTTCTTAAGACACAAGCACGTGTAAAAATATAAACATTACATGCATCTATAACAGAGTTTAAAAAAAAGACACAAATATGAGAATTAAAAAAAAACAAAAACAAAATGGATATTCATTACAATTGGAAATATTTAATATGCAGATTAACCCCTTGAAAAGTAGACATATTACCATGAAACTGAGTCAGGGACAATTATAGTTAAGTAATTCTTTTGTATATATAAAAAATAATATTATCAATGCTATATATAAAAATATCTGCTTCACTTATTGAATCAGAAGTAATATAAGTTCACAATACTTAACTTATTGGATAAATACTGTCAGCACATTATTGGCAGCAAATCTGTTTGCTTTCATAAATGTTGAATTATAAAATTTTATGTATATCAATAGGTTGCATTATTATTATTATTACTTTATGATAAATACAAGATAATCAGGGTTATTAATCAGTTGCCATATTTGCATGTGAAAGGCTGGAAAACTGAACAAACAAAAATTATAAGATTAGAAAAGTGAAAAAACAAAAACTAATACTCAATAAATTTTGTCCATTTCTCATTTCCTGGATGGAGCACAAAGATGAAGAGAAAAAAAGAAATATAAATTTGACCAGTTCTTTCTCATAATCATTTCTGTTTCTGTGATCACTTTGAATGAATTGCATTTGTCCATTTCACAAGTCATTTAATTAAGTGAAGACAGTTTTATAAACACCTACACACACCTCTACATATGGAATTACGAGTTGACAGGTGAAAGTCTGCTGTGCAAACAAAAATTCCTCATCCATGACCCATGCATAAAACTAATTCAATCATTTTGTCTGCTCTTTTGTGACTCCATTACTGCACTGAAAACAGTGACTTTCTGCTGGCAACAGAGGAAGCCAACATTGCAGCAAAGCCATTGGCAAAAGGTTAAATGTCCAACTCACTTTTAAACTTGGAAAATCTGCAGACAAAGTGAATGTGAAATGTTAAGGAATATGAGTTGCATTTATTTTTTTCTCATTAATAATTCCTGTCTTGAACTTGATAAATGGTCATGAAATAGGAATTAAGGTAATACTTATAAAGATAAATTTTATAGAAGAATGTTTTTAATGTCTTTGAATAGGTTTGTCTACAAATAATATATTTTAAATACATCCTCTAGTTGAAAGTGTAGTGGTCACTACTTCTCACTCAACTAAAATTTGTAGCAACCAAAATTTTCACAAGCAAATGACAAACAGCCATTTTTTGCTTAGTGTAAACAAAGTATATACACAAAAAATTACATTTCTTTCAACCCTGTGAGTGTGTTTATGTGTGCAAAAACAAAAAAGAGGAAAAAGAAATAATTTTTGAAACCACACATTATATATTGATACCACATGACCCTTGATGTCTAAGGGAGATAATTCAATTTTTGCCACACTTATTTATTTATGTTCTTGTTTATTGTATTTTATTTATTCTCATTTAATCCCTGTAAAAGTTAATGAAAATATATTTCCTTTATGATTTGGTAGATTAAGATTTATAATGGGAAATTTTATAAAAGAATATTTATATATTATTTTTTAGAAATATATCATACTGCTGTGTTGGGACTTAGAAAATACACAAAAATAAATAAAAATACATTTTCAACTTCTCTCTACAACAACAGTTTCATCAAGTCTAAAAATAAACATGTAAAAACAGACTGTGTCACTACATGCTTATATTGGAGGTCTTGGTTTAATGGATTTTGGAACCCTCTTCCACAGCGAAAGATATATGGGTCCTTGGTTTAATGGCTTTTGAAACCCTCTTCCACAGCCAAAGATATATGGGTCCTTGCTTTAATGGCTTTTGAAACCCTCTTCCACAGCCAAAGCTATATGGGTCCTTGCTTTAATGGCTTTTGAAACCCTCTTCCACAGCCAAAGATATATGGGTCCTTGCTTTAATGGCTTTTGAAACCCTCTTCCACAGCCAAAGCTATATGGGTCCTTGCTTTAATGGCTTTTGAAACCTTCTTCCACAGCCAAAGATATATGGGTCCTTGGTTTAATGGCTTTTGAAACCCTCTTCCACAGCCAAAGATATATGGGTCCTTGCTTTAATGGCTTTTGAAACCCTCTTCCACAGCCAAAGCTATATGGGTCCTTGCTTTAATGGCTTTTGAAACCCTCTTCCACAGCCAAAGATATATGGGTCCTTGCTTTAATGGCTTTTGAAACCCTCTTCCACAGCCAAAGCTATATGGGTCCTTGCTTTAATGGCTTTTGAAACCCTCTTCCACAGCCAAAGATATATGGGTCCTTGCTTTAATGGCTTCCAAATCAATTTTAATAGAAATAGAATGAAAAATATGAATCTATTAAAATAAGACTAATAGTATTTTTCATAAACTCTTTTTTATTTGAAACATGTTTTGCAGTAGATTGGATGTCACTTTATCCAGGAAAATAAGATATATATTTTTTTTTTGCCTACTTCATTCTACTTAAATATATTGTACTTCAAGAATATTGATAAAATCTCAAAGAATTTATTGAAGAATCTTTAAATAGAAATTTTAACAATAAAAATATGTAAAACACACATATGGTAAATCTTGAATTCTTATAAACAAGCATTTTGAGTGCATGATTTACTTAAAGCAAGAGAGCCAGAACTTGTGTAAATGGATAGCAGAAATTGTGAGGAACTGGAATGAGACAAACATTACTTAGAATTCAAATGGTGAGAAATTTTAGAGAGTCGTCATCGTTCGCACCCTAAAGCAATATGGCACATAAAAAACTTTTGTCATCTTTCCTCATGCTAAACAACAAAATATTAAATACACATTTAAGATAATTTTTGTATGAAAAATCATCAAATTCTAAACAAGCAACACTAAGACAAATCCTTTTTAGTTTCTTATCTAATTTTCTCTCTTCTTTAACAGAAGAGTGTTCTTTAATGTTTGTAAACCATAACCAACTACATTGCTGACTGAAGGAAGCAGAGAGTAACATATGTCTATGAATATCTGAGTGCATATTCTTCCTCTCATGCAGTATTTCTTAACTCGTGCGTCTGGGCACACTAATGCACACTAAAAGGTAGCCTGGTGGGCTCCAAGTTAACAGAAGGGTAATTTATTAATTATTTTTATATCTAAAAAAACTTTATTATTAAAAAGCTTCAGACATCAAGCACATGGTTTACATGTCTAAGTCAAGTCTTTGTCATTTGATATTTTAAACTGGATGCTAAGTTCCTTAATCTTTAAGAAGGAGTGGATAATCTTTACCCCTTTTGTCCTCCTTGATGGATTTAACTCCGTCATTATGAGTCTCTCTTAAAAGAAAAAGAGTGGATTCTTCATAAATCCATTTAAATGAAAATTCTGCCACTTAAATATAGAGTGTAATGTCTTAAAAATAACTGCTTATTTCAGGAGACTACTTTATTAATTTCAAATTTCACGAATTATTATTCTTTATTCAAATTTAAAGTGTGCCCCAGAGTTTTAGTTATTCTACAAGCACACCTTGAAATAAAAATGGTTGAGAAATGCTGCTCTGGTGTGATGGTTAACAAGCATATCTTGCAAATCAATTTGCAGATGTAAAGAGTTTGCCTTTCATTGAGTATTCAGTAACTACAGCCTGTCTGAAGTTATCATGCAAATGAAATAAACCTCAATAACTCAAAAAGTTCTGAACAAAATATTTATCAAATTTAAACTCATCCATTTCCACCCTTAGTAAAATATTTAATTAAATTTTCTGCCATTTTTAATGGTTAGTTTTTGAGATATTTGAAATTTACAAATATGGAATGACTGAAGTTATTATGCAGATTAAATTAATATTAGCTTAAGACCTCTGAAATCTAATAAAAACTATTTTATATTTTTGTCCATAATATATGTTGAAACATGGGTAAAGGAAAGGATTTACCAACTGCTGAAAAACAGAAAATAACAATGTTATTGAATGAAGGAATGTCTACATTGGAGATATCAAAGGAGCTTTGCAGAGATCACTGAACAATAAAGAAGCCAGTTGAAAATATAAGTAACTTGAGAACTGTAAGCAAAGGAAAAAGCTTTAAGAACTTGCTTCCTCAAGATGAATATAAACTAAAGTGAGTTATAGTGAAACAACCACTTTTGAACAGTTCTCAGATCTTTGAAGAGGCTGGAATTGAAGGAGTCTAGAAAGACAAAAGGTGTACAATACTTTGTGAATTAAGATCTGTAAAAAAAAAAATCTCCTAGGCAACTTCCCCTCTTACTAAAGGAAATATTTTAAAGCATCATAATTGGGCCAAGAAATACATCAAAATTGACTTTTCTAAAGTAATTTTCATGGATGAATCTCTAGTGATATTTGATGGATCTGATAGATGGGCCAAATGATGGATTTTATCCAGTTTAGATGTGCCTGTGGCTAAAAGAAGGTAACAAGGAAATGGTAGTGTTATGATATGGACGGGAATTGTTGACCAAACAATTATTGGACCATACAAAGTTGATGAGGGAGTTAAACTGGATAATGTTAACTATTGTGATTTTATGAACAAAAATTTCTTTGCATGGTACAAGTTCCAGTCTTCCAGTTTCAAAGTGGAGTGTGTATTTATGCACAAAAATTCTCCTTCTCCTGTATCTAAGCTTACTCGTGAATTCTTTGAGCATAAAAGGTTTACAGGAGAGAAGATAATGGCCACAATCAAGTCCTGATCTGAATCTAATCAAAAATCTATGGTCAATTGTGAAAATGAAATTATATGAAGGTGATATAACAGTAAAGTAGACCTATGGGAAGCAATTAAAACTACCATGTCAGAATTTGAACCTGGTGAAGTAAAAAATGAACAAAATCAATGGATAATAGATTATTGGCTGCTATTTAGAAGAAGGGTCACTATATTAAAATGGAAAGGATTCAAAAACCTATATGCTTGTTTTCTGTTCTATTATAGGTGTTGATCAAGTTTTGATGATTTTATTACCTTTTTGTTGAAGTAAAATGTGCTTATTTGGTTTTGCCTAATAACTTCAGATGGCAGTTTTTTAAACTACATTAAATAGTTTCAATAAAACATCTTAATACTACCTAAAATTTTAACTCTGGCTTTGTTTTGATATCTAAATTAATAGTTTAAAATTTGACAATTTTTTTTCAAACCAAATATGAATTACTGAATTTTATATGATTTGCTTAATAACTTCAGACAGGATGTTTAGCTTAGTAAGTAAATATGCATATTTGTAGTTTTGATTTTATAACATGTCAATCTTTGTTCGGTTACTGGAATTTAAATTTGACTATTTATATATATATATATATATATAAATAAAATATATAATAAAAAATAAAATAAAAATAAATAAAATATATAAATAATATATAAAAAATATATATATATAAAAATAAAATTAAAATAAAATTAAAAAATAAACTTGACTTTCTAGCATATATCTATAACATAATATTAATATAAGTTTGATCAAAAACTAGATATGGAATGTTTCTTCATTGAAAAATAAACTTTAATAAAATTAAATAAAATATATATATATATATATATATATATATATAAAATATATAAATAAAAATATATAAATGAATAAAACTAAAATATATAATAAAAAATAAAATAAAATAAACATAAATAAAATATATATATATATATATATATATATATATATATATATAAATAAAATTAAAAAATAAATTTGACTTTATAGCATATTTATGACATAATATTAATATAAGTTTAATCAGAAACTACAGACATGTAATTCTTTTTCTAATTTTTTAGTTTACTTTCCTTTTTTTGTATAAGTGATCAAAAGTCTGAATTCTGTAAGTTTGTACCAAGCATTTTTTGCCATAATTGTGGCCATTATCAAAATTAGGAAAAAAAACTTTATACAGTTTTGAATACTTTTAAACTTGACTTTAGAGCAGTTACCATTTGATGTCAACATAAAATGCCATGCTGACATGTTAGTGGGCTTGTGTGTGTGTATATATATATATATATATATATATATATAACAAAAATAGAAAAGATTACAAAATATTTCTATTGGTGTTATTACTCCATCTCAGATATCTTGAAATAATTTAAGAGTATTGGTTTAATTTCATTATGAAATTACTGTGAAACTGTTATAATGAATTTATATAATTTATAATGAGTTGCTTTTTATTGAAATGAAGTTAAATGATACTCAAACTGAAGACAGAAAATTAAAATGCGAATTACGATAACAAACAAATCAAAAAGATTTTTAAAAAAAAACCTGCATTTGGCTATAAAATTATCAAGATTTTATTTTATTTTTTCTTGAAAACCTGTTTTAACAATAGTCTGTGAAACAATTTACAATACATGCTGCTTTTTTAATAGATAAAAAAGATAGAATTAGCTTGAAACATAAAAAAATAAGAAGAAAGAAATGCGTCATCTCAGAAATTCAAATATATATATATATATATATATATATATATATATATATATATGTATATATAAAATGTTTTTGTATTAATTGCCAAGATCAATGAGCTCTTATAAAATATTAACATGCACAAATGATATAAATGAAAAACAGTTGAATAAACTATTAGTCAAATATTAAATACTAATTTGCAGAAAAGAAATTCTGTGTTCTCCATAAAAACTCTGAATGCATAAAAAGTGAATTAAAACCCGTTTAATTGATAATATCTTGTTCTATAATTTAAATTGCTGTACTATCATTGTCCTTATTAAGGGATAAATGAATTCAAAAATGAAAAAAATATACAGAATGCAGATAATTCTGGAAAGTTTTTCTCTAGTCATACAGTAATAATGAACACTTTGTTGCAATAGCTGTATAAAGGCAATTCAATAATTGAATTTTAAAAAAGTATTGCCCTTAATTATTCTCCTCTGTAAAAATGAAAAATATTGTTTTAGACCAATTTCTGACCAATCTGTTTCAAAAGACTAATTAAAATGCAAAATTCAAGTTACCAAATACTTTCATAAAAGTTTTTTTTGAAAATCTTATATAATCACATTATTTCATGAACTCTGCTCAAGTTGACATGACAGCTTTCAGTTTTGCTCTCATATTCAGAATCATGTAGCTGATTTTTTTTTTAATCAGTGCTTCTCATAAACCTTGGAATTTTTTTCATCTATCAAAAAATGGTAACGGCATAAGAGACCTAATGAAGAATATTTACTTTTTTTTTTTCTTTGTTACTAGTCAGCAATGCAATTCTAAACTGAACTTTACATATACTTTGAATGCTATATAAAGAATGGATAGAAAAAGATGTACATTTGGCAAGAGGTTGGTGCAGTCTTGTTTATCAGCCAAAGTCAACTCTTTTTCTGTTAATATTAATGCAAATACAGATGCAAATAGATGTGCATTTGAAGGCTGCTTTTTTTATACTTAAAGTAGACATAAATTATTCTATTCTCAAGACCTGATAAATAGCAAAAATGAAACAGCTGCCATGATGAATTTAAGTTAAAAAAAATGTGTCATATATATATATATATATATATATATATATATATATATATATATATACACACACACACACAGAGCTGAAAATACTCCTATCAAAATACATAAAACTGACTAGAATTTAGTGTATTTTAATCCTTGCTAAATGTTTGGCAAAAAAGAGCTCAAAAGATAGCATGTTACATATTTCCTATCTCTGATTAGCACTTGTTTTGGGGAGTATAAATATGATATCTGGTAATAATTCAATAGATTAATTGGACCATCTAACCCTGATGAGCAATATTTGTGGTGCATTTTTAATAAAGCATAATAAATCTCTAGAATGATAAGTTCATTGAATATCTGTCTATATTTCTGAGATGAGGTATTATGTACACTATTTACATTATTCAGACCATTGTCCTCATCTTTGTCACCATATTTATTATGTTTTGGCCGTTGTATGCTCCGGCCTTCTTCAGGTGGTTGAAATGTCAAACTAAATATGGCGACAAAGATGAGGACAATAGTTTGAATAACGTAAATAGTATATGTAATACCTCATCTCAGAAATATAGACAGATACTGAAGGATCAGTATGAACTTGATATGCTGAAAATATGATGGAAAGGTGTTGCTGAGAATCTTAAATTAATTTTTTTTTTTAAATATGTGTTTTGGGTATATAATTTAGCTGATTTAATTTGGTTCCATTTTCTTATGTTTTTATCACTTTTGTTATTAAATACCCCACATTGTGATAAATAACAAAAGTGATGGAAACATAAAATAACAAAAAGAAAATAAATTAAATTGGCTAGATTATATACCAAAAATAATCACCACAGAGATCCTTCGTTGCCCTCCATTAGAATGGCTGATGCTCAACTTCTCGAGAGCAACTCTCTGTGGCTGCTCGGTCTCACGTTGACTGCTGACCTGAGATGGAACAAATACATTGAGTCAATTGCCTCGTCCACCACAAGGAAAGTTGGCTCCCTGTGCCGCGCCAGGAAATTTTTCTCCCCGGAATCGATCCTTCAGATCTACAAATCAACAATTCGCCCTTGCATGGAGTATTGCTGCCATATATGGTCTGGAGTCCCTTCTATTTGCCTCGAAGTCCTTGATAAGCTCCAGAGGCGGATATGTAATATAATTGGCCCTGCACTGACCTCTCTGTCTGTTTTACAAATACTTTCATGGTAATTGCTTCAAGGAGCTGCATTCGCTGGTTCCCAGACTTCATGAGTTCAGGTGCCCTATGAGGCTGGCATCCCACTCTCACCTCTTCACTGTCAAAATTCTTAAATTTAGCCGTCTCTTCTACTCTAATAGCTTCATGTCTCGCACCTCTCGGCTGTGGAACTCCCTTCCCTATTCCAGTTTCACTGAGAGCTATAATCTCCAGCTATTCAAGTGTAATGTCAATCGACATCTCCAGTTGCCTTGATCTATCCACTACCCTTCTCCTCATACTCTCTTCTATCACTCCTATCTGATCTCGCTCTATATTTTCGGTAACCCCTTGCATCCTAGTGGCTTCCCGCCTTGCTTGGGGTGAAATGCTTAAAAAAATACAAAAAAAACATATATTTAAAAAACATTCTTTTTCCATCATGCACATATGTAGTTGCATCAACATAAACATCACATTAGTCTGATGACGTCCTAAAGAATGTAACCCCTAACACAAAAATCTTTTCCACTTTGACATACGTTTTCCCCAACATTGTTTTGCCAAGTATTTATAATAAAAACAGATATTACAAGCAGAAATTCACCTGATATGTTTATATAAATATATCCTGGAAATTTTACCAAAATTGATTAGTTAATAGTAGTTTTATTAGGTTGACACACCTCCCCAATCTTTTAAACAGGATTAGAAGTTTATCCCTGGTTTCCTGTTTAGGAGTGGGTTTCTGATTCTGAGGTCTTCCCCTTCCCTCCCAGTAGCCCCTTACTTCTTAGTAGCCTTATTGCTTTGTTTGGGATGAATTTATTAAAAACAAAAATACGTTGAGATGCATAATGATCTGACATAGCATAAATATATATTAGGTTGGTCAAAAATAATGACGGTTTTCAACGTTAAAAAATACGTCAAAAACCGTCATTATTTTGCACCAATAAATTAACTGATTTAAAATATGTTTTTTTTTCGCTACACAGTTCTAACCAGTTTCAAAAATGGAAGCTAAAAGCTTTGAATTTAATTTCGTAATTAAATTAAAGACATTAGTTCCATTTCATCCTCAAGCGAATTTTGGAGTAACTTATTTTTAACATACTGGGTTTTAAAGGCACGGCAAAAATCATAATTTACAGTTTCCAAGGATACAGAGAAATCCATTCATCCAGACAAGGGGTGGTTGTGTGTTCATTTTATTAACTTTTGTTGTATCAGTTATTAGTTATGCTTGAAAAAGGGGTTATGTTCAGTTAGGGGTAGGGTTGTATTTTTCAACGAATTCTGACATCCGTTAAATTCATGTCGTCTGTTTTTTTTTATAAAATCTTATTGTTAACGGCAAAAATTCTTCCGGTGTATTTTTATTTGCATACTTAAAGATATTTTGGCGATGTTTAGGTTAGAATACATTTTAAAATATTTTCACTTTTAATTTTTAAATATTTTATATATACCTTACTGTTCTTTATATATATATATATATATATATATATATATATATGGATAGATAGATATATATATCAGCAAATATATGTATATAGATCTGAGAGTATGAAGAAAAATATATGGAAAAACAAAAATCCGAATATGCAAATATTCAAATTCAAATATGCAAATGGAACGCTGATCTTGAAAATTTCAGTTATTTTGTTTTGATTATTCTTACTCCTATGTCTATTGCCTTTTCATCTAATGTTAATTATGTTTTAATAACTATGTCCCGAAGAAGGTCTACTAGACCGAAACATCTGATGTCAACATTGAAACAACATTAAAACAGCATATTTGCATATTCAGATTTTTGTTTTTCCATATATTTTTCTTCATATATATATATATATATATATATATACACACAACTGAAAGATGTGTATGTATATATATATATATATATATATATATATATATACAACTGAAAGATGTAGGAACTTATTGTCATCATAGGTGCTAACTCTACACAACATATTTCAGTTCAAGATGCATTTACAGGTGGATTCTGCTTGGCAGTGGTAAGTAAGCAGAAAAGTAAAAGAAAATTAAAGCCATTTTCCAAATGCTAATGGGTGTTATTTTTCTAACAATAATAAAATAAAATTTAACATTAATAAAATTTAAAAGATCAATGAAATGTTAGGAATAACCAAATTAAGGATAAACAATTATCATTTTTGGAAATCTAGTCTCCAAATCAAGTTTTGAATTCGATAAAATCATATGCAGTTTGATATATTTTTTTAAATAAAGAAAGTTAAGAACAAAGAAAATTCTACCTGGAATTTAAAATAGCATGAATAATCAGTAGTAAATCAGTAGAACATATTTTCTTAGATGAAAATTAAATCACTAAATTGAATAATATAGGAACTGATATAGATTTTTTGATCCAGGACAAAGGTAAGAAATGACCTGGGATTTTTTATTACATTTGTAATTAACAGCAAATCTAATTCAAAGACAATTTTACAAGGAATCGCATAAAGTGTATTTTTTCAAATTTGGAGTGTTCTTCAAAATAGAATTTGCAGCCTAATATTTCATTTTAACTCTGTATTGCTGAAGGATCCAGACAAGCATACTATGAAAATCAACTAGATTTTGTGATAATATGTATGATTGATGATAGGTCAGTTTTGGATATGATCCATCTTGGCTCAAGAGAGAAGGCTAAGAATGCATCTTTAGATAAAAAATGCACAATAAATTTTTACTTTTTCAGAGATCAATAGAAGGATAATTTTGCAAATTTCTTTCTGTTTGTAGATAAAAATTAGATTTCTTTCTTATTTTCATACAACATAGACGATAATGAAACTGTTAAACTTCTGTTTTGATACTTAGTTTACAAGGCTTTTAGTCTTGAAAGTTCATATTAATTGTCATTATATGTCTTTCTATTCAGACCAGAATGCTAATCTTTGTTGTTATACCCACAATGTTTTGATCCTTGTCCCATCCGGCCTTCTTTAGGTGCCTATCTGATGTAACGGAATAACCAGTCACCCCCATGAATGATTACACTATAGGTAGTAGGTACCTATAAAGTCAACTGTCTATGAGAGACTTGAGGAAGAGTGAGCGAGAGAGAAGACGCAAGCATATCCGACCTTCCAATTAGTGGCACTCACTACTAGATTGACCTGTGTGTGTAACTGTACCGTATTTTATATTGTACTGCTTGTGTACAATAAACCTTTCTTCTAGTATCCACCTGGTGTTGAGTATTTATTCCCTTAGCATGAAATATAACACTGTCATAATTGATAACATTCTTGGAATTTTGAACAAACCATTTATTCATGGAGCAAATTGTCGTGAGTATGCTTTTCATGTTTAGGAATGTCTCATACCTGTTAACTATCATTTTTTTTATTTGAGGGCCTTGAGTGGGTTAAGCCTATCAGTTTTGGCAATGACCATCTTTCTTTGAACCTTATGGAATGGTGCTACAGAACCATAAACAAAGAACTGTACCAAATAACAGAAACAAAATCAATTGAGGACTTTCAACAACAGTGACAATGAAAATGGATATCACTTGTAACACAAAGAGAAAATAATGACATACTCAAGATGTTAACATTCAACACTACTTTGAACAAAAGATCAGGAAGTAAACCCACATCAGTACTGGAAAGAGTGATAATAGTGCACTTGAGAAAGCTATTTTACCAAAAAAACTATTTTAACATGTTATCTCTCACATGATTCACTGGAGACTCATGGTGGAATGTCTGCAAGGCCCACATGGCTCTCTGGGGAGTGTTTTACAATTTCTTTTCAATGAGGATTATTAGGAGTAGAAGGCTATGATTGATTGCTTATGAGACCAGAACAATATTTTTTTTGACAAAAATATTTAAATATTTTTTATTTTTTTGTATTTTATTTAGATTTCCTTTTGGAATTTCTACTGTTGTTTTTTTTTTTTTTTTTGGTTATTTTTTAATTTTTATATACACAGAGTTGTACCATGCATTCATGTGGGTTGTGTGGGACCCTAGGTCATGAAATGATTCAGATACTGAACAATACACAATTAGTACATGAGTAATAAATACTACCTATGACATTCTTGCCTCATATATGAAAGAATGTTAAAATAAAGTCTCACGTACCAAAATTAATTAAGATATATTGTTGGGATCCTGGGAGAACAAAAGAAATGAGGCTTGGAAGCCAATGTGTTAACAGAAAGATATAAATTTCAATAGAAAGTAGCACTAGCTTGTCATTCAATGAATACCAAATGTTTCCTTATAAGGAAACATTTAATATTAGCATTATTATTTAAAAAACAGAAGAAATAAATTTAAAATAAATTTGCTTCAAATGAATGAGGTGGTTATTTAACAAGTGCCTTGCTTAAGCACAGTTACCAATGTTGAATTCTTCTCTCATCTATACTGTCGGACTGTTCATATACTTATTGCAATAAATACTGTCCAAAAGATATGCTGAGGATTGTCTAACTCAATCAGAACCAGGTTCACAACTGCTATGAACCTATCTAGCGATTCTCAAGATGGCACATTTTTCTTCTGTAACATTGGAATTCTCCACCTGACAAACTCCTGTTATCCACTCGACCTGCGTAACTTCATCTGCTGTCAGTGGTTTGACAGAATCCAAACTGGTGTCCAGCAAATAATCAGCATTATTCTAACCAAACTTCTGTAAATCTCAATGTCAGTTTATCAATGCAGCATGCCAGGAATGTTGGCTGGCAACGGAGGGCTGGAAAATTCTAATACATCCACTTTGTGTCACTAAAAGGTCTCCACATGGCTATCATTTTCATACAGAACTCAGTAGCTGAATAAATGGCAACGTTAAGATCATCAGCACATTCACATGTTGTATATATTGCTATCTTTACTTAGTGGCTGAGCCAAGAACTTCAAGCCAAAAGGTCTGATTGCTTATACTAAATTGTTGAAGTCTGTTACATGGTGAAAAATCCTGTTCAGCATTTGCTAAGATCTTATTACATTTATTATATATCAGAGAAACAAATAATCACTCCTCTTGCTTCTCAATCTTTGTATCAATTTCCCTATGAATCTCTCAAACTTTCTATTGCAGTCCATTCTTATTTGTTTATCTACGTTTTTTTATTGATGCGTATTTATATTTAAATCTGTTCCTATCTATCACACTGTTTTTTATCTCTCTATTCCTATCTCAATTTGTTTCTATCTATTCTTATTTATCACAATATGTTCCTATCTGTCTGTCTCAATTTGTTCTTATCTCTTTTAGTCTATCAGTGTATCTCAATCTGTTTCTTTCTGCTTATTGCTGTCTGTGCCTATCTCAGTTTCTGCGAGCCTAATTTCTTCCATCTATTCATCTCTCTCTCTCTCTCTCCATATCAATCAATCTACCATTTTCATTGAAAACAAAGAAGCTTTCCTATTTACCCAACCTACATGCAATTTCCAACTAAAACCTGATTCATTCCTTTTCTTCTTTTCAACACTCAAGGTCAAATAATTCCAGTATATTTATGACAAATATAATTTGCTTTAAGACATCAACGTTCTTACATTTTGATTTATGTTTGTGTTTACAGTTTCTTTTTGCATTTACAGATTAACATCAGCTTGTAATTATTTGATTTTTAGTGTAATTAAATTGAGCAGGAAATTATAGATCAGCTTCACAAAGAAAATGTTTCTGTATAGAATAATCTAACAGTGAAAAACTGTCATGAAATTTGAAAATGTGTTTCATTTTTTATATAATCTTTGTTGCATTGTAATTGCTGAAACAATTCCAGACCTTTGCCACAAAAGAACAAGAGCTTCATTTAAATGCAAATTAAAATGAATTAAATTTCTACACATTAATCTTAATATTAAACTAATGGATGCTATACTTTGTATCAGAATTAAAATAACAGAAAGCAATTTTAACAATGTTTTATAATTAATAGTTACATAAAAATCTTATTTTCTTCCATCTTTTGTAAATCTAACAGCACAGAAAACACCAAGCTATTTTTTTAAGAAAATTTTACATAAAAAAATTTTTTTTTCCAAAATCTTAAGAATTTAAAAACTGAAAACTCATGTTAAAAGTTACTATGAGAGGTGCTGAAAAATTCTTGGCCTGACAAAAAAATGATTATAAAATAAATTTTATTCTTTTGTCATTTGGTTAGAAATTTGGAAGTGGGTTTAACCTAGAAATTCCAGCACATTCTTGTGCATTGAATTTAAAAAAAAGAGAGAAAAGAAATGCAATATATTCTGACAACTCTCTATACTATATCTTTGTTGTTGTGAAGACATTATTTCAGCCACTATTTTGTTTGACATTCCTTAAATTCTACCTGATTTTAGAATCTGTCTAATACTTTTTCATTTCCTTCTTTCTTTTTCTCACTTGGAAAATATTAGTCCAACGGTATCATATTTTAGTATGTTAGTATAAAAGATAAATATTTAGATGTACTAGTAAACTACTGTGAGGATAAGAAATGGGTAACATTCAAATCTTTCTTCTGAAGGAGTCAAATGATGAATAAATCACTAAAAAATCTTTAATGACCAATTACAATGGAAGAAAATGCCTCAACAAGTCCATAGCCTATGAAAGAAAAGATTAATTTTGCTCAGTAAATATTTATTGTGAAACAATCTCCTTTCCTCTCAAAATTTCACTGCTAATCATATAGATTGAATATTATGCACATAAAAATTTCAGATTGAACTTCAGACAACAGTTAGTATGCTTATATATATATATATATATATATGTATATATATATATGTCCAAATGTAAAGAGAATGAGAATAATGTAAATTCGCATAGTACATCAGGTCTTTGTATTCGGCCCTTCAAAAAGTGTGGTTGGTTCTGTACAAAGCCTTCATCACTATAATAAAATCATGTGTGCTGGTGTCTGGGCTGTTGGTTCCTAGGAACTGAGCTGCTTGACAGTCATACATTGAATACGATGAGAGAGTCCACCATATATATATATATATATATATATATATGGAAAAGGTTGAATAAGATATCAGCTGATATATTTTTTTTAACAGCAAAACTAATAATAGCTGTTTAAATATATAAGAGGAAAATACTTAATTTGATAAAAAAACAGATAAAAAATACTTTGGTTTCTTGACCTCTTTCATGTGTCTCCTTATGTTGTGATACTGTTTGTTTTCTCAGATCATTTATTTTAACAACACTTCTTTTTCTCTTTTCAAGAAATTTTACACAACCATGTTCATATCATTTCATCTGCAGTTCCTTTTGTCTTCTGGATACATCAACTTTTTTTATTCTTTTTTTTTGCTTTTAGTTTGTTTTTTCATTTTTCTTTTTAATTCTTTTATCAGTTTTTCTGCCAAGTCTGGTTATTATGATTATCCTTTCTTTACTATGTGTGGTCCTTTGATAGCTGAATTTTCAATAAAGTTATATTCTTTTTCTTCTCTCTTTTGTTTACTCAATAAAGTCTATCCATGTCATCTCTAGGGTATAAGTCGTTATAATCATTACTTTTCTAGTTTCTAAACCAAAATTACTTCATTCTGCTGTTGGTCAATTTACTATGTGGCAAGAATATGTCTAATTTTGATAGTTAAACTAGGCCTTTTATAAATCCATATAAATATCAATTAATATTATTAATATATTGTCCATAGTTAAACTAGGCCTTTTATAAGATGTCTACTGTTTGGTCCTTTTCGGCAAAATCTTTGTCAAAAATTTTCTCTCTGTACTTTTATTCCCCTTTTTAACTGTTTTATTAAACTGGCTACCAATATTCCAAAATATTTGCAGTGTTAATCTAATCAATATCCTTATTATTTCAATAATAAAAATTACAAAACTGAAAGAGTGTTTATGGAGAATTGGAATTAAAACCAGGAGTGTAGATCTCCAGAAAATTTTCATTATTCATCCTGCAATGATTTTCCAAAAGATTCTTGAGTTGTGAGGAGTCTTGTTGACACCATGCTTCAAGGACAGAATTTTCATTGACTATATCAATGAACAACAGCATCATAATAAGAATAATAGTAAAAATGAAGATTAAATTAAAAGAATAATCAAGACTCTCCAGACCATAATAGTCTTGTAATATGCAGGGATACTGAGGAATTGTGCTGGAGATTTGGAGAGACTTGCTGTCACTCATTGATATTAATAATGATTGTATTCTTGGTTTGAAGATACAAAAATGATCAAATATAATAAAAAAAGAGAAAAAATAACCTTTCAAATCTCCAGAACTCTTAAGTTTTCTTGCCAACTTTATCTTGGTTCATTTCCTGTTCTCTATATGTTTCAATTAAAAATTAAGACTCCTTAAAGTATTTGTAATACTGAATATAAGATATGCAAAAGTTATGAGCTTCTAGAAAAATGTAGAATTAACTGGTTTTATTTATGGATGAAAAAGTAAAATTGTACAAAATAAATTTAATTATATATTTAAGGACATTAAACATCATAATTAGTATTTAGCATGATTCCCACTGATATAAGCTACAACCTTGACATGGGATAGATGAATACAACTTAAATATAGCTTCATCAGAAATGTTCTGCTATTCCTTTTGAGAGGTAAACCTGAAAACATTTACAAGTTCTTTGGCTTTTTGTTATACATACAGTTTATGTTAAGGTCAGGACTTTGGGCAGGTCAAATAAGGGAGTATGGTCTTCATAAATAAGAAACTTCTGTTATGTGAGGTATGAGAAGGTGACATGTTGAAATATTTCACTTTCTCCTATAGTTGGTAATAGGAGGAGACTTTATCAAAGTAATATATAGTTTTTCATTATCCAATGTTCCATAAACTTTCACTTTCTTGTACCATTGCTTCTGAATACTTTTTTTTACGTATATTTTAGATTTTTTTCTTGTACCATTTAGTCTTCTGATATGCACTCTTCCTTTAGAATTTAGAACTTACCCTTTTTTCTTTATTCCACAACAGATGTTCCTTTGCTTAATATTTTTGACTTATTCAGTATTTTTTATTAACTTTTACGTGGTATCTTTCAGACGAAATGAATTGATACTTCAGCTGCTTTCATCCATTATTTGATGTGCTGTTAGTTTTGAGTTGGATACTGAAAACCTCACTAATATTATTGATTTCTTTTTCACATTTCAGAGGTTTTCTTCAGAGTGACTTAGACAACACACCTTGATATTCCATGCTCGTTAGTAATTCACACTGACTCATTTCTTTAGGAAATTCTAATAATTATCTTGTGTTAATAGCGGCCTTTTTTTTCATTTGTGATTTTGTAATTGATATGTGCACAAATTATGCTTTGATGACAAGTAATTCTACAAGAGACTATGGTACATGTGTGGCTAGTATAAAAATGTAACTTTTATTATTATTATTATTGAAAATGTAATCTTACAATTGACATGAGAATTCATAAACAACATTGTTTTTATAAACAAAAGATTTCTGAGGTCCCAAGTTAGTATGATAAATAGGTTCTTAGATGTATTAAAACTTTTATAGTAAATGGTAAATTTAAGGTAATTATTGGAATCATTAAAGGAAATAAAATACCAACTATTCCTCCCCCCATCACACAAGTATATGTAAAGACTAAGATAGGTAAATATGCAAGACACTGATCTTGAGGTTTACTATAAAATTGAGAAATTTCTTAAGAAGAAAAGAAATCACATTACTTTTATCAATCCAAAGATAATCGGAAGTCATCAAGTTCAGATTTGACTATAAGTAAAAGGAGCATGCAAACTTTTTTCAGAAAATAAAATAAAATGGTATACTAGGCTAAAATCAAGCAAAAAAAAGTACTGACTCCATCTTTTATCTGAGTAGAGTTTAATTTAACATAAAGATAAAAAAATTACCAATCATTTTTTTGTAAATGCAATGCATCAGAAAGTGATTCTATTTCTTAGAAATTACAAGATTTTATAAAAAATGAATTTAAAAATCCAACCTTTCATCCATGACAATCTCTGATGAATTGGAAATTAAAGAGTGTACATACCTGAAAAGAGAAGAAAAATACAATATGAATGGTGAACAAATTTTAATTAAATATTTATTAAATAAATCAAATACAAACTAAACAAAACCAATTAAATCTCAATATATTTATGAAAGTGTGCAGTCATATCAAAATTATGAACACAGAAAGTAGAATTTGTCAATAAAAACTGAATTTAAACTTAGTTGATGTCAATGAAAGTGAATATTGTGAATTAAGTCATATAAATTACATGAAATCCTTTCATGTCTATAATATTAGTATACTTTTATCATAAATTCCATATAAAATTTTCAAATATCATAAAAATACTTTTTCTGAGTCTAAAGTATTTTTATTAGCATTGCAATGAGAAGAAACAAAACTTTATTTAGTCTGAAAACCTCTAGAGAATTAATCAAAATAATACCCTACAGAAAATTGCTAAGATTTACAAGAAAACTTACAAATAACATTGTACAAAAAAAAAATGAAATTTATCAAAAGAATGATTCTCATTGTTTTTCTGACCATTAGCAGATGGTTTCTTTGCTTTAATGGTGATTAATAACAGTGAAACTAAAAGAAAATAAAAGAATTCCTAGTTTTTGAATAACGCATAAGACTAAATTAGTTTTCAAAATGGTTAGGAAATATATATCCGCTCAATCAGGCTTCTTAAAAATATTTTCCTCTTTTAAATAAACCAAAATTTATATATACACTAGCTTAAAAGCTTCCATATTGGGCAGCATTTAAGCTAGCTCCTGTGGAGGGATCTTGATTGGGTCTTCATCACAATAGTTAGGGAGAAATAGATGTGATAGGCAACAATAAACAACAGAAAAACTCAAAATGGATCACTGTATTTAAGTATTACATTAATATTTAAGCATATTTTTTAAAAGGTCAATGATCATTTTTCTGCAACCACTTAATTTAAAGACTATTTTATATACTTAGCTCTTTACTTTCCATATAAACAATTATTTTTATTTCATAAGTGACTTTCGCTGAATTTCGCAATTAATTTTTGTTATTCCCAAATTTATTTCCAATTTGTTATCGTACACAAAAATTTGTTGCAAAAAATCCTGTAAAAAAAAATCACCAAAAACAATTGCAGTAATGAAAATTTGGGGTCTGGATAGAGTCTGGAATGTTTTTAATTTGTTCACAGAGTCGACCTGATTCCAAAATAGTATGTGGCACATTGACAATTGCATTTGTTATATAGACAGAAGAAGATGAGACATTTAAAGTTAGAGAATTGTGACTCTTTAATTGAAAAAGTGTGACACACTGACATTGGCATTTATTTTATATATATATATATATATATATATATATATATATAAACACTCATTTTAGATGTTTGAAAAAAATTTTAAACCTATTTACTGATAAAGAATCACATCATGGGCTTTAGGACTTTTAAGGTATGTTTTGCTTAATAGTTTAATAAACATTTAAATTGTGAAACTAGCTACATAACAGTCTTATTGTCTCTCACTATTTCTTCTTTTCGTGTTCTGGGAGATGCAATATATGTTAAGTGTTGCTCTGCAGGAACTTAGCATTTCAAGTCATATTTCATATATTCAATTTTAAAAGCATCATTTTTGTTTTGTTTTGCAAAAACAATTTTCTCAAACAAATTTTTAGCTCTTCAGAAAATTTGGTGGTATTTATCATGTTTACAATATTTTCTCAAGTAAATTTGTCTGTCATAACTACTTGCAATAAAAACTTTAATAAATTTAACTTTTATTGTCATTATTATTTTTCAATATTACACAGGACTTCCCTCACAGATAGAATAAATCATTTACATTTTAGTAGATTTTGTAGTTATAGAGATACATACATAAGCCTCTGTTCAAAAGATATAAAGTCAGTATTTTCATAAAACTATTTGTAAATGGATGCTGATAAACTTGATATTTCTCATAGCTGATGAATTAGATTTTACAGGATAAGTTCTGACATATATGAAAGGTAATTATTTTATTCTGGCTTTCTTCTCTGAATAAGCTTAAATCAATTTGCATTCTTTCAAGCTAGGATGAGCAAGTAGCATAATGGTTGTATATATGGAAATGGGAACTAATAAACAGAGTTCAAATTCCAATCAAATGTGTTGCATTCACTTTTATTTGGGAAGGAGTTGAATCCATCTCACCAGCTATGTGTTAAATAGCTGGGTAAAATTTGTTCTCTAGTCTTGGCTGGCAACCTGTCATTTGAATTTAGTATAAAGCAGCTAGCTGTTATATTTACACATTAGTGCACACAAACACACACACACACATATATATATATATATATATATATATATATATATATACAAGCTAAAAGAATGAAAATCTTGAAACATTCAGCTTTTTAATTTTTCTTGTTTTTATTTTATCTCTGTTGATTTAATTATCTTATATTGTGTCAGCAAGCAGTTGTTGAGAGCCATGATTGCCAATGTCTTTAAAGGATATGCCATATAGAAGAACTTGAAAATATTTTACTTTCAAACCAAAATTCTAAATAATGAGAACTGGTGAAAATTCTGAATAATTTTTCTGATGCAACTAGATTTTATTTTATTTAAAAAGAACACTTATTATTTGTTTATTTAAAAATATGAAATAAATTCTAAAGTAAACATTAGTGAATATGTTATATTCATATTATTTCTATAAAAAAACTCATATAAAAATGAATGTATCTATGAAATTACATAATTTAAACACACTTTGTTTTTACTCTCTCACTATAAATTTCTATTTTGCAGTCTTTTCCTTCTTGCTTTCCTCTTTTCACTGGTTCAACGAATGACACAAAAGCAGACAATAGCTATAGTGATGATTATGATGGCACCATTATCAAAAACCATTTGAGAATATCTTATTAATTTAATTCTGGTTATTTTCAGCATGAGTAATCTAGGATTTCTATCCATACAGTTAACTCTATTGTTGCACAATAATTTACAATCTGAAAGAATTCTGCTTTTAAAATCATTAAAATAAAAACAAATATCCAAAAGAAACTAACAATACAAAATAAATAAAAAGCAATGTATTATATATATATATATATATATATATATATAGAGAGAGAGAGAGTGAGAGATAGATAGATAGATAGGCAGAAAGATATTATATATTTATTGTTCCCAATAAATGAATATACAAAGAAATAAACATAAATGTCTCATTATTATTTTATTTGTAATAAAAAACAAACAAAAGAAAATTTTTTTAAAAATCAACAGGAGATACATTTTCAATGAAATAAATAAAACGGTATCCCTATGCACAGGCAGTGAAACAAAAAGGGTTCAGTTAAAAATTGTTAACTGGATTTACAAACAGCTCAAGAAGGTCAAAAGATACAATGGTTGAAATATTTGGATAATAACAACAAAGATGAGGATATTAGTCTGACTGTAAATAATTTTAAAAGTTTCCTTATTGTAGCATACCTATGGATGGTAATGGGTATGTCCCAATTCACATAACTACAGTAGTACATACTTTATGTTGGTCCGCAGTTGGAGATTCATCTCCAGCTTTGCTAGTCAAACTCTCTGTCTCTGGGCAGAGAGGATCCCCAGATGAAGCTATATCAAAGGGCAAAACAGCTACTTGACCCTGTTTTATATGTGGCCTACAGGGAATTTTTGGCTGCGCATACGAGCTCGGTTATCCCACATTAAATTTGGCCTTGTACCACATCTGACCACATGGGGCAGTTGGTAATTATCCTGCAGTTAGAGATTCATTGTAGAATTCACTTGACATATTTTTACGTGCTGCTGGCGAATCTTGTATGCATTGTTTGTGTCCTAATTATTATCTTTAGTTATTAACCTTCATGTGGTTATTCTGTTCATTAGTCTTCCCTAGGTTACAATATTTTGGTGACAAGGATTAGCCAAAATTACAACACTTCTCACTGGTTTTGAATCCAGAGATTTCCTTCTCCCTGACTGGTTGCCACTCAATTTTAAAGAGCTCAGTTTGCCCTGCTATTTAACATATCCAGGGAAAGAAGAAATGGATGCATGCATTAGTGTGAAAGAGAATGTAATAGACGATGCTGAAACT
Source organism: Acanthosepion lycidas (assembly GCA_963932145.1). NCBI lineage: Eukaryota > Metazoa > Mollusca > Cephalopoda > Sepiida > Sepiidae > Acanthosepion > Acanthosepion lycidas. The sequence goes on along the minus strand of OZ010571.1, from coordinate 129,754,163 downwards.
TAAACTTGACTCATTTAGTCCACTTTCTCATAACTTTATATTACTTGTGCATCCACATTATAGGAATGAAAACATTGACCACAAAGTATGAAACAAATTCAACAGCCCGATTAAAATTTGATATGGACAATAACTCTAAAAGTTCACAGCAATTATTACTATTAGTGTCTTCAGGAATTAATATTTTTTCGCTATGAATTATGAGTAAACCAACCAAAATAGAACAAAGATGGAATGCTAGGAAACTGCCCAGAATTAGTTTATCATCTCTTCTGTCCAACAGCATTATCATTTATAGAGTCTAACCAGGAAAACTTGAAAGAGTATATTTGGGTTCTTTATGACTTTTTGCTTGAGAACCAGACACATTATTCCACCATCTGCCAGAATGCCAACCTTTCATTTTTGCATTGCATTGTTACAGGTAATAAAAAATGGGTTTGGCATGTAAACAGAAAATGACAAAGTGATTATCCCAAAACAAGAACCCAGTGCCAACATGAAAACCAGGACTATCCACAGAAGTCCTTGCTTTGTGTTTAGCAAAATATGAAAGGTGTCATCTATCATGAGCTAATGGAACATAGAAGTACCATCACTGCAGATGTTTATTGCCAGCAATTTGATCAGTGAAACATTACATCAAAAGTGTCTTGCTTTGGTAAACACAACATGTCAATTCAACCACACACAAACCCAAGACAAACCATGATGTTTAAGCCTAGAGGTTCTTACACATCATCCATACTCATCTAATTTAGAACCTACAGATTTGCAGTTTCAGTTACCAAAACATTTTTTCAATAGCAGAACATTCAGAAACAAAAAAGTTCAAAACATTCTTTCAAAATTTTTCTTAAGCAAAAATGCAGATTTCTTCAAACATAGAATTGTAAAATTGTATATACTGGTCTGCAGTTACTGAAAATGAATATTATTTTGATAATTAGAATTTGAAAAAAAAAACTCGGCTTACATTTGCTTTTATATCCTTTCTGGTAAAAACAGAATTTGCAAACACAATTATATATTTCTAACTAAAACTCATTTTGATGAAATATCTAACTTTCGATATATACTTGTAAATAAGCTGACTTCATGTATAGTGTGAACCCCCTGAATATTTTGCATGAATTTTAACCGCCCCCCCCACAGAAAGATTTTATCTATTTATAGTTCAACTGGTCACCAAAAATGCATGATTTGTAACCTCTTTGAAAAAAATACCTGCATACAGTTCATCCCCCCCTACGTTTTTGCTTAAAAATGATTATAAAAACTCATGCTATACTCAAGTATATATGGTATTTAATATAGAGATTACAATAAAATGATAACAATGCATTATAAATAAACAAACAGTAGACCATGGTTTCAGCAATTAATGCAACATAAACAATTGATCAGAACATCATTGATGCCAAGCCAAGTAAATGCAGTATGACGTGAGTGTCATGTACAGAAATTTATAGCTGTACATGGAGTTCATGACTTTAGGCTACAACGATAACAACAATTTAATGATACATCATAGCAATTGTTTGAATAGATATATACAGTTATTACTCTATGTAAAAAATATAAAACACCTAATCTTCTGCATTGCATCTTCCAGAGAATTCTTTCTATGCTTTCATTTACAATAACTTCATTGTCAATTTCATTCAAGGTCATTTTCTGTTGTAATAAAACCACATGAGAACATAACCTTGAAATTCAAATGCTGACAATAGGTGATTTGATCAGATCAGGACAAATATTTTGCTCAGTGAAGGAAATTGCCTGCAGGATATTAATGGTTATGTGTTGCTTGAAAGTTATCTTTTACTGACAGAATCTGAGATGCCATAATTAAAATATTCATGCCAAGAACATGTCACGTGTGTTAATTTTTATTGTTGCTTACCATTACAATAAAAAAAAAAAAATGCTTCATTTTGATATTTGAAATAAAAATTTTCAAGTTTGCCTGCTGAACTTATGAACTACTTTCTATGGTAAGTATAGAGGCGGGTGCTCAAAATATGAGATATAAATCAGGCGAGTAGAGAAATTTAAATATCTGGGAAGTACTTTAACAGACAATGGAAAATATGATGCCAAAATCTGAAGGTGTATTGGAAGATGCCTTCCAAAAGCTAAAGAAAGTATTAAGAAACAGAAAAATTTCATTAGAAATAAAGAAAACAGTACTAAACTTTTATGTAACATCAGTCTTCCCAACTGACAGGGAATACTGGATAATTTCCTTATAGATGAAGAGGAGATTTGAGGGAACAAAGATGTAGTTCTAGAAAAGAACGCTTAGAATATTATGGTGATCAACGAGGAAGTTTTATTGAAAATGGAAACAAAAAAAAACATTTATACTTAGAATCAGGAGGAAGTTGAGATTTCTGTGACACATAATGAAGAAAGAAGGTTTGGAGAATTTGATACTCACATGAAATACAGATGGGGCAGAAGGAAACAGTGAGTAAACTACCTGACAAGATTGTGTAAATGAATGGCAGAATGATGATTTGGGCAGATAGGAAAGAGACAAACACTGCTAAGAGCTGCAAAGGATAGAAAGATGTGTTGCAACATTATCGTCTATGTCCTGAAGGCACATGAAAATTTAAAAAACAAGAAGAGTTTTCTTTCTTTCAATTTATGAATAATAATGTTTTATAATTTTTAACTGATTTGGAGAAGTAACCAATGTTTGCTAAACGAAGACTCTGCAGGTATAAGTAGCTTAACAGGCAAGGATATGAAGAATATAATCAGGTATAGGCAGCTTCAGGTAAGGATATGAAGACTGGATTCTGGTGGAGGTAGCTTAACAGGTAAGGATATGAAGACTGGATTCTGGTGGAGGTAGCTTAACAGGTAAGGATATGAAGACTGGATTCTGTTGGAGGTAGCTTAACAGGTAAGGACATGAAGAATAGATTCAGGTGGAGGTGGAGGCAGTTTAACAGGTAAGGTTATAAAGAATGGAATCAAGTGGAAGTATTTTCAGTTTAACAGGTAAACATATGAAGAATGGAATCAGGTGGAGGGGGAGGTAGCTTTTTCAGGTAAGGATATGAAGAATGGAATCAAGTGGAGGTGAGACATCTTAACAGGTAAGGACATGAGACATAGAATCATTATCAGGACAATTTACTTGGATAATGAAATGAATGTACTTCTCACCTAAATAAATATTGGGCTTTTTAGTCCTGTAAAATATGGGCAGTAAACTGAAAACATAGCCCTGTAAATATTGTCATTGAAACTTCAGCAGCATCATTTAGTGGTTATAGCTCTCTTTGCCCTCTACAAGACTTTTTTTTGCTAGGACATGGGTAATTACAGCTCTTCATAACTTCCTATCTTTTGTAGCTCTAAGCAACATTTTTCTTGTTATTATCCCTTCTAATCCTTGTTATACAATCTTGATGCTAACATATTCCATCCATATATTTTCAGCATTCTTCTATAGAACAAGTACCTCAAGTCTTGTTTTAATCTTTGAGGATATTGTACAACATTTACTACCATATAGGAAGACTTACATTATGTAACAGTTTGGTACGCAAGAGAGGAAAAAATGACTTGTAAGATTCAATATATTCAAAACCAAGCTAGTCATATTTCATCATCACCAAAGAGAACCACGATTTTCTATCATATTGTCAGTTCCTTGAACTTCTCCAGAAAGTACCCGACTCCTCCTACCATGCTCAGTTTTTACAAGAGTTTTATCAGACCAAAAATGAAGTACTGCTGCTATATCTGGGTTGGAGCTACTTAATCTTCATTTTACAGCCTTCATGCAACCCTAAAGGTGATGAATTATTTTACTTCCTTCAACCCCTTTTCTACAGAGGAAATTTTTAAAGACTCTTAGTTCAAATCTTTACAGCTTTGTATGCCATGGATAAGAAGGATGTTCAGTTCAGACAGATTCTTCCCAAGAACCACTATTAGGGATGATCAAAAAGTGTCAGAACTGGGGCTATAAAAAGAAAACTACAATACATATCAATTCGGCATTTAATCTCTTTCAAAATAGTCAGCCTTCTGAATCCACACATTTTTTTTCAGTGACATTTTCATTGATGAAAGCATTCTTGGAATTCATTTATGGAACAGTGAGTAATTGCTTCATTGCATTCTCTTGAATTTTCTTAATGTCTTGAAATCTTGTTCCTTTTAAGTGGGATTTGATTTTGAAGAAGAAAAACTTGTAAGGGTTGAAATCTGGGTAATATGGTGTTTGTTGGAGCAGGAGAGTGCTGTACTTTTCCAAAAACTGCTGTACAAGGCATGGTCACTGATGGAACCTCTGTGGTATGGGAAAAAACCCACACTACACACTTTCCTTCCAAGCACTGCTATAAACAACAGAAGTGACAATGTGGGTATGTGAGATCGAGTTCACATTCAATCTGTGCCAAGCAGATTCACTGTGTACTTTAGCATTGTTACCATAGCAACAGTAATGAAACTTTTTGATCAAACTTGCAATAACTGCAATATTAACCTTGTCAATTCTAGTGTTAGCCATTATTTACAAAACAACAATCTTATTCAGTAACCCATTGAGTAGCTCTTGGGCCCTATATTGGTTGAACAAGAGTAAAAAAAAAAAACGTATTGCTATGTATGAGTAAGTGTGAATTACTTTTGAGTCATCTGTAGGCATTAAACAATGTATAATTTAAACTAAAAAAATGTTGATAAAAAACTTGTTAATATTCTTCTAACCTCATCACTATCTAAAAATCAATTCTCCAACAAAGGATAATTCAGCCAGGGAAGCTGTTTCTGTTATCAAGTAATCAATGATCTGCCATTAAGAAAATAAGCATATACTTCTTGAAAAGATCCCCTAGGTGCAAATTTCTTCTCCTAAAGAATTACTTGTCTGTACTTCTTATCTTGTTGTTAATCTCTTAACTTTTGTGTAAATCATGTTACAAAGATCAAAGTTGCTTTTTCTTCCTCCAGTAGCCAATATGGCTTCCTTGATTAGGTCCTTTGTTGCCAGGTAAAAATCAATCAGTAAATTTGAGTTCAGTGAGTGCTCCTCAGCAGCCTTAATGCTACAAGCAATGCCCAAATAAAAGTCTCACCTGATCAAAACAAACAGTTTGTAAAAAGAATATATATTTTATACTGGAGGGAAATCGTCTTTTTTATGTTTTTGATTTGTTTAAGAGAAAGAGCTAACTACTTTTTTAAAATTTTAAGATCTAATATTCACTGTCTGTTTCTGTTTGTTGAACTGAAAATTTATTCTCCTGATATTGAACTGTGCAAAACTAAATTAAATATATTTATATAGATCAAAATTGTGCATCATTCAATCCTTTGACAAATGAAATCTAAAATAATCTTGCCATAAAGAAATCAGAAAATTGAACCTTAAAAATTTGGTTTATGAAATATCTCATATCAAAGTGATTTAAAACTTAAGTGAAGATTTAATGATCATTGTAGTAAGAGGCAATGAGAAATGTGATACATTAATCGTAAGGTGCATAGGAAAAATGAAAGATAATTTCAGAAACTAAGAAAAGTTTTAAAAGATAGGAAAATGTTCCTAAAAACAATTAAAACAATGCTAGGATACTATGTAATACCTAGTCTCATATATAACAATGAATACTACATTTTTCTCAGACATGAAAGGACTTCAAGTAACAGATTTGTAGTTCTGATAAACGTTGACAATACCATGTACAGAACACGTGAATAGGAATTACAAAGAAACTGATATTTACAATCGGAAAGCGACATGTGACCAAAAAGAAAGTTTTAAGGAAAAATGTTAAAAGAAAATTTACACTTATAATCAGAGCAAGTTGAAATTTCAAGGATGCATAATGAGAAGAGGATCTATAGAATTTAACACTCACAGGTATATTGCATATAATAAAAGCAGAGGAAAACTGTGCAGTGGTTGATCAGTCATCCAATGTGTGCTAAATCTGTGTGATAAAATACATTTAACAATGTTCAAAAACTGAGTGAAACTGACTCAATTCCTATTTCGCTAATGGAATGTCCAGGAATTATTTTGCTTGTGCTCCTTTCAAGATACACATGTTTGAGTGAATAGATGACAGAATATGAAGTATAATGACATAGAAGGGTAGGAAAGAGGCAATAATTATTATGAGACAGTTGGGGAAAGCGATGATCACCCATGTCCTAAAACAGAGGTCCACAAACTTTTGGAGAGAGTGGGCAGGAGAGCTATGCAGTGTCTTGGATAGGGTGGGGCGGGGGGTATGATATCAAATATACTATAATAAAATGTCTCAAACCCAGATTGCTCTATCAAGAAGGCTGTTTTTGTCTGGAGGTTTAAAGAAAAGCAATAAAGTTAATTGAACAAGATTCCTTATTTTACCGCAGGAATAACAGGATAAAAACTAACCCAACCAACAAAAAAATGCAAATTCCTTAATATTAGGTTGGTGCAAAAATAATGTCGTTTCCTCACATATGTTACTATGTGAGAAAACGACATTATTTTTCACCAACCTAATAGAAATGAAATACAGTTAGAAATGGTAAATTATTTAATGAGACACTTGTTTCCACTTATTGTTCAATAACTTCTCCACATCAGGTGTAATAACTGTCAATGACAGGAGCAAAATATTATCCAGGTGGTCATCAATTAACCTTGTTCTTAAATGAGTTTTGGTATATTTAATTTTCACAAAATCTTGCTTACTAGTATATGTACTTCTAAATAATGATACCATCATTTTTGCATTATTCAATACTTTTATATTTTCTGTTTGGCAAGTCATATTTCTTGAAAGAGTCAACAGTAAATTCAGAATGAAATTTTGATTTTAAAACTTCTTCACATTGTAAGTCGATTAACTCCAACTGATATTCTTCTGTCACTTGCTCCACAAATTAATTAGATAATTAGAGTCCAGGTGTTAAGTTGGCAGGCCAGACAAAAATCCTCCATGAGTTAGGGGTTGCTGACCCATGGCGTAAATGAATATGACATATGAAAAAAGAAATACATTGATGTGAATTATATATCTCACAGAACAACTGCTTGAAACTTGTTTGAGCTTAAAGAAAGCTATTTAGCCTGACATCAAATTTATTTCTATGTGGAAAGTCTTTATCTTTATTTTTGCTCAATATAGACTTTCTCAGATTTTTACAGAATTTGCCAAAAACTTTGACAATAGAAAACCATATTAAAATCCATATAAGTTCAACCCATGTATCCAGCAGATAAGATTATATCTACTGTTAACTTACTCTCCTATGATGTTTTTTTGTCAGTTATTTGGATCTGACCCTCAGGCAAAGTAATGTGTATTTTTCTCAATCCAGATATGGTCAACCATACAAGATTTTTTCCTGCACCTACTTTAGTCATTTTTTTTTTATTTTCCTTTTTTCTGACCTTAAAAAAATGGTTGATTTGCCTCTCATATCTTTTCAACAGATGCATATGATGTTATATACACAATATTTCATTAGAACATTCTTTTATAAGGTATCAAGTCTTGTAAGGAGGATGCAAAGTGTCATTCTCTATTGAACACCACTCCAAAGATATAATATAAACAAAGCTTTTCCATCTGTTCTCTCAGTTATTTTACATTTTTTATATTGGTTTTTACCTAATACAAGCACCAAAAGCCACTCAAAATAGAGGGTTACTGAATATTGTTGTTGTGAGAGCATAAAGGAAGGAAGTAAGAAGGGCATATTATAAGGCTATATAGGATAGATAATGGTTAACTTTAGACTTGAAGACTTTAGTCACAGTCGTCAGAGAAGAATCCTCTCAGGAGTTTGTTCCACAAAGTAACAGTTATGTAGAAGAAGTTGTCTGAATGGAACTTCTTCTTTATCAATGGAATATGAAGGGAATTAGGATAATTTGTCTGTGTATGTGGCATGATGGATCCTAGCTGTAAAGGTCTGAACTGGTAGGACTAAGGAATGTAGCTCATCTGAACATTTGCGATGAAAATAGTGATAGATTTTTGTCCCGTGAGTGTCAAATTTTCCAAGCCCTCTTTCCTTATTAGGCATCATAGAAATTTTAACTGTCTCTTTCTGATTGTAAGTATAATTATCCTTAAAATCATTTATCATTTTGAAATTAACAGTGCCTGGACAGAAGTTATAAAACAGTTCAATAAATTTCCGTATATGCTTGCTAATATTAAAATATAAACTAATCATGGATAGTGGAATGAGAACTATCTACCCCTGGTTCAATTCTAAATTTAAGAAGGTTATTGAGTTCAAAGACAAACCATTGGCTAAAAGTTAAAATGTGAGCATAACAGTCAAGATAAGCATTCTGGTTCAAACTGAAAAAAACTTAATAATAATTCCTCATCTCAAAGATTCTAACAAAAATTAAAATTATGTTTATGCTTAGAAACTGTAATTAAATTCTTGTAATGAGATTATGTTTAAAATGTATATTTCTTGGTATAGAAAAAGAAACTTCTTATATTTTCAGAAACATTTTACAAAGATGAATGTATAAATAAAATTTGATTTCAAGCAAATCAAAAACACAAAAATAAATTTTATTAAAATGTCTTCTCAAAACTATTTTTCTATAGCTTTCTTTCTATTATGGGTTCAAAGTCTGGTAGAAAATCTGGAATTCTAAGCATGTGACAATAGGAAAACTGGCCACCATTCAAATAAAATGAAATGGTGCTGCCTGTCTTGTCTCTGGAAATATAGTTTGTTCTCTGCTATTAATCAATATTGTGCAGATAAATCTCATTAGAGAATTGTATGAGTGTGCATACCAAATATGACCAAAAGATGAAGGCTCTTCATTTTATTTATGTTATTTGCCTAATATTAATTTGTGTATCACTGTGTGTGTGTGTGTGTGTGTGTGTGTGTGTATGTGTGTCAGAGTCTGCTTGTAAATATGTGTCTGTAAGTTTACAACCAAATATAAGTGTGCGTGTTGCTAAGCAAATGTCATAGATTGGGAAGCATTTATTTCCAATTTCAACAAGTTTATCACAACAATTGAGCAAGTATTTATGTATATGCATGCATGTTTATACTTGCATAAAAATGAAAATAATTCTTTTATTTACAATGATGTTCACCCTGTACAAAGCCTAACAGTCACTCGAGGTAGAGGGTTACAAAGTAAGAGGCACAGTTTATCAGGATATGTGGGGAAGATAATGGTTAATCCTCAACTTGAATAGGTTAAGATTATAGTGATCAGGGAAGTATTCTCTTGGCAATCAGTTCTGCAAACTAGCAGTTTTTCACAAAGCAGCCTATGTATATATGAATGTGGGAATATCTACATGTGTACATGTATATGCAAATATGTATGTATTATGTGTATTTGTACATTTCTGTATGTATTATTTATTAAAAACATAACATTGTAAGGCTTCATCATTTTTCTTTCAATTATTAGGTTGGTGCAAAAATAATGGCGGAATAATATTGTTTTTTGATGTTAAAAAATACGTCAAAAAACAACATTATTACGTCATTATTTTTGCGCCAACCTAATAATTTTATATTGAAGTGTATAAAAAATTATTTCATTTTAAAATCTCCTGTGTGTATTTTTGAGCTGTTTCACAACATACGGTATTTTTTTCAATGTTTTTGAGTGATGGGGGCCAAGTTCTTTTTTACCTTACATTTTAAATCATCATAATCAATAATTGATGGCCATTCACCTCTAGGATTTATTTCATAGGACAAATTGCCTTCCTTAAAATGATTCAATCAGTTTAGAGTAGTAAGATATTTAGAAATAGACATGGAACAACCTGCCAAGCACAAGAGGCTAGTTGACATTTTTATAGAAAAGGAATTAAAAAGCTGGTATATTGTAAATACAGACATTCTACCAGGCCACAATATGTATATGTAAAAAAACAAACATGATAAAATTGTCCAATATTAAGATATTGCCAAAGAATTGCAAAAAAATTCAGAAATAGGAGAGTGACACATGTGACACTACTCAATGGAATCCTGAAAATGACATTAAACTTAAAAAATGACTCATATAGACATTGGAAGAATTAGTGACCTGGGAAACAAGGAGATATTGCAAAGAACTACATCATTATAGTTGGTAAGATTGTTAAAGTGAGTGCTGTAAATTTCAGAAAATTTGCACACACTTGTTCCTCAGTGATGATACCTGTAAAATTAACATATATAAAATAATAAAAAATAAGAATGAAGAATAATAAAGCTCTCTCTCTCTCTCTCTCTCTATATATATATATATATATGTGTGTGTGTGTGTGTGTGTGTATATATATATATATATATATATATATATATATATATATATATATATATGTGTGTGTGTGTGTGTGTATATATATATATATATATATATATATATATATATATATATATATATATATATATATATATATACACACACACACAAAAATAAACACATTTTTAATCTGACATTTTTATTACTTCAAATGTTATTACAGTGGATACTCGTATTTGAAATAAGTGCCTCATTTTTTTTGTTTTTTTACTTCAAACAGTATGCATTATGGCTATTGACCTGCATATTCAAGAAACCTTAATAAAAAATATATGCCCTCCAGCAGGAATTGAACATGTGTGCACCATTGTAGGAGGAACCACTGTTCCAGTGTGTTTTATCACTTGGCTATGAAGAGGATCATAGCTCTATTTTTCCTTTTCAATCTTAGACTGTGTATAAATAAAAATGGGGCATCTATTTTAAATACAAGTATCCACTATAATAATATTTGATGTAATAATAATAATAATAATAATGATAATATATATATCTATATATATATATTATATTATATTATATTATTCTATATGTATTTAAAAATTATAATGTGAGTATGTTATAACATCATTACAAAAAATATCATTCGACAAGACACCAGAAGTGTTGAAACAAAATGGTTATTTTTGTAGTGATCTTATAACATACTTATGTTATAATTTGTAAATAAATATTATTCACTCTACTCTGTGCTGATCACATTTTAAAAACTGTTTTTAGTTACTGGAACTTTATTCCATCTATATCAACCTTATATATATATATATATATATATATATATATATATATATATATATATATGGCTGAAGTAATAAATGATAAATATGCTTTCCATTTATGCAGATTTTTTTCTTAATTTAAGTTCACAGGATTTATCTGTTGGTTAGCAATTTCTTTCTTTTTATTTCCCCTTTCTGAATTCTACATTCATTTTATTTATAAATTCTTTAGCAGTTCTAAAGTACTCCTTAAAAACGGTGCCACAAAATAGCCAGCATCTGAATACTTGAATCCACCATTGTTACATCTGAAACAAATGGATAGTATTGCTAATGACATGATATATTAATAATAATCATTTAGCGGAATCATAGCTAGTTTTCAAATGTGTACAGGGAATAAATTTTGGCATATTAGTATGTAAAAAACAAAATACTTTTGATATGCTTTAATATTTTTTTTTCTTGGATAGATATTTCCTCAGAAATATGTCTGCATTTCTATTAGAGAATGTTAATGTAGATAAATGAATATTTGCTCTGGAGGAAATGTGTGTATTCATGTATACTAATTATTTGTGTGCGTATGTACATACATATATGCGTTTATATATTCATATATGACTGGATTCTGTCAAGGTTGACTATGGGAGAAACAGCATTTTTTTTTACTACATCCTGGGAAGAAAGGTAGTAATGCTCAATCTCTTTCTTTCTTACATGTCAACTATTTTCACAAGACAGTGATGTAAGATTTTATCAATATATCTGGTAATTAGATATAGATCAGGGATGAATTTCTCCATACCTTTCCAAAGGGCATTAACATGAAGGAAAGATATAGATCCTGTACTAAAGTTTAAATTCTTTTTGCCAAATCTCTTTTCAGTCCTAATAATTTAAGTTTTGTACCACTGTATTTATGCATCCACAGAAATATGTGTGTGTATATAAGATGAGAATGAATACAGTACAATTCCAACATTCATAACATTTAATTTAAAAAAGAAATTTTAAACCCATTTAAGAATCTAGATCATAATACATGTTTCACGGAAAATATTATTAATGATACTGGATAATCTAATTGAAGGAATTCTAACCAAATCCCATTGTCAAAAAAAAAAAGTTTAACTAAATCTTGTGTTTATCTTTGTACTATCTCTACAATAGAGAATCTGACGGTTGAAAAATTCTTTATTGATATTACTAAGAATTCTTTCAAGACTAGGTGGTATCAATATACCTTGTCCTTCACCAATGGTACTTACAGAAATAATAAATTACTTTCTAAATATTTTTTGAATTTAAAAGATGATAATAAGACCCCTAAGGTGAAATGGAAAATTTTTAAAATGGCAAGGACATGTAGATCTTTATATGAACCCTGTCTTCTTTGCTTACATGAAAATTTGGAAATTATCAGATTCAATAAAAATTCTTTATTAAATCAAAGGAATGAATTAACAGTAAACTGTAAACACACTTTACGTTTTATCTTACAATTTAGTTAAACTTTGGAATTTGATGATGCTTTTTTCATATATTTTAGTTGTACTGTATTGCACCATGTATGGCTTATCTTTCTATTTGTAAGATTAATTAGGATTTAATATAATTCTGTATTAATCTCCTGGTTGTATTAGTAACATTTTGTATGGATGTATTGGTATTTGGTTGGCATTTTAGACATTTTACATTGATTACTTAGTGTTATTAACATCTTATCTGAAAAATCTTTATTCAACAGTTGCATATTAATTTACCAAATAATTTTATATCTTTAAATTATTTACTACTTTCTTAAAAAAGCTATTTATCAACTATAAAGAAAATATATAGGAAATTCACAAAGCAGATAACTTGTTTAGCATTTTGTTAAATTACCTCTCCAACCCATTTTTATTTCTTAGGAAATGACATTGTATAGTTTGTATAATATATAAAAGATAATTTTTAATTTTTTCTTCTTCACTTAAATTTTAACGTAGGTCATATTTGATTGGTCAATCAGAGTAAAGCCCAGAAACCTTATAACCCCAATTTTTTTATTTTCATAAAAAGAGGTTGCATTTTGCTTTTAAATCTAAATAAATCATTCACTTGTCAGTAATTTACAATCGCCTGATGAGATGCATTGATATGTATCGAAATATAATGGCAATCGTGTAGCGATTTTGACATGCTTTCAGTGTAATATCCTAAAATAAATAGTATATACACACACATATATATATATATATATATATATATATATATATATATAATGTTTCTATGTCATTTTTATAGAGACAAATATTTAAGTAAATGCTCTGTTTATAATAAACAGTATTAACAGCATTTACTGGCTTCAATGTCCAAGAAATTTCATAGAAAATGTGTGTGCTCCGACAAGAATCGAACCTGTATTCTACATGGAACCATCATCTAGCATGACGTGCTATACCATTTAGCCACAGAGAAAGCGTCTGGTTATCAAGTTCAAACTACTGCTTTTAAACCACAAATTACCCATGATTTCTCTTGAATGCTCATATCTGCTTGAACCGTATCTTAATGTAAACAAAAAACATCATATATTATGAAATGGACTAAGGATAAACAAACAATAAATATATTAAAATAAAATATAAAATAATAAAATATAAAATAATACTGCTCAAATACATTGTCAATCTGTTCTGAACTATCTATTTCAATTGCTTCAAACATTATTTTTAGTGCATAATAATACCTAGGTAGACACTCAGTTTATTTCAAACAGTATTTATTTCATCTACTGGCCTATGTACTTAAAAAAATCAAAATCAAACTTGCATCCTGCTTTTACAATAGAAACCACCATCTGATCTGACATTCTTTGACCACTCAGCTACAAAGAGTTTCTCAATCAAACAAGATTCATTTTTTTTTTTTTTTTTTTAAGCGTTTCACCCCAAGCAAGGCGGGAAGCCACTAGGATGCAAGGGGTTACAGAAAATTTGGAGCAAGATCAGATAGATCAAGGCAACTGGAGATGTTGATTGACATTACATTTGAATAACTGCAGATTATAGCTCTCAGGGAAACTGGAATAAGGAAGGGAGTTCCACAGGCGAGAGGTGCGAGACATGAAGCTATTGGAGGAGAAGAGACATTTTGCCATTAAAGCACACTCATTCATTCAGATTTTCTCAAAAGGCATATCTGATTAGTTTCATGTCTAAAATGTAAACAAAGCAATTTCTAAAGAATTAATGGAGTTTGATTTTAATCTGCCATATATTTTATTAATACAAATGTTATTTTCCCTTCTACAAGTCTGTGTACTTGAGAAATAAATGCTGTTTAAAATAAACAGAACGTCTACTCCAAGACAAGTACACACCAAAAATAATGTTTGAAATAATTAAAATATGTCAGATTATAAAATAAAATCCATTATTTTTTGAACCTACCTATTTATCTCAGTCTGTTTAGTTTGATCTGTCTTATCAATTTTATATGTTTAATGTCATATGTTGCAAAGATGACTCAATATCTGTTGCTGAACTAATATCACCAAAATGTCTCAGCAAATTTGTGTTCTAATATTGCTTCACTATCTATTTTCTTTCCTTTTGCTTATTAATTTCATCTTTATAAATATATATTTAATATGCATACAATAACTCTATTCTGTTAGTAATCGTGTGTGTGTATATATATAAGTAATGGCAATATCTGAATTGTCACCATCAGTGGAATTTCCCTAAGACCAACTAAGCATTTATTATTATACAAATCCGCACAGTCACCATGGAAATATTACCAGTGATGTATCAAATAATGACATAGCCAATCTCTAGGTCAAGTAGTGAGGACTTAGACTCAAGAGAAACAGAGCAAGCAATAAATGAACAGTACTAAATGAGAACTAGACAAGATATCCCTAGAGATGTATAGTACAATGAGAACAATCTACTCCCAGAGATTAAATAAAGGTTTCAAAATTCCCTGAAGGTTACTTGGATTGAAAATCAGCTGATGAAGGCCAGGAGAGCATAGTGGCTGGAATGTTGTCATATTAGCAGATCCCAGAAATTCAAATAAAAATTTATTCTTTCCAACATTGTAGATGCTGTCATTAAAACGTATTCTCGCACCTGATTGTTTAATGCAAATCCAAAAATTAGAAACAAACCTGTGATGATATTCATTATTAACAGAATATTTTTCTCCTTTTTTTGTTGTCATAAAATTTTGAATAATAATCTAATTAACCCTTTCAGGGCCAGTTTTGACTATTTTAACCTTTCTTTAATTCACTCGGCTTGAAAAACAGCAAACCAATAACTGAACAGTACTAAATAAGAACTAGACAATATATCCAATGGATATAGATAGTAAAACAAAACAATCTATTCCCATAGATTAAATAATGGTTTCAGTTCAAAATTCCCTGTAGGTTGCTGAGATTGACAAACAGCTGATGAAGGCCAGAGAGTACAATAGCTGAAACATGAAAAACAAAAATGAGTACAATAGTCTGAATGTAAATAATGAGACAGCCATCTATACATGTTGATTGAAATAGAATCTATGTTTCACATTTATGATTCATGGAGGATTTTTCCTGGCCAAACAGTATCCTTTGTCTATTTTGAAGATTTCTCCTACTGACAATTACCCAGTGAGTGTTTTCAGCTCAATACCAATAGTTGACTGTCTGATGTCATTGATATTCATTGAATTTGCTGATTTTTATCTCTCTCTCTCTTCCAAATGGCCATGCTACACACTTTGCCAACTTTGTAAGACAACTGTGACAGAAATCCCAAGTAAGTGATAATACATGGGGGAAAAAAGCCATCAAAACACAACTCCCAACACTGCTTAGCAATGACATTTAATCAAATTTCAGGGACATTGACAATCTAATTAATTGGATCATTTTAAAACAGAGAATGAAAGTGACTTTGGAAAGAAGATGAATAATTTTGATTGAAAAGACAAAAATATGGTTGAGTTTGTTAATTCTTTGGCATCAATAATGTTCCCTGGGTGATGTTAATATATACACTACTGACCAAAAGTTTGGGATCATCGATTTTTCCTCAAAAAATGAATTAAGTTTCATGTCTTTAAAAAAATAAATTTATCTTTCTAGGTTTGCATGCAGTAATTTAAAACAAAATGAATATAAAAGTAATTATAATTTCAATTAAAGCAAATTTATATTTTCTTTTCATTAAATTTATATTTTTCTTTTCATTTATTACTGCATATGAAATTCTTGGCTTCCTTTCTATTAACTTGAAAAAGTATATAGGTGGAAGTGATTCCCAAGCAGTATTTAAAGAACTCTTGCTTATTCTTCGGCAGTTCACTTCAAACTTTACAAATAATTTCATCCCAGATTAGTTCAATTGATGAAAGATCTGGAGATTGAGGAGACGACTCATGATTTTCAAAATTCCCTTATCTTTCTTTGACTTTAGATAATTTGTATAGTTTTCAGCTGTGATTTAGATCATTATCTTGTGGCAAAACAAAATTTTGACAAATAATTCAGCAGCCAGAAAAATTGCATGCCTCTGCAGCATTGAATGATAGTCCTCCTTTTACATAATGCCTTTAATTTGAACAAAGTTTACAATAATCTCACCATGCTTACCAGTTGGTACAATGTGATTTTCACTCATTTGTTTGGAAGGTATTCATCTAACAAACACTCTTTGTTTACTTCCAAAAAGCTCAAATTTGGACTTATCACTCCATTGTACCTTTTTCCAATCTTCTAAAATCCAATCTTTGTGCTATTGTGTCCATTTTAGTCTTTTTGGCTTATTTTCCTTTTTTAATAGAGGTTTCTTAACTGATACCCATCCTTTAAGCCCAACAGAAAGAAGTCTTCTCTTAAGAGTCATAACATACTGGATGTTGATATTCAGAATTAAATTCAGCAGTTAGTTGGGGAGCTGTTTTTCTTCTGTCCCTTTGGCTAAAGATGATCAAGTGTTTATATTCCACAATAGACATTACTCTGGGCCTCCCAGACTTTTTTTCAGTAAACATTTGCACCAATTTCTTCCTGTCGCTGCAGGCAATGAAGCACCCATTTTTTGATATCAGTAATTTTCTAGCAATCTGTTGTTCAGGATACCCTGCTATAGAAAGAATTTCCACTTGGGATCTTTTTCCAATACTAATCTGTTTAGTTCTTGGCATTTTAACAGTTTCTGAAAATTAATTTCAATCACACATTAATCTAGATGGAATTGAACCGCTACCAAGCAGTGGAGATGAAATATTTGAAAATTTCTGCTTGACAATTCAGAAGAGGTATAAGGTTGGAACAAAATATCCAAAGCTAATGCAAATGAATTTATGAACATAGAAAAACAATTCAGGATGGTCCCAAACTTTTGATCGGTAATGTGTGTGTGTGTGTGTGTATATATATATATATATATATATATATGATAAAAATATAATTTTAAGTTATGCTGCATTTTGGTAAACACTGAGTGGTGATAGTCAGTTTCATGCTTGAACATAATCTTTAGACCATGTGTTTTGCATTTTTTATTGACTATATATGCTGGTCAATGGTGTATTAAAGTTAACAAGGTCTATTGTATTATCCTAATGGTTATATAATATACCTTGTGAG
Source organism: Acanthosepion lycidas (assembly GCA_963932145.1). NCBI lineage: Eukaryota > Metazoa > Mollusca > Cephalopoda > Sepiida > Sepiidae > Acanthosepion > Acanthosepion lycidas. The sequence continues at coordinate 129,736,477 of OZ010571.1, read as the reverse complement.
TTATAATGCACCATTGACTAGCATATATAAATAGTTGAGCCAAAAAAAAACAAAAAAAACCAAAAAAAAAACACATAGCCTGAAGATTGCATTCAAGCATGAAACAGATTGCCCAAGCTTGGTGTTGACTTTAATTTTGTAACACACATATACACACATATATATATATTTCTTATTACTTTAAATATTTATGTTTTTGAGCAGACTTCTGTTTTCTAAACAGTATAAATCTATGTCTACTGGCCTTTGCATTTGACAGTCTTGAGAAATAAAATGTGCCTTCTGGCAGGGTTTGAACCTGCATTCCCTGAGATGTCTACACAAACATGTGTATCCTCTGAACATATTAACAAAAAAGAAATTATTTTGTATAATAAATAAAATCCATTAATTCCAAGAAATTATTATATATGTATATATTTAAAAATATTTACATTGTGACATGGAAATTTCTGTGTTTTGGGACTTAAAATTTTTTTTATCCCCTCATGAGGCAATGTTTGGTAACTTTTAATGAAAATGATTTACTTTTTAAAACAGAAAAACAATGTTATATTATGTTCTATGTTGTTCTAAAGTAAATGCTAAAAAACTGTGGATTCTAAATCTTTGTTCTTTCTCTTCATTTGGAGATTATATATATACTAAAAATGTAATGACAAAGACATTCTTTGTATATATTTTTTATTTAGTTGACATGTAAGATTATAATAAATTTTGATGAAAATCAACAAAATTTTCATCTACTCCTGAAGCCTTTTTCACTGATTGATATTGAATACTATTGTACAACTCTTCAATATCAAATACTAAAAAAGGCTATAAAAGCATATGATAATTTAGTAAATTCCCATAGAATTTGTGCTCCTGTATGTCAACTAAATAAAAAACATAAAAAATATGCAACAAAATATGTTTGTCATAACTTTTATAAAGAACACACACACATATATATATATATATATATATATAAAAACCAACAT
>OZ010571.1:129717250-129735294 GCA_963932145.1 Acanthosepion lycidas | reverse complement strand
ATGCATTATGTTTTTGCTCAACTATTTATATATACAATTCAGGGACGTAAATGGCTGGCAGAACAAGAAGTAGAACAGATAGCAAAAAGATAAACTTTAGTAAGAACTACAAATGATAAAAAGTTAATAATTTCCTTTACTTTCATGTTTGATTGATCTTATATATATATATATGTGTGTGTGTGTAACAAAAACAAAAATTATATACATATATATTTTGAGAAGTGGGCCAGTTTGAGAACTCTTCAGCATCCCTTCTAAAAGACAGATGCTTTACATATCTCTGTATGAAAATATGAATATTTATTTTCCTGAAAATTTATTTTAAGAGAAAGATTATATAAATTTCAACTTACAATGGAACTGGCTGTTTGGTCAATGAATGCTGAATATTTCCACACAAAGAAATGACTCACATTACCATTAAACTTTATATATGTGACTGTATCTGTTGAAAGTTCTACCTTTTATGTGTATATTTGCATTACATCCATACATAAAACATTTATATCCTTCCACACTTATATAAACTGTATTATCAAAAAAGGCAACACCAGTCACTTAGCTTGTGAGCATACTGACACATATATACACATTTATTGATCATAGCACAAATGTGGGTGTGCAATATGCATTGGTTTGTATGAATAAAAGTGTACATTAAAACTGGTACAAAGTGTTTTCCAATTTTTTGTTATTGCTTTTTCTTATAAATTGACATAAATACAAAAAAAATATTCAATACACACTCATTCTTAAATTACTGACTTCCTGGGTTTTGTTGACATTTTTCATTTATTTATGTTTCTTTTTTGCTTTCTAAATCAAAGAAATAAGCTTTCCGCTATCACATTTGTCCCTCTTCCTGACACAAACAAAGAAGCAAACAAAAATTGTGTCACATTTGTCTGTAGCCTGAAAAATTCTAAAAGAATCAGTTTTCTCAATTCATTGCTGACATTGACCAAAATTTCATCTTTAAATGCAAAATTTCCAAAACTCTGAATCAATTGCTAGGTGTACTACTCAGAAGGCTGGTTCAATGAGTTTACCAGACAATTTTTATCATCAGAATTCATCTTGCTCATTTATAAATCTAACATTAATCCATGCATTGAATATTGCTGACAGATCTGGTTTTGTGCTCCAGCTACATATCATGAGATTCTCTACAAAATCTAAAGAATGATCTGCAATGCTCTCAGTTCTGATCTGGTATATTGATTTCAGAAACTTTTCCCCTGCCATGACATGGCTTCCCTCTGTCTTTTTTTATAAATAATTTCATGGCTGTTGTTATAATGAGCTTGTGGTACATTGAACACATGAATTTCATTATACTACTAGATTTTTAGTAGGTCTAATTGTTTTATTGTTGAAATATCTAGATGTAAGCATGTTCTATTTTAATCATTTATTTTCTCACAATCTTAGAATTTCTTGCTTCCCTGCCACCTATATTCTTAAAAAATTTTCTTGTTTTTCCTAATTAAAGTCTTCTCATTTACTTCCACCTCCAGTAATCTCTTGTCTGTTAGTGGCATTATTGCCTTGCTTGGGAGGAAATGATTCATATTTTTGTTAAAGATTCCTAAAGAACACATGTAACAGACAAAGTGCTTTTAATATCTATCTGAATATAATTTTTGTACAAAGATTTTCATAAACATAAAAGTGAAAAAAATAATTACTATTAATTTATAACAGAAGCATATTTATTCTTCTTAGACCCTAAAATAAAATTCACATTTTACAAACATGTGACAATGCTGTAATCACTGCAGAAATTCCTTTAACCTTTAAATCCATTTAAATCAGGTTTGTAGAATGCTTTTGGCCCCCACAAAGACAGAAATATGTATCAAGTTAAGCAGTTAAACATGTATGTAATGATGTTTGAAGACTAACATATCAGCAACATTTGAAAGCCAATGTCCATTAAATTTTGAATTTCACAACATAATATGTTACTACTCTTCATTGAATTTATTTGGGTTATACACGTGAAGAACAAGTCAATTCGTTATTTAATAGTTGTTTTCTTTCAAATGTTACCTAATTTACTACTTGTGGAGAAATCTGGTGACTTTGAGATGATCTTAGAACAGGAATTCTTTTAGTATTTGATTTCTAAGTAACCTAACCTTTGAAGGTGAAAAAGGAAATTGAAAAGAAACTGATGAAAATGTTGCCATATTTCAATAAGGAAAAGAGTAAATCTCTTTAATGAAGTCACAAAAAGTTACAGTTAGTCTTATATATTCATCAGGAGGTTCCAATGGATGAATTGAATTTGAATTCGTGCTGAGATTTCTTCAATCACTTTGTATTAGATTTCTTGAAAAAGTCATGAATTTCTGTTTTTTCTGTGTCTCGTCTCCAGATATTACTGCACAAAGAATCTGACCTGCAATTGATACTATGCATTACATGATATCTGCAAGGAGATGTGAATCACTAAGGAACTAGCATCATTTTCTGAGACACCAAGAAAGACTAATATCCAGCATCATAAAGAAACAATCTTTGGAGTTTTAATACTACAAATCAAATATTTATTATACAATTTCTAGCTAACCATTTATTTCTATAATGTGTCAGATTTCCTATTGCTTTCTTTCTATTCAAATTACACATAGCTCATCTAAAACAAAATTATCTCCTAGCAGTTTTCAGAAAATTATTCATTAGCTATTCTCTTCAAACAATAAACATGTTTTATGATATTTATTGAATACACAAGTTATCAGAGTGCATCAATAATTTGGTAGCCTAACAAGTAGTTACTAGTTGATCAGAAATTTTTATTGTATAATTTAATATAACATTTATCACAGGATTAAAAGGAAGAAGAAAATATTGAAAAAATATTTTGTAATAAAAATGCTTTTTATAGCATTAGGCGACAGACTTATCTGATGACTGTTCTTGAAGTTGTTAGTGATGACTTACTTTTACTATCATTTATTATAATAACTATCTTCTAATAACTACTTTCAGGACATAGCTCTCCACATCATTTTATCCTTTGTAGTTGTTAGCAATGTTTGTTACTGTAACTCCCCCATCCATTTCTGCCATCTATTTTCATATCTTGTTATATATGTTTCTTGTTGCTTTCCTGTTTCTTGTCTTCAGTATGTTCTGTGAGCGTAAAATTCTAAGTATAAGCATCCTTTTTGTTCCAGCTTTCCTTACAAATTCTTCATATTATCTGTCCATGGCATTCTCAGCATCCTTTGTAGAAACACATCTCTGTTGCGCCAAGTCTCCTCTTTGTGAAGAAATTGCTTGGCATTCACTGCCATGTAGGAGGAAATATATTAAGTAGCAGTTGAGCACTCTGTTCTTTCCTTCTAATGACATTTTCCTGTTCCTTGATACATTGCTTCATTTTTTAGAAGCATCTTTTGCAATTCCAATGCACCTTTGCTTTATAAAAACTATAACATCAACAAAACATCATTATAAAAGCTATAAAGACATCTAAAAACTTGAGCACAATAATGACTACAAATACTGGAATAGTATTTATTGTTAGCCTCTACACCATTGTGTTGTACTGAAAAAAAATTTCAGATAGCTTTTGAAGATCTTGAGAGAACATATCCTAAAACATGGGATAGTACTGGAAAAATTACTGATATAATATCCTTCAAAAGAAAAGAAAAAATTTTCTTTGTTGGAGAAAATATTGTCAAGTCAGACAAAAGCTTTAAGTACTTCTAATTAATATTATGAATTTATTAATATTAAAGACCTATTCACAATGTACATTAATCATTTCATTATAAGATGTAATTGAATTGGATGCTTTTCTTTCTGACAAAGTGCAAACTTTAACAAATTGAATTTAGCATTACGATATGTTACTGGTTAGTGAACATTAAATAATAAGTCGAAACAAAACCCTTTATAATATTAAAACAAAATAAAATTAAGAAATATGTAAATTTGTTCCAGAATTTTATTCAGAAAGATTCTAAATAAAATTCTTTTGTTTGATTTTAGTTACAAAGATATATTTTGAACCCAAAAGATAAACAATGCTTTGTTTTCTTTTTTTTATTAAAAGTATTTCTTTCATTTTGTCTCTCTTTTTTTTTATAAATGCCTCTATATGCAGTCATTTATCTCTGATGCAGATTTTAGGCCAGATAATTTCCGCAAGAATGAAACACTTCTTTTCAATACAGTGAACCTTACTATGGTAGGTCTATCAGAGCATGCCAATGTATGGCGACGGGGTCTCAACGTGCAGACAATTTATGGAGTTGAATATCAAGAGATCTTTCTATGTTCAGATAAAAAACATGTTTTGTGGGGAATAATCGGCCAGCATCTATCGATATTTTGATTGTTTGAGATAAAACTTATGGAGAGGAAAAAAGTAGTAGGAACTGAGGTTATCACTGAAGAAGCAATCATGCAGAACTAAAAGAGGCATGAGTGCTTTATCAAAAGAGAATGTTGTTGATCTTTTGGAGATGAGCAAGATAAAAAAAAAAGTCAGGAAAATCACCAAAATTCTTTAAAAAAATAAAAAGTGAAAAATATAATTCATAGATTTAAAAGACATCTAACAAGATAGAAAAATGATGGCATATAACACAGACATATTTAAAATATATAGTTATGTTAAAATAAGAGAAAAAAAATGGAGACTGACATTTAATATGAAATACCAGAAATATTAAAAAAAAAAAATGGGAGTTTACCGGTTGTTACTCCACACTTGTCAGAACTCGATTGAGGAATAAAATAGTAAATGTGTATAACTTCTTTTTTTATCTTTCTGGTCTTCCATATTAAATGTCAGTCTACTTTTTTTTCTTGTTTTGCTTACATTTTTTTTTTTTTTGTAGTAAAGTTCACCTTGTACCAGCAAAATAAATTTAACAAAATATATGTATTACTATTCAAACTTGCACACTCTACATTTATACTGTTTAGACCATTATATTCGCTGGTCTACTTTGGATATCCATCATCATAACTAGTAAGCTTTCGGTAATTTTGAACCAAACCTACTGTTTGATGAAATAGCTGATTCAATATCATTTAGTTCATTTTAGATATCAGTTATGTGCCATGCATGATACATGCTTAGTTAATTATGTATCTTTCGATACATGACTGACAAGGCAGATTTTTTCCCCACATAGGTGACTATTTCTTTCTGCAGTAAACCAGTTGCCATCCAAGGCTATAGAAACCGGTCTGTTCTGATATTTACCCATAGCTGGGGGGTATGATGATTTATACCTTTCCCAAGGGTATTAGCATGTAAGTGAATATAATGGATGTGACTGGAATTTGAACTCAGCTCGCCAATTCCTCAATCTGAGTCGCTATCCATTACTCCACCATGCCTCCTCATTTTATATATAGGGATTCCATTTTATAATCTTTGAGCTTTGTAAAATATAAGTGGAACTAATTATAATTGTAAAAAGTAATCAGGATAATTAACTTTAGTGAATAGTGCAGTTGTATATTTTGTTTAATTTGACTTAACACTTATATTGATCAAATGTATGAAGATAATTTTGGTTTTAATCTGACATGAAACTGACAAAGCAAAAAGATCAATTCATTTAGAAAGTAAGAGAATTTCGACGCTTTAAGAATTTCTACTAAACATTTCCATAAAAATAGTGATTGAGTCTTTTCTGCTACAATGATGAAAGCACAATATTTAGTTTTACACATGTTAATTATTAAATGTTATCTATTAATTTATCTGAGTTATTTATCACAGGTAATGTACTCAATTCATTATAGATTATAAAAAAACAAAAAAAAAACACTTATTTCATCTACTGTACACTTATTGTAAATATAACTCTTCTCTAAAGAAGGAAGGAAGTCAAGGGAATTAAAAATTGAAAGACTGCTAAAGAATATGAGAGAAGTACGTGAATTCTATGTTCCATACAGGAAATTAAAAAAAAAATTGAGGCCAAATATATCAGTGAAACAGCGTAATGTTTGAACACAACAAATCAAAACTGACGTTTTTGGTAAGAAAAGAACGACATTGTATGAAAATAGAGTAAATCGTATGAATGACTATTCTGGGAAGATCTCAGTTATGCTTTTTTTGGTAATCACAGATCAAGCTCAGGTGACCTTAGGGAAGGGATTAAAGACAAGCCAAAAAATATAGAAAGAAACTTTAGAAAAAAAAAAAATTTTGAGATGAAAAATATTAATTGTTCATATTATACATAGATAAGCCAACAAATGTAGAGGCAAATATTTATTGCTAGATAAATAATAATAATAGCTGGCCACTCGTATTCAAGGATACTCTTCTACTAGAGTGGCTAGCCAATCCTTATTGCAGATTATCACTCAGGCACATTTGCATTTGTTCAACACTCACAGAGCCAACCTGTGGTTTATACTGCAACTATGCTGAGCAGACCTTAGTTACAGTTTCTGCGAGAGAGTGTGTTATCTAGCAGGAGCTGAACAATGCCAGCACACTCAAACCCTGAGCCATGATGACTTGGGACTTTGTATTAGCACAGCTATCAACAGATAAATACACAAACACAGACATACATGTTTATATAACAATATCTATAAATGCAGATATACAGGGTGATTGAAAAGTAACTTCCTATTTCATGTATAAAATGTGGCCAGTCAGGAATCCTGACTTAACACCCTGTGTTTTTTTTTCTTTAGGTTTGGTTAAAGAAGCAAGACTGAACCAAGACTTTGGAAGAACATGAAGGGTGAATTATGTCTTCCCTACCACAAGAGTTCTTCAGGAAATCAGTTGATGCAATTCCTAGATAATTCAAGAAGCTGGTAGTGAAATCTGGTGCCCATATCAAACTTTCAACCTCATGCTAAACACTTTCCTCTTATACCAATTTCTTGTAAAAATTATAGTTAATAAATAAACTATAAGTATTTTAAAATGGGAAGTTACTTTTCAATCACACTGTATATTAGAGAAATGTATATGCATATATTTTTATGAATCTTTTCATGCATTCATGCATACTCATACACATGTGTATGTGTGTGTGTGTGTGTGTATATATATATATATATATATATATATATATATATATATGCACACACACAAGCCATTGCAAGTGTTCTTTTTTTTCTCAATAGGAGTAGATAGGCTCACCTATTGTCAAATTCACACACCTTCCTGGTTTTTTGAACTAGAATAGAAGTTTATCCCCCGTTTCCAGTCTAGGATTGGCTTCCTGGTTCCTTCTAAAATCCACTTTAACTCTATACTTCTAACATCTTTGACTGAACTCCAAAATTTTAATCACTAATTATTATTATTATTTTTTTCTTTCAACTGGAGTAGATATGTGTCCTTCCTGTCTGGTTCACACCCTCCCTGGTTTTCTGAACAGGAGTAGAGGTTTATCTATTGTTCCCTATTTAGGATTAGGTTTCTGGTTCCCTCTAATGTCTGTTCTTTCTCTTGTGTTTTTCCCCACTCACTATTATCTTGACCTCTTCACGTCTAGAGTTAACTTATCTTTCCTGCATAGCCCCATGAACTTCACTTCTTGTCCTTTCTTATGCTCACACAAAACTGAACAGTAACCCTCTTTCTTGAGTGGCTCTTAAGCCTTGCAAGACTAAAACATTAATAAAAAAAAATTTTGAAAAGTAAGAATACACTACAGAAACAAGTTTGGGGTCACACTATGAATTCAATAATTAGTAAGTTTCATACATTTTGGGGTGTAATTAACTCCCTACTAAACAAGGATGCTGAAACAATTTAACCTATGAATGCCAGGGGTTTAATTTCTTTAGTGGTGGGAGTAACTAAACTTTAAAATCCATCAGCCTTTATATTAGGCCCAAAAGGTGAAATTTTAAGAAAACTTTATGCACTAATGAGTTAATTTCATGATTATGTGTTTTATTGAATATATGATAAAACCTTTCAGAAACCTTTTGGCCTGAAACAAGCTAGTAAATTAGTTTTGAAAAAGGTACACAAGGTGATTTAGGTGATTCTTTGAAATTCAGTGGGCAGGCATAAAACATTTGGTTTATAGTGTGTGTGCGTGTGTGCACACACACACACACATATATATATATATATATATAGATATAGATATAGATATGTATATATACATACACACACATACCCACTCACACATACATAAATACACCCACACACGCATATATATATATATATATATATATATGAAAAGAGAGAGAGAGAGAAGTTAATGGTCAGAGTTGAATTAGAACAAGAAACAGTAGTATTAAAGAAGACAATATCAAAAGTTTGAAACCAGGGTAGCAGAATCAGCTGATGTCCTAATTCTCCCTCTTTCTCTCTCTCTTAGAGAGAGAGAATTAGGAAATCAGCTATGAATATATATATATATATATTGTACATATCTGTAATAGTTTACAAGTATTAATGTATAGATAGATACATTCGTCTACATACATATATAAACATAGTATATTTCAAGTAATTGTAATAATAATAGCTGACAGATTGTCTCTTAGTATACTCATCTACTATGGAGGCTAGCTAATCTCTGTTACAACAAATGTCTGCTCAGGAACACTTGGATTTCTGCAACATCAACACAGCCTAAATTATAATGCATGAAGTATTAAATATAGAGTTTCAGCTTACACTTATATCTTTATATGTAAGTAACAATACATCTTTGTAAGAAATCTCTTTGCCTCTAATTTCAGATATATATATATTGCTTAAACATGAAATATTCAAATTAACAATTCATCAATAATAGAAACATCCATGCAAATGTACAATTACTTGAATATATGGTTTCATCCACACTAATGTGGTAAAACATTATATCAAGTTTCTTAAAAGTGTTATCCTCTATATGCAGATCAACCAGTTTTTTTAGTTAAACAAAATTATTAGTATTATTAAATATAAATATTTTACTGTACACAGAAATTGATTTCTGCACACATATGCCTTAAAATTTATTCACATTTCTTGAGAGTTTTAATATACGGGGTTCGGTGGATAAATTGTCATCTAAATTATGCAAAAATGAAAATAACACTAACATCTCATTTTAATGGATGCATTTACTAAAATTACACAAAAATACCTTTAAATATGAAAGAGTAAATTTATTCAATAAAAATCACCATTGGCTCCAACCACAGCCTCCAGATAACTTCAGAATCTCCTGCAACACTTCTGGACGATCTCCTTATTTAAGTTGGTGAATGCTGCCATAATCCTTGCTCTTAGTTCATCTTTGGTGTTAAAAGGAGTTTTGTTGGTCATGCACTCAACTGTGTCTCACACATAATAATCAATTGGGATGCAGTCTGGGGAAGTTAGGTAGCCAGATATAAGGGGTGATGAGATCGTAGAAATTGTCTGACATCCATGAGTAAGTTCTCTTGCTTGTGTGACATAGTGCAGAATCACCAGACATAAGGTCTTCCAGAAGCTACCCTCTTGACCCAGGGCAGTACTATCACCTCAAGGAACTTACTGTAGGCCTCCGTGTTGAGTCTGAGGCCCTCACCAATAAAATTGGGAGTTCTTTTCTTATCAGAAAGATCAGAGTGAGCTTTCTATGTTGCCATACCCTTATAATCACCATCAAACTCTTTCCAAATCTTCTGCACTGTCCTCAGATTGGCACCCAAACACACTGAAATGTTCATATTGGAGCTTCTGTTGAGAATGTCAAGCAGTATAGCATGCATTTCAAAATTTCTGGTGGTGTGAATTGCATCATGATGCTCTTTTTCTCAAAGACAGTGCCCAACTGACCGTACTATACTGTGCAGTCAACAAAATCGAAAACAAACAATGCATATGCATGAAATTAAAAATATAAAATGGCAACAATTTGCCCATTTAACCCTCTATAACCAGATAGCATTTTCGTTTTGTTGTTTCCCCTTTTTGATATATTTTTCAATCCACCACTTTATGATAAGCAATGATTTTCTTTTTTTTATATTAATCCTTACTCTTCCAATATGCATATTTGCTTTTAATACATTTATATATGTATTTATATATACTTTTAAAATGACCATTTTCAATGATGTAATAAAATTTTGTACCCATTACCCAGATTGCTTAAACATACATATGTTTATAGTGTATGTATGTATACAATTTGCTGTATGCACATTAGGAGAAATAACCACAACATTCTACACACAACCACCCACCCACCTACACACAGAGAAAAAATCAATCTAACAATATATAGCACATAAATTATTTTTTAACTTAATATAAAAATAACAAAATTAGAAAATCAGCAATCAGCTGCCTAAACCTCCTGATGTGTGGACTAAAAAATTACAAAAAGGTTTGTTTATAAAAGTCTGGAGTTGGGATGCTGAATAAAACAACAATCAGCTAAGCTACAAAGTTTTATGTTTGTATTAATCCTATGCATATATATGGTAGAAGAGAAAGAATGGCCACATATTTTTATTATATGGAGATATATCACGCTGATGAAAGAAAGTCGAGAGACAAAAAGTAACAATAATAATGATAGTAAAAATAATATTTCTAGACTAAATATAAGCATCTTCAGTTCCATCATAGGACTCATTTCACACAGCAATTAGTTCCACAAATGAATGAAGTAGAGCATAAAAAAGATGTTTTAAAATCCACCACTTTTTTTTTGTGGAAAAGAATTTTTACCATCTTTTCTTATCATGCTTCTCTTTGGTTTGAAGGCAGGCCTATTAATATAGAATAAATATTATATTATCATTATTAGTATTGTTGCTTTTTTTATCTATCAAATATATTTCATTGGACTTATATATATATATTTCAATCTTCTAAAACACTTATGGGGGTAAAATCTATCCTGAAACTGAAAAATTCTTGCAGATTTAAAAAAATGTCCAATGCAAAAATTGTAGAGCAAGACTAAAAACATTTTTTTAAGAAATCTATAAACAAACCACCTGCAATGATAGCATCACATTCTTAATCTTCTGTCTGGTTATTTATATATATATATATATATATATATATATATATATATATATACATAATACAAATCTATAACAATAATGCAGAAATTCCATATAACGATTGTTTTCTAAGTTTTGATAGTAAGTATTTTTATTATCACATATATTTTTATACTATGATTTTCATCTTTGTAACATATTTTTCCAATTCATTTTTCAGATTTATGCTGCATCATATTAATCAAGCTAGCATCTTAAAAATTAGAAAGATACAAATAAAAGTCTATATTCCTACAAAACCAAGCTGCTAACCATTTCACACTTCACTATGGTGACAATTCATAACTCAATTGGGATTGGATTTTGATTGTTTTTTTTAGGCTTATCAACCCTTTTTAAAGTTAAAACATTTTGGATTGTAGGAATAATTTGTTACTTTTTTGTGAGTGAATATTGCATTAACAATTTTTTGAAAATAATAAGTCCTACAATTTAACACAGCTTGGGAGAGGAAATATTCATACCTTTCCCAAGAATGTTTGTATGTAAGTGAATGTAATGAACCTAACTGGAATTAGATCTTGGCTCCTCAATTTGAAAGGATAATGTATTCTGCTTATCTTAGTTCAGTAAACATTCTGGTCTGGAAACTTTTAACTGAATTTCTGTGTGAATGACAAATAATGATAGTTAATTACTCATTAGTTATTTATATCAGTTGGCTCTTTCTGCTGATGGAAATGCAAACATTAGATGACTCAAATTAAAGAAGATTAATTAACCTCAATTATATTATCAACCAAATGGCTGTCACAAATATATTAGAAATACTTACTTTCCATGTGATTTTTATTCAAGTTTTATTCTGAGTAATTCTAACAAAGTTTGAACTTGTAGTATTTGTAAGGAAAATCTTTAAAAATATATATAAACTAAGAACTGGTAAAATGGACAAATTAGATGCAAATTATAGTGAACATATTATGAGAACATATTTTATGAATTAATCAGGTTCTGACAAAAAAAATTATTGAAAATTATTAATAAGATACAAAATTCCTACTGAATGAATACCAAGTCAAAATAAAATTTGACTATTATTTATGGAGAAAAAAATTAAACAGCATTTAAACCTATATCAAATTATTAATAAAAAACCTTTAGATTTTAAGCATATGGTGGAGTGATGTATTATGGCTTGGATTGAGGAATCGGATAGCCAAGTTCAAATTCCAGTTGAATCTGTTACATTCACTTACATGCTAATACCTTTGGGAAAGGTATGAATCCTCTTCTCCCCCTAACTATGGGTAAATAGCAGAACAGACCAGGTTCTATAGCCTTGAATGGCAACTGGTCTACTGCAGAAAGAAATGGCAACTTACTGTGGGAAAAAATCTCCCACGTCAGTCATGTATCAAAAGCCTAAGCATTTATCATACATAGCACATAACTGACTGAGTTATTAAGTTATAAGAAATTTTATATTCTTCAAAGAGCACACTTTGAAATTGACTTGAGCATTTTTCTGTTAAAAATCTGCACGCATTTTGTATCTACTACTACGTCTGCACACCAGGCATAAATATGACAATCTGAGTGGCAGTCAAATGTCACAGTCCAAGGTTATGTATTTGAAAATCTTCATGTGTCTAGTCTATTTTCAGTTGCATGTAAACTGTCATCATAAGAATACACTTAACTAAAAAAAAAATGAAATATCTTTTGTAAAACATCTCAACAATTTTTGTGATAGAAAAGTTCTGGAATTATGCTTTCTGTCTCTTCTCTTCTTTTTTTTTACAGATGAATTGAATATTTACAGAAGGCCAAATTATCACTCCCTTAACCTTCTACAAACTCTTTGAATATCAGTTTCAGACAACTTTTCATAAACAGAAAAAAAAAAAAAAGAATTAAGAATGAAAAATGAAAAACTTGTGATGTTCATTAGATGAGAAATACTATCTGCTGAAGATAAAGGAAATGCTATTTGTTAAGATCTTGAGAATGTAAAAATTATATTCTTTGAATTATAATTTGTTGAACAGAATCATTTGTCATGAAATTTCTACTCAGAATGAAATGGAAGTTATTTATGAGTATTGTATGAGGATTTTAGATTTTACCAGCATGTTCATGTCCTGACAGCTTTAAGAGTAAAGATGTTAGGTAGCATTATTCTTCAAGCAGACAATCAAATTAAAGGCTTGGCTTTTTCTGGGAAATGATAATAAAAATCCAAGTCTGGAAAGAGACACTTCGAAGTCATTAGAAGACAGAGCTGAAAAGTATTCAGAGATAACTTGTATTGACATGGCAAAAAGGTGTACAAATATAGGCAAATGGGTTTGTTCATTTACATTACAATGGCCAGTCTGTGTAGACTGATTGCTGAATGGCAAGTGATTACAATTTCAGAAAAATAAGGACCCATGTGAATTCAGATGAGAAAAAGTATTAAAAGCCATGATTTCCTGATTTAAACAGTCATTACTGAGAGAATATCATGAATATATCAAATAAACTTCTATTTTGGATTATAATGAAAGGCAACTGTAATACTCTATGAATTTTTAAGATGAAGTGTTTTTTTATGATAATTAATTTGTTTACTCATTCTTAACAACCGAAGAAATAGCATTACAAAAGGAAAGGAGGTCTAGAAAAAAAAATTAAGTCAACTATATCTTCCCAAGTAATATAAGTGTACAATGGTGTTAAATCAATAATATCTTAAACTTTAAAATGCATTTGCCAGAAATGACACCACATTAACGGAAGTCCCAGCCTCCTCAGCTTATTCATGCAACAGAGAACTTGTGGTATATCATTAAAGGAGATGTATAGGAGAATTACAAACAACATTCAAACAAAGATCTCTGGGAAGCAATACAATTTCTGCAAATGATTTGAAAGTTGAAAAATAGAAAAGTTAACAAATTCAAAACAGAAAAGACTGATGATGGCTAAAGAATATCAAAAAGTTAAAATTCAAATATAATTTATTAAAATAATTTATTTACATATATTAAATATTGCATTGATCAAATATATATTTCTATGGTGCATATATTTCGGATTCTCCATAATAAAACCTGAAGCACTGAAATAGATATCAATATTTTAAATATCAATTTGTGCTTATTTAGAAATATATTATGAAATAGACTAATAATTTTATAGAAAATATGTGTCCTCCAACAGGAATTAAACTTGTATCTTACAACGAACCATCATATAGCCTGATGTGCTATACTGTTTACCTACAGAGGAAGTCTCTTTAGCAAGCTCAAATTATAAACAGAGAATTTACTTAAATATTTGTATCTATAATCATAACATATAAACAATATATTAAAATAATTGTCAGACGTAGTCCATTTCAAAATAAATGATGTCATTTGTTTACGTTAAGATACACTTTGAGCAGATATGAGAGTTTGCGACAAATCATGGGAAATTTTTAGTTTAAAAGCAGTAATTCAACTTTGCTAGTCAGGCGCTTCCTCTGTAGCTAAATGGTATAGCATGTCAGGCTATATGGCAGTTCCATGTAGTATACAAGTTCAATTCATGTCAGAGGACACATTTTCTAAGAAAATTCTTGGACATTCAGGCCAGTAAATGTTGTTAATACCGTTTATTATAAACAGAGCATCTACTTGAATATTTGTATCTATAAAAACTATATATATATATATATATATATATATATATATAACCACAATAATACATGCACAAATATATGTTAATTTAATATATAATTGTTAATAACTAACATTTCTAGAAAATTTAGTGACTTAATTAAAATCTGCTTCATGAGTTAGATTGTTATATCATTAGTATAACTTGTTTTCCTCCTCCCCAATTAGAATACACTGTTCTTAACCATTTTTATGATCCTCAGCATCCCATGAATGGAGCTCTATCTTTATAGAATCACAGTCTTTGATAGACAATGGGAAGGAAGATTGCACTCCTGAGTATACACAGCCTTTTTCAACATGACATGCCAGACATGTGAGTAAAGACAGCCTTTTGTAGCATATACTACATTTCCTTTTCTATGTCAGAGAGAATGCGTGTTACATACACATTTCTATAATTTGTTAGCTTGCTCTCTTTTTTAAGAATCTTAATTCACATTATTCCAACATTTCTCTACAGATTGATTCATTTTTATAGCTTATCAACCAAAACAGATTTTGAATTGGAAGAATAATTCTTTTTTTTTTTTTGCATGCGAATATTGTATTAACAATTTTTTGACAATAAATATAATTTTTCCAGATATAAGTCATACTATCGGATCCATAGCTGGGGTAGGAGATGGATTGATAGTTTTACCAAAAGTATTTGTGTGCAAGTGAATGTAATGAACCTGATTTGAATTGAACCACTAACCAGTACATCGTCCAACAACTTCTCTTTAGCCAACTTTATTCTTTTTTCTTTTTTTTATAAATGTTGGAGCAATTATCTTTTCTGATGACATATACTACCAAGGCTACCCAAAAATATATTTAGATAACACAAAATATATTTCTATTGACAACAGTTGTTGGTGTATAAGTAAAGTTAAATTCTACAATGCTGATTTTCAAGGCAGACAAGTCCTTCTAACTTGCCTAAGTGGTACAATATCCTTTTCCCTCCATTTCCACATTGTGGATGTGTTATAAGCTAAGCTTAATAACAATCAAGAAGATTCAAGCAAAACTGACACTGATGGTTTCATCTTAGGAACTTACCAAAAGCAAGATATTTTTCTTCTTTACAAAGAGAGAATTCAATTTAACCATGACAATTAGTTTTTCCAAACTTCCCCTCAGCTTTAGTTCAAAAGAAATACAAATGTATAAATTAAATCTTTCCACTAAAATGCTAATAAAACTTTCAAATCTTTTCTGTATTACACACCTCAGAAATTAAGTTTTGAAATCAAATTCAGCAATGCCAGTTAATTGTTTCTTTTTATTTATCAATAATTCATGTTTTTTTGTAATATTTTGTGTTTGAAACTAAAAGATTCTTGCTAACCATTACACCACTTTGAAGTACCCAATATATATTGAGCTAAGTTTACCTTTTGTATATATATATATATATATATATATATATATATGTGTGTGTGAAAATATTGTAGAAAATAGGAAAGAAACTGGTTTGGTAAATAATCCAAAGTTCCTTAGCATTTTTGTTATTATTTTTAAAAAATAGTGCTCGATACAAAAGTAGAGCATAAATATAATTATTTATTTAAAAATATGATTCCTACTTGCTACATAAGAGGTCTCATGTTACAAAACAAGAGCCGAAAACATCAAAATAATATTTGAATTAACTTGAGTTAAAGTAGGCTCTGTTCCATCTTCAAGCAAAATTCCCCAAAAAATTTCGCTTGAAGATGGAACAGAGCCTACTTTAACTCAAGTTAATTCAAATATTATTTTGATGTTTTCGGCTCTTGTTTTGTAACATGAGACCTCTTATGTAGCGAGTTGGAATCATATTTTTAAATAAACAATTATATATATATATATATATATATATATATATATATATATATATATATATATATATATATATATATATATTATATATATTGCTGTAACCTAGGAAAGGTTACTGAATAAAATAATCAAACAAAGGTTGGTAATGAACGATAATACTTAGAACAAGAACAAAACATAAGATTTGCCAGCGACATGTAGAAGTAGTCAACTGCTAGAAGTGAGTCAAATGAATTTCACAGTGAATCTCCAGTGGTAGACCAACATACAGTATTCACTACTGTATTTATGCGAATGGGGACATACCCATTAGGTATGCTATTATATATATATATATATATATATATATATAAACAAAAGGAAAACTTAGCTCATGCATTTCATTCACAGTGGGACTTTATCAATGCAAAAGCAAGGATTTTTTTTGTAACACATATATACAAGAGCAAAAGTGTCATTGGTTTTTCAAAATTTTTAAATTAAAGAACACAAATATTCATTAGGTTAACCAAAATATCAGGCATGCTATGGAAGATGTGAAGTGATACAATTCAGTTTCTAATATGCAAAAGTGAGTAAGCAATGTTATTGAATTATTTTTTTAATGCATATTTAAAATGCTGAACAGACCTTAATTCCAGTTTCTATGAGAGAGTGCATAATCTAGCTTGATTAGTGGTTGAATAAAAATAAATAGATTTGAATCCTTAGTCATGAAAATTTATGACTTCATGCTATCATAGCCATTCATGGTTTCCAAATATTTTCATCTAATCAATATTACTCCCAAGACTTGGGTCAACTAGTGGTAGGATTTTCAAGCAAATCTTTATAAATTTGACATTTTACTATTTTATTAGCTCCATCAGAAATTTCCAGAGGGGAATAATTTGGTGTTATATTTCCAATGATGTTAAATAAATAATGGAATATCACATTTATAAAGATTTCCTATTTGTTCTTTATTCAATTATTCTGTCAGATTTAATCTATATTTTCAACTATATATATATATATATATATATATATATATGTGTGTGTGTGTGTATAACCTCAAGAAATGAATCTAAAAGATTTCCTTTTCAGGGGGCAGTATATAACATTTTTCATCAAATCGTCATTGAGTTTTTGATTCTTTTTATTCCATAATCTGTTTAATTAATGCTTCGATTCTCAAGGTTAGCATCTTGTGGAACAATAAGATTAATATATATATATATGTATGTAATATACAAATACTATTTTCATTCAATTTTCTGTAATTATTTGTAAATGTTTATAAAATTTAAATGTGAACTTTCTCATTTACATTTCAAGATTTTTTTCTTAAATGATTTTGGCTGAATAAATTTGATTATGTTTCAACTTTTCAATTTTTTCTTTAATGTTTCTTTTTTTAAATATTTTTCTGTTCATTTTTTTCTTTTAATATTTCTGATGTTTATTTTTGTTTGAATATTTCTATGCTTTTTTTTTTATATTAACATTTCTGAGTGTTTTTCTTTTAATAAATAAATGTGCATTTTTCCAGAAGGAAATTGAATAGCCAACACAAAA
>OZ010571.1:129692250-129714750 GCA_963932145.1 Acanthosepion lycidas | reverse complement strand
TCTCTTAGGATTTTATTTTTACATCTGTGGCTCTGGGAACACAATGAATGCCTCAGATAAAAGTCTTCAAGTAATGTTCCATCTCCACATTTCATTTTACCACTTTTCATACAGAGCATTATCTTTTTATTTTACTTTTTGTTTTGCTTTTGGTACTTGGAAAGTGGGCTGAAATTGTGTGGGAGGGGAAGTGAAAAAGATGTTGAAGTTGTCAATTTTGCTATTTTTCATTTGGTTTCTGCATCTTAGCCTAAAAGCCTTCCATCTTGTCTTTGAGGAAGTCTGCCTGAAGATGTCATGGCAAGTTAGTGCAGACAGGTACTTGACACTGATGACCAAAATGGTGACTGGCTGATGTGTTGGCATAGGCAGCAAATAAAGTTGGGAATGCTCACCAGATATGGGTTAAAAATCAAAATGACAATTCTATTCATAAATGAAAAGTTACTCTTGTATTAAGTTTTTAATTAATTACAAATTTTACTTCTTTAATATAAGATTAATGATTGATACAAATATTTGATTAACAGTTTTGATTAGTTTCTTTGTTTTCTTATGTCATAACATTTTTAGTTAAACTATTTTTAGCCATTAAATTAAACAGGGTATTCAGAATTGTGAAGTCTGTACAAAATGTAAACAGTAATACTGAATATCTTAAGAACTGGTTATTGATCTAATGTGGCAACCAATCAGAGTGGCTATAATGAACATGCATTGTAAAAGTCAAATAACTTACCTTCTAACATGGCTGCCTGTTTTTGTCTCCTTGTAGAAAGGCAAGCCAGCTAATCTACTTCATTTATAGGAGATTACCTAATACACAGGTGGGTTAGTCCACTTTACTATAATGGACCTGCCCAACACATTTGCATGAGTGAACAGAGGAAGCTATAAAAAGACACATCAATACATAATTGTGTGTGTGTGTGTATATATATATATATAGATAGAAAAATTTGCTTGAGGATGAAATGGAACTAATGTCTTTAATTTAAGTACAAAACTAAATTCGGGGCTTTTAGCTTCCATTTTTGAAACATGGTTGGAACTGTGTAGCGAAAAACCATATTTTAAGTCTATTAACTTATAATATATATATATATATATATATATATATATATATATATATATATATATATATGTATGAAACAATGTGGTTATAAACATCCACACTAGTGTGTTAAAAGTCAAGAGACAGCAGTGTGTAAAGATAAGTGGCACCACTATACACTGACATTATAGAAATTTCTAGATCTATCAGAAATCTGAACATTCCATTCTGGAAGCTATGAAGGATTAAGCAGATTTGGAGATGATTCAATGAGTGGATTCCAGATAAAATTTTGCACCAACATTTCAAACTTAACTGACAAACTGTTGAAAGTAATTCATGTTTTGAAAAGCCTTCAACAATCAGCTGTGTCTGCAGCTACTGATTTTCCCAAAGCTACACTTGGTATTTAGATGCTGTGGATGAAATTAAAGAGAATAGCATGATGCAACTGATTCTGCTCTTGAAAAAGGGCTTTACAAACTGTGCTGAAAAGTGAACACGATAGTAGGATAAGTATGCAAATTCCTAAATAATATATTTTGAAGGGGACAAAAGCATCAGTGTCCTTGATCATTTCTTCTTTACATATAGTTTTCCAACACCCCCTTTTCACATATTTGTGCAGACTGACAATCCATATGTTAACATTGCACTGGTAAATGGAGCAGAATTAATACAACAATGTTAATGTTATTTGTTTATGTTTTGTTGCATTATACAGTAGCTGCACACAAGGCATTTGCTTACTACCATCAAACCCCCAACTAGGGTGTACCAAAACCTGATTGGGGGATCCAGCCAATGCTTTTTGACCCTCACTATCTTATCAATATTTACTTTTATTCTCCCTACATTTATATCTCACAAATTAAACTAAGCATGACAAAAGCATAAATGACAGACAGAACATGGCCAACAGGCCAGCTATCATTCTGACCAGCAGGCTTTTGATATCATTAACATGACTTCAGTCAACTGACTCAGCGCACACATCCAATCAAGACCCATCTCGTCAAAACATCTACACCATGCTCACATACAGATATTGCACTTGCATCCTCTGTATCAGCAAAGTCAGATTTCCAGCTTCACCAATCCACTCCAGGCCTCTCTTGATATCACCATCATGAGCTCGGTCAACTTATCTGACAAACACATCAACTCCAGGTCTTTCCAAGACTCACCTTCCTTCAAAATCACCTTCCTTTCATATCCACTGTAATGGCAAATAAAGAACTATATATATCAACAATTTTGTTATTCTTTCACACCATATCACAAACTGGTTATTTGCTGTTTTCATTTGTTCTTCCATGTTACCATACACATGTTTATAACACTACTTATTCTGTTTCCACTGAGTGTGTACAACTAAAGTCAGGGACTGAACTCATGATTATTATGTCAACAAATTTATAAACTAATATGGTAATTCACTAGGTTATGGTGTTAATGCATCTAAAGAAGGTTAGAGAGTACAATGGCTAAAATGTGATAATAACAACAAAGATGAGGACATTAGTTATAATGTAAATAATGATGACTTCCACTTCCGATTTTACAAGTTTTCTTTTTAGAAGGTTGTGAAGGAAATCAAGAACAAAGGAGTAAACACCAGTTGCAAGAAAATAAAATGTTTGGTTGTTAGCAAAAGGGTTAACCAAAGTTACAAATTAGAGATATCAAACAAGTACAACAGTTTAAATAACTGAGAATTGTTTTAACAGAAGATGGAAAGTGCAACACTAAGTTTCCTTTCCAAAGCTAAGCAAAGTATTATGAAACAGAAAAATTTCACTAGAAACAAAGAAAAGAGTACTGAAATGTTACATAATATAAGTGCTCCTATATCGCAATGATGGCTGGATAATCTCCTCACAGATGAAGAAGAGACTTGAACCAAGAGAAATATATATATCAGTCAGTTATGTGCCACACATGCTCACATGATACACATTTGGGCGATCATGTATCTATTGATACGTGACTGACAAGGAAGATTTTCTCCTGCAGTAGGTTGTCATTTCTTTCTGTGTTAGACTGGTCGCCAACCAAGGCTAAAGAACCCAATCTATCTTGCTATTAACCCATAACTGGGGGAGAAGATGGATTCATACCTTTTCCAATAGTATTTGTGCATAAGTGAATCTAATGAACTCAACTGGAATTCAAACTCAGCTCTCCAAGTTCTCACTCCGAGCTGATATCCATTACACCACAATGCACATCCAATAAATATATATATATATATATATATATATATATATATATATATGATAAAAATATAGTTTTAAGGTATGCTAAAGTATGTGTGGTCAGTTTCTTTATGCTTGGAATAAAGTTATCTCATCTGCTCAAACAATCCAACGCACATCTTCTGTTCTCTACCACATTCACACTGCTCTGTCGTTTCGTCAAGCACATTTTGTAGCTTTAGTGACAGGTCAGATTTACACAGGTACAAAAAGAGAGTCTCACAGCAAGCATCCAATTCTGAGATCTATCATTTTTTTAAATATACAACTCTTAAAGGGATGCTTTTTGGGATACTTTACATGCAAGACACATTAGAACCTGCTTTCTACCAGGTGGTAAGTCATTTTCTCTCGTTATACCATGTGTTAAAATATTCACTATCAGAGATAGAGCTTTTGTAAATATAAAAGTGGACATTGAGGTCAACATCCAGTGGCGACAGTCTGTGCATAAACTTTCTTAACATTTAGTGATCTGACTGTTCAGCTGCTACAACTTTTCATTTTGAAGTTACCAATTTGTTAGTTTTCTAGTTGCTGCATCTTAACTAGCAGAAAGGAGCGCAAACTATTTGGTAACACTTACACAGGCTGCTCTTGTCAGCAGTTATAGTACAGTAATATTGATAGTGACATGTCATACATGAATAGGTATCCCTGCATATACTTCCAGTACGTAACTCTGAGACCACAATGAATGTTAGGCTTAGCTTCCAGTCAGTTTCTATTGCCTTAGATGATGGCCAGTGATAATTATTTGGGCTTTTGTCTCATTAAACTCTTCAAATTCTTGCTTTCATGTCAACTGCCATCTTCAAAAATTTAAATGTCACCTCAACCATCATCTTCAGTGTTTTTGATACCTGTTCTACTCATTATTATTTTATTTTCATTCTCACTAACTCTTTGCATCTTAGTGGCTTTATCGCCTTGATTGAGATGAAATGATAACATATATATTATCTATGTTACTTAACAAGACAGCAGAAACAAAAAACTTTCATCCTCATTGAGAGGAACTAATTATTATTAAGGAATAATATTTTTGCAGTTAAATACTTAATAATGTAAGCAAAAACTTGATGCATTATTTTCATGAAAGCAAAAACAATACAACCAAGACAAGGAAAAGGCTTTAAAAGCTTAAATGTTTCTAATTGTAGAAAGAATGGTGTTCTTAGTGATTGTTAATGAATAGGTAACTAATGAGTAATCGACATTCTACGTGGGCTAAGTTTTTAGTGCAAATCTTTGACCGAGTGCAAAAGTCCAAGCTCTCATATGAAACAAGCTTGGACGAAAGTGATCAGGGTGTGATTTCTACCATTACTCATTTTTTTTTTTTTTTTTTATCATGGCATATGTGCTCTCATTAAAACTCACCCCGAAATTTATGATGCTGTCCTCCAAAAAATTGCCCAGGATTTGGTCCATTTTCTAAGTTGAAGCGTTTTGGATTTTCTTTTACTTCAAATTCAAAGTTGCTTTTCATTCCAGCTGTAAGACAACAGAGATTGCTTGTTTATAAATATCCTACTGGTCAGTTTGTCACTGGAGGAATTTGGTGTGCCTACTCTAAAGAGAATTTATTTGGGTGCCACTTACATCCTTCCACAAAATTTTGATTCTTATTTTTCTTTAGAAGAATATATAACATGTTTTTATAGTTTTTTTTAATGTAACCTAAATTTCATCAAAGTTGAATTATTATATTTTACTCTTAGTTTTTTTCCTTTCGTTTTATGGTCTATTATTAAATAAATAATAAACATTTCTTTTAATATTTATTTCTTATTTAAAAAGAAAAATGAAAATATTTTTAAAATAAATTGCTGAATTAATGATATTTAGAAAAACTTTAATATTCATTTCAAAATTTTGGTGCCTGCATGTCTTCTTGTAATATCATGAGATAGCATTTTTTATCCTTCTGTAAATGATGAATTTGAACAATCTGTTAACAATAATATATTAATATTTACAGGAGTAAATTAAATCTAAAAATTAAATAAGGGAAATTATCATGAACGTCCAGGTTAAAAATATTAATGTAAAAAGAAAATCTATAAAATGTAAATTTCATCTATATTTTTTTTTTTTCAACAACTGGATTCTCTCTTTCGACAAGACAAATTGACAAGTCAATAAGAAACTGTCACTTTCAAATGTTTACGAGCTGAAATATTTTGAAAACGGAAATGATAATAGACATATTAACAGTTGCAATGTATTTACATATTAAAAGTATGGAGCTTCCATTAAAATAATTGTTATATAGAAATACAATCATGAAAATAACTTTAAGTATTTTGGACACAATGGATGTTTGTATCTGAATATGAAAAAAATGTTTTTTCAATTATGTTTAAATGAGGATTTGTTCCTTGTGTTTTATAAAATACTTTCTTTAGTATGTACATATTTTTGGAGGGAACCGTGATCCAAACTACTATGTTTAAGCAGAACTTGAAAAATGTCAAAGAAAACCTTTTAAAATGTTATATTTAAGATGACATAACATTTAAAAAGTCACACATGGTTAAAATAAATTGAAGAAAAAAGCTGAAATAAATTTTTATCTAAAGTAATCATATATGGATATATCGAGATGGTTTTATGGCTTGATTTCTGCATTTGTATCTGCTCTACACAAGTGAGCTGTTTTTTTTTTGTTTTTTTTTTGTAATGTGTGCACCCTAAAATGTTTTCTGGCTACAATATATGAACCAATATGCGTAACTGATTAAAAAACAAGACATTTCAAGCTTTTTTTTTTAGAACTGACCTCCTCCGTTGTCTTGTTATTAATACAGGATTTTGAATGGAAACAAAAAGGATGCTTATATTCAAAATCAGAAAAAAACAGTTGAAACTTTTTGGAAATGTAATGAGGAAAAAAGAGCTTGGATAATTTGACACTAACAGGACATACAGGAGACAAAAAGGATAGAGGGAGGTAGTGGGCCACCTACCTAAAAAGCTTGTGTAAATGGATGGTGAAACAGGGGTGCTTGATGGCAAAAAGATAAATGTTACCAAGAGCTACAAGGATAAGAAACTGTGGAGAGCCATGCGCACTTTACTTCCTGAAGAGAAACAGCACATCAAAGAAGAAGTTTCTATGTCCTTTCTCAGTAGTATAATTTATAAGTAGTTCAGGTGTTTGAATGTAAATGACTCTTTAAATATGTATATTAAACCTGTCGACTCCACAGTGGCATATAGGTCTACAGACATACCACACTAGGTATAAACACTATATCAAGTAACACAAACTCACACTAGTGATTTATCTTTCATTTGGAGTTGTGAATAGTTACTAGACTTAGCTTATTTCATTATCAGAATAAGCGAGTATAGAGGTGTCGGAGGATTTTTCTGTATTTGTCTTTCATATGGAGAGTAAGGCCAACCGGCCAGTATGCCTGCCTACTTTGAAAATCAGTATTTGAAATTCTAGCTCTTTACATGGGTTTAAACACAGATCACTTTAAAGTAGGCAACTTTCTCCACAAGACTGACACATTGATATGAGAGCATACTCAAAGGTTCTCAGCCTGACAAAGATAGGATTAAAAATATAGTTTGTTTGGTCATTTAGTCAGATACTGTGGAGTGGGTCAGATCAAGAATCTTTCAGCACCCCCCCAACCCATTGTATATCAAATTTAGCTTACTTAATTGCAAGGACAAATTTGCGAATATGCATAGGAAGATCTGATATTACTGACCTTTCTCATAGGAAAAGTCTACTGACTTAACATTTGAAATGTTGTTTTTTTTTATTATTTGATGGTAACAGTAATGTTAATATTAGTTGTTTCCTTATAAGGAAACATATGGCATGCATTAAATGAGCAGCAAGTCTATCTGTCAGTTGAAATTTATAAAATCTTTCTCTTCAAACAATTTAAAATAGTTTTCTCAAATCCAGTAACTATCATGATGCTGGTAGGAATATAGTCCTCATCATCATCCTTTGACTTCCCTATGGCTGGCTGGAAATCCACTGACAACCCCTTACCACACTGTTCGATCATGCATTGCTGTTCCCAGAAACACAATGTCCAACCCTAAGTCCCAAGTTATGGTGTCTGCAAAAGTCAATTTTTATAGAAGACACTTCCAGAAGGATGCCATAGGGATAAGAATGAGATGGCAGTGGCTGGCATATTGTAATTGTTTGAGCTTAAGAGAGATTGGTCTCAGTTCTCCATAAATTATGTTAAGCATTGCATGTTCTGGTTTTTTCTAAGTAGATTTATATATGTTCCATTCAGTCATCTTTCAAGATGAGCAGATAATGTCTAAGTTTCTGATCCCTAGGGTAGGACTGGTTCAATCAATATAGTCCTATCACAGCTACAGAAAAAGCTTTTTCATTAAGACTATCATTCAAGACTTGTGAGTACCATTTGCCTCAAGAGTACAAAATTTTGATTACATTTGATAAAAAACTATTTTCAATAATTGCTAATTTATTTTTTATTTCATTTACTTGAAAGTAGGTGCAGATATAAATAATTTGTATCAGACAATGATGATCAGGAAATATATTCAATCATTTTAGCAACAAAGAATGTAAAAATTTACAAACATATAACAATCATCAGGTATGAAAGTTAAACTTTTGCTCCCTCTAGTTAAACTATGATAAATAATATCACCAACTGGATAGCAAGAACAGAACTTAAGCCCTACTTGGAATGACGTCCTTTAAATGCTTCAAAACATATATCCAAATACTGAAAACAAATTTGAGTGTAGATATCATTACAGGTGGAAACTTATGCACACACATTTAGAAATGACCAGGAAACTTTGTTTATAAACATTGAACCAACTTCATGAATTTTTTTCTTTTTATGTGCCATGTCCCTTCAGGACATAGGCAATCATGTCTTTCTACTTGCCCCAATCCCTTGTAGGTTTTAATAAGTCTTGTCCCTATGCCACCCCACAGACCATGTACTGTCATCCACTTGCTTAAGCCCACCAGGTATGTTATGCATTGCTTTCCTTCATCTCTCTCTTTCCCTCTATTTATGCTGTGAATATTAAATTCTCCAGGCCCTCTTTTCTCTTTATATGTCCCACAAATTTCAGCTGCCTTTTCCTGAAGTATAAGTTTCCTCCTTTTTTGCATCCCCTCCAAAACCTCATTGTTGCTCACATGAACAGTCCATGTTAACCTTAGCATCTTTCTGTAGAACCATACTGCTGTTGCCTTCAGTCTCGTCTTCATCTTTGAGGAGACCGTCCAATATTTGCTGCCGTAAAGGAGGACAGATGTCATGTAGCAGCTCAGTATTAAAGAAGTTAAAACGAAATGAAATCCACCAGAAATTATCAATAAGGAAACAGTTCTTAAGGGAAAGAGAAACTAAATTTTCTTTTACAGGAGGAAAGCAAATACTGCTTCTTATAATTAACAGCATAAAGAAATTTTTTTTTTTTTTTTTTTTTGCTTATATAATTATAAAAAGAAAGTCTTGACAAATATCCATGATATTAACTGATTAAATATCTGAATTTGATGCAAATGATCAATAAATTTGTCTAGGAAAACTACACTTGAATCTTTGCACAATTTCTGTTCATTATGGATTTATATATGTTTGTACATGATTTTGTTTTGTATAGATTCATATTCTTAGATATGTCCCATGCGCATTAAAACAGTAAAAGTATTATATTAAAACTTTTCTGAGAATTTAATATTATATATATATATATATATATATATATATATATATATACATATATGTGTGTGTGTGTGTGTGTGTGTGTTGCAATTTAGTATTATATGTGTGTGTGTGTGTGTGTTGCAATTTAATTATATATGATGCACCAATAATGACATAGTTATTAGCTGAATTTTATCTGAAATTTTTACTGTATGATATTAATTATATATTAATATTTCTCCACTGTAATAATACTGAAAGAGATGAAAATCAACAGCACCTTCCTTAATGAGTTTAATAACAACATTAAGAAATTGATCTATGAATTTGAGAGGATTAAAATAAAAACAAATAGACATGAGATGTCTAGATTATTCAACCAGACATGCTTGAATAAAGATATACATATGCCTATATATATATATATATATATATATATATATATATATAATATATATATATATATATATAATATATATATATATATATATATTAAAGACAACAGTCATTTTGTATCGATTAATTTTACTGATCAAGTTTTCCAAATTACAAATAATTCTTCTCAGACAAGGAGGAAATTCAATCAGAAATTGTCTGAAATATGTTGAAATCTTTCGACCATATTTCTTCTGAAATGAACTTGGACAATTTCTGATAGAATTTGCTTCATGTCCGAGAAACAGTATTCATAATTTGGAAAAGTCAATCTGTAAAATTAATCAACACAAAATAATTGTTGTCTTTAACAATGTTTGCCTTAAAGAACTATTGCTGCCTAAATAAACATTTTATATATATATATATATATATATATATGAGGGGTAAACGAAAAAGTAAAGGACATTTCCATACAATGCCTTTATTTCCAGTGATGAAGAGCAATTTGCCATATGTCACTTAACAACAAGGTGACCCAACCAACCACTGCACGGCTTTTGTCCATTTCACTTGTTATTACCACTTTAAAGTGTTCTATCTACTCATACACCTTCTGTTGATTCATGGTGCATACTCCATACTGTGCCAACATCCGGCAATGTATTTCCTCAGGTTTCATTTCCTTTGCCCACAGAAATTGCACTACAGCACATCATTCCTTGATGGTACAATCACTGAGTGCAGCATCCATATGTCTGACCTCATTGCTCCCTGACATTCAACTGAATGATGGAATGCTGAGTGCAGCAAGCTATCCATCATTCCATACACATATGTAGTGTTGTGTGTCAGAAACACTCTGTTGATTGTGATTTCAATCCCTGGGCCAGGCAGTGTGTACTTGAACTCAATGGAAATGAGCAAGAAATAAAATAGAAAATAAAATAAAAGTTCTAAATTAAATAAGAACAAAATGATTTCCCTTGATATGAGCAGTGGAATGAGAACAGTCTACCCCAATAGATTAAATAAAGGGTTCATTTCAGGATATTGTACATACATGCATACATATATATATATATATATAGACATGTGTGTGTGTGTAGATATAATAGGCCAATAAAATAAATTTGAGATAAAAAACAACAGTAATAATAATGATAATAAAATAATATTTATTTTATATTATTAGGCCTTTAGACAAAATAGAAGCTTTCTTTATTATTATTATTATTATAATAATATATATATATATATATATATGCATTTATAGTAGAACTCAGGAAAGTTCTTGAGCTTAACCACTACACAAAATCTGACCAAATGTTCCAACATTGTAATCTCATTTTTGCTGGACTGAGAACTTTTTAGAACCACTTTGTACTTATAAAAGTACAGAAATTTAAAAAACAAATATTGCATCTGTTTGTATAGGCATTTGAAAATGAACATTCTCAGAGAAAGGTGTTGAATTTAATATATTTATATAGATTACCATATAGATAAATGAATACGAACTTAAATATATATATATATATTTAAAGAAATCTCATTAGATTTCCAATATGTGAATTCTGAAAAGAATTCTGTGAAGAGGCTGTATTTAAAACTCAAAGTTTAACAGACTTGGTATTGATAGCATAAACTGGGTGTTCTTGCCTTGAAGTTTTCCTGACTCTACCAAATGTTCAGTAGAAATGATGATGTCTAAGAGTCAGAACTGATATTGATCTGAAACATGCCTTTTAGCCAAGAATTATTTGTCTTCTCATGAGAACATGGAACTAAGTGGTGGATTTAATCTCTGTTCTTTGTCAGTCTATTTGAATAAGCAGACCCCACCTTTTCTTTATATTTGGCTGTGGATTTTTATGCAAAATGTCAATTTCAGTTGTCGATTTTTTTGTATGTATAATTATCATTCATAATACATTTAGAAATTTAAAAAGGAAATCTAAAATGACTTGTGCAATTTTTACTTTATGGAATTTCATTTAAGAAAATTATGAGGAGATTGTTACAAGGCTCAGTTGGTAATAAACTCAATTTACAGGCTTTAAGTTCAAATTTTCTTTTTAATAGCTTATCTATTTATAATGTAGGTGATCATACTTCTCCACAACTTCCTTTTCTTTGATATGCATAAATTGACATGACTTCTTATAAGATAGTAATGTAGTTTTCTGTTGTCTTCTTAATAGTTTTAAATTCTTTGTCGTACTTGTTTTAGAATTTCTGCTAACCAAGTCTACCATATCATTTAACCCATAGCTAGAGGAGGAGTGATGAACTTATTGTTTTTCTAAATATATTAGTAAAAAATTATGATATTTTAAATAATAAACATTTGATATTTACAAGCTGGAATCAACATTTTTGGCTCAGATTTCTTAAAGAAATATGGTGATTAGAAATATGTATATTTGGGATAATTTCTTTTAGGGAAATATTTTTGCTCCCTTGTTCAAGTTAAAGAAAGAAGTGTGGCTAACGTTTTTACTTATAATGTCAATGAAAGCAGTAAACAGGGAATTTATAAAATCTTAACATATTTCCTACTAGACTGGTTTATTAGAAAAGATGTTAATCCGATGCTTTTAAAAACAATAAAGTGACCTTTTCATCATTATGAAAGATATCAAAGATATATCTCTTTAACATGCCTCCACATAGACTGAAGATATTTAAACTCAGTATAGATTTGAGCTAACAGCACATTCTAAATATTCAGTCTTATTTTGTTTGTAGAGGACCAGAAAAACAGCCTTTTAAGATTTAATGGTACCCTTCTTTTCAAAGAATACATATAAGAATTTATACAGCATGACAGATTTATCAATAATGCATTTAAAAATATATCTATTCATATGAGTAAAAAAAGATATTCTTTCAATAAAGTATTTCAAAATGAATTCATTCATATGAATGAACAATATTTTTAACTTTATTAATAAAACAAATTCATTCTTTGGTTTTTCTTAAAAAGTAGCATGGATAATATTCACAGAGTTACTAAGGAGTAAGGACATTCAAAGAATTGTTTCATTTAAAACATTCCTCAAGTTGGAATAATAAAAATTTGCTTAAATTATAAAAATAGAAAAATTCTAAGTCATAATGATAAAAAATTGCTCAAATTATAATAATCCTGCCAAAATAGCAAAAATGAAAAAAAAATGTTGATGTAATAAGAATAAAAAAATGATTAAATTATAATACTCTCCCAATTTTTTTTTTTATAATAAAGAAATTGTTTAAGTTATAAAATAAAAAATTATAAAGTTATATCCAAAATAATTTCTTAAATTAAAGAATAAAAATTTCATGAGACAGCCAGCTACACACACACACATATATATATATATATATATATATATATATATATATATATAGCAAAATTTATTAAAAGCTACAAAGGACAGGAAATTGTAGAGGGCCATGATCACCAACGTCCTGAAGGGACATGACACATAAAATAATCCTGCTAAAACTTCTGAATTTGATGATATTGCCTTAATAAGGAAAAAAAAGTAAAAGTCATGCCAAATATAGTTTTCAAAGTAAAATTGCACTGAGATGTGCTTCGGAAAGCAAGTATAAAAAGAGAGAAAATAGATTACAATAGGAGGTCCTCTTAGATGAGGTAGTAAAGGATCTGGGGAAGATTGTAGGAAGATGTTATTTCAGGTGTCAGAAAGATATTTATCTTGTTTTTATATGCTAATACATTACATTAGAAGTGACCAGTCTAGCACAAAGGTATTTTTAATCTGGATAGAAAGCAACACCACTTATTCAATACTATGGTTTTTCATGAATGGGAAACACAAGATTTTCATGTCTGGTATTGATTCAGTATTGATCTGGGTGTCAGTAGAAGGAATTAATCAGTCCTCTTTAGAAAATTAAAGGTAATGCCGCAGCCCAAACAAATGAATGTCTGTTAATTTATTAACATGACCTTTTTACTTACTACAACTTTCTGCACATCAAGAATAGTTTGAGTAGAAATGCTTCCCCCATATTTGTTCCTTTCCTGTTTCTGATTTCCTCATATTTACAGACTTTTCTTCAAATTACACACATAACTTTTCTACCATTTTATTATAGAAGTTCAAAGATTTAGAACTTTGCCAATAAACTAAGAATTATTCTTTTAATAAATCATGTTGCCAGAGAAAAGCCTACATATCAATAGGATTATCACTGAAATATTTACTTCTTGGATTAGGTAGATTTTTAGATCAACATCCCAAGTATATATCTTTTTTTTTAACATCATGTCCCCTTCAGAATGTAAGGGATCATGGCTCTCCACAGAGCCACAGATTTTAGATCCATATCCCAAATATATCTCTTTTTTAATACCCCTTCAGGACATACATAATTATGGCTCACCATAGATTCTATTTCATATGAATTACTTTGACATTTTAGGAAAGATAGTGGTACATTTCTTTCTTCACAGTTTTCGATTCAGAATAGTCCTACACTTTGATTTTTTGCCATCCAAGGCTAAAGTGCCCATTTTACCTTGCTATTTAATACATAAGTTGGGGAAGAAGAGATAGATTTTTTCCCCAAGGGCATTTGTGTCAAAGTGAATGCAACAGACTAGGCAGTAATTTGAAGTTGGTATGCTGATTATATTTTCTGCACCTATAATCATTATGCTACTTAAATATCACCATATATATAATAATTGCACTCAAAACTTTTACATTTACAAGGAAACACATTTTCAAACACTTATATATATATATATATATATATATGTTTGTGTGTGTATGGATAAAATTTTTTCAGAAATATCTTTATGTACATTTATTATTATACTTATTTATAAACACTGATACATATAAAATTATGCAATATATTTACTGACATATTATGGGATGTTGCTGAGAATTTCTCATTCCAACCCATTTGCCAAAATTTAAACAAATGACAAGATTTTTTTTTATTCTTGCAATCACTTTTGAATCACACTCACAACTTTTCAACATCCCATGATGTGTGTGTGTTTATAGTACTCAAGGTTTCCTATTTGAACATAAAGAATCATATGTATTAATAAATTTGTTTCTTTGTATGATTAATGAAAACCAGAAAACTGTGTTCTATCTAAAAACTTGTGACACTTTCTCAAGCAATGTTTTTTTTTCTCTTGTATTTGATTATGAATTCATTTTTATCCATTTTTAGAAGATAGGACCTTCTACTATATTATCCATTTTGCTGTCTTCATGTGCAACGTATCATTCTTTATGGGAATTCAGGCAGGGAAAATGAGCTCAGAGAAGGTAATAGAAAAACCATTAGAAGCATAAAAATCATCTTATTTTATTGTTTCTTTTTAGTTATAATTTATAGAAATGGTTCTCAGACATAATGGGCTTTAAAAGTACAAATGTGACTGACTAAAGAAAAAAGTTTGCTTTTATTTTTTAAAAAAATCTTCATTTTTGTAATTTTCTTTCTATACAGCATAGAAAGAAACAAATTTTGAATATATATATATATATATATATATATATATATATATATATTTCATTGAATTTGACAGACAAGGAAAATTTGATTAATATTTTATTTATTTTTTCCAACATTCTTACAGTTTTTTGTTTGGTGTGAGTAATGGAGTGCAAAAATTGTCTGTATTGTCCATTGTCCCAAGTGCTTTCAGCCACTTCTTTAGCTATTTTCAAGTGGCTGCTACTATTTAAACAGGACAAAACTACATTTTAAACAGGCAATCATAAAAAGAAATTAATTACACCTAAAAACAAAGCCTATCCTATTCAATGAAAGCTGTTTAAAAAAAAGGTTGCTACATTTTATATATATATATATATATATATATATACATACATACATACATGTGTGTGTGTATATATATATATATATATATATATATATATATATGCACACACTCATATATGCGGGTATATATATATATATATATATATATATATATATATATATTTATACGTGTGTGTGTGTCTGTGTAAATGTAGATATAGGATAATGCTGAAACTGAATCATCCTGAATTGGGATCAGTTAAAATCCCAAGGTCATTGTACTGTGATAAGCACAGTGACATGACAGATTTGCACAGATTGATATACGAGAAAGTGTGATGACATCATGTTACAAAAAAATAAACAAAACATGTCTTCCCCCAAAAGCTAACAGCAATGATTGCTAAATCCCTGTGTCTGTGTGCTAATGTTTCCAGTCTCAGATTTATGGCACCTGTGGAAAGTATTCGAAATCTTCAAATAAAATTAGCAAACAAATAATATATCATTGATTCAAAATGAGCTTATAAGGACACACTTTATATATAAATAGATTTTGGTAGCAAAAACACATTTAACTGAACCAAGCATGTCAATCTTTAATTTTCTTATTTTTGAAATTTCAAATGAGTTACACATCCAAATCAAAATTGAATACACTGACAATTTTTATTTTATTTGAGTATTTTAACTATAATGAAATGTACATCACAAATAACTATTAGAAATGCTAGGTAACCATAACATATTTGAAATGGATATTAGAATAATCCAGATTTTCCTTGCTTCAATGAAGCTACCATTTGTCTATACATTGAATATTGTTGCCATATCCGGTCTGGTGCTTCTGATGTACATCTTGAGATTTTTGACAAAATCAAAGAAGGATTTGTAATATAATCATTTCTGATCAGGCATCTTGACTTCAGTCACTTTCTTACCAATGTGCTGTGGCTTCCCTCTGTGTTTTCTACAAATATTTTCATGTCAACTGCTCTGCCGAGCTTTTTTCCCTGGCGACTGAATACATGAATTTAAGTTTGCTACTAGAATGTCATATAGCTTATACCATTTTACTGTTCAAATAGCTAAATGCAACTGCCACTTCTACTTCAAAAATTTCTTTTCTTGTACTTCCTACCTATGGAATTCCTTTCCGTTTACTTACTTCCCTGATAACTACAATCTTCAAAGATTTAAATGTAATATCAATCACCCTCTTCTGTCTTCTTGAATCTTGTTCATTTTCTGTTCTTTCCTCATTCCTCCCTATACTCAGTCTTCTCTTTCACTTCATGTAACCCTCTGCACACTAGTGGCATTCCCACCTTTTTTTGGATTAAAATGATTAAAAAAAAAAAAAAACCTATGTGCATACAGATGTGAAATCAATTCAGGAAATATACAAAAAAAGAAAGGAGTGTAAAATAGTGACTGGCAGTTTCACACATTAAATGATCATTAGATGGTTTGATAATTTTCATGTTCATATTCTGATGATGATTCATGTGAGTTGAAATCTGTTTTATGCATGAACAACAGCAAAATGTTGTTCATATACAAGAAAAAAATTATTAATAAATTTGACAGACATGAAATGTCTATTCGTTTTCGTAAAACATGTTTACAAGAAAAATTGCTGGCAAAATTACTCTGCATGTTGTGTGTGTATATATATATATATATATATATATATATATATATATATATATATATATATATGTGTGTGTGTGTGTGTGTGTGTATAAGAGGGTTGTTCGATAGTTCAACGACTTCCCCCAAAACATCATCAGAATTTTTTAGAATGTATTCTTGTTTGAGCTGAGAATTTTTCAATCAGCTTAGTTTATTCTGGCACAAGGCTACACTTGTAAAGTTCTCAAGAAAGATAAAGTTCACAATGAGTTGTTCAGTGCCTATCATCTCTACATTTAATCATACACTGTACATAGTGTGTATTCTTTATAATTCTGTATTTATTCAAAAGTTCCTTTTAAAAATGTTTTTGTTGCATATAATAGATAAAAAAAAGATCAATAATGTCCTTTTTCATAGAAATGACTGCACACTTAAAAACAAAAATCAATATTTAGAGAATAAATTTTTGCCTTCAAGCCTCCCCACATGATTTGAAAGCTTCTAGATTCCTTATTTATCACATAAACTTATTCCTCAAGCCAATAGAAAATAAAACAGTGATTTTGTATTAAAATAGCAAAAGCAATAAAATAAAAAAGCCTTGGAAACACTTTTATGATAGGGTATTGAATATTTTTTGCATTTAATATGAAATGGTAATTGATTAAAATATTCATAAATTCATTCATATATTCATTTGTAAATTCACTTATAAGCAAAATGAATGCAGAAATAATAAATTCTGATTTCTTGCACAGTGAAAAGGCATGGGGTGGGGGAAGAAGATGATAATCAAGATTATGACTTTTTAATATCCCTAAGGGCAAAAATGTAGATATTGATAGATTGATGGAGTTTTCCTTTTTTTTTTACAATACACTGTTTTGTGTGTTTCTATAATTCATCTGGAATAAACAGTTTTGCATTGATAACAATGACTTTAAATTTATATCTCCTAATAACAGAAATCCTTATAATGTCAATCATAACTAGCAATTATCAGTAAAAATTATTTTCGATTACAGAAATAATAATCAGAAAAAGAATATTCCATATGATACAAGAGCAGATTTTAAAGAAACTGAAAAGATTGAAAATATCAGGATCTGACATGGCATTTGAAGAAACTATGGAACGTGAATGCTGGTTAAATGATAATACTAGACTTTAAACTTCATTGCATAAAATGTTTTCATGCCAATATTTTATCATTTACTTTTTGCAGGGGGTGGTGCCAGACCTGTTGTTCTGGAACTGTTATGTGGACCATAAATTCTTGACCTGCAATGTGTGTTAGATGTTGTTAGTGTATGTATCAATTGCCATTATTCTCCAAACATTTCCTACAGGACTGAGGTTTGGAGACAAGTTAAGCCACTTAATTTCAGATGAAAAGTAAGTGCTGAAGTCTAAAACAGTTAAACTTACAAATTTTGCTGAAAGATCAAATTTTATTCTTTCTCTGGGATTTATTAGTAAATGTTGAAACATTCTGTATTTAAGCAACTATGTATCTGAGTGTTCTCAAAGTTCTATTTGAATTAACTAGACAGTGTATTCCAAAGCCAGTAATGACACCCAAGACCATAATTCCTCTACAACGGAACCTATAAGCAATCCTTTTAGATGTTT
Organism: Acanthosepion lycidas; assembly: GCA_963932145.1. NCBI lineage: Eukaryota > Metazoa > Mollusca > Cephalopoda > Sepiida > Sepiidae > Acanthosepion > Acanthosepion lycidas. Next base: position 129,696,301 of record OZ010571.1, on the reverse strand, counting down.
CTTGTAGATCATACAAAAGAAAGTGATTGTGGTCAGGCCTATCAAGACTGAAGCACTTTTTGTCTGTCCAGATCATACTCTGCAGATCAGGGTTCTCTTTAAGTATCATATGTGCCTGCTAGCATTGGGGCTTCTATGTAGCACTTTCACAAATACATTTTTGGCTTAACTGACACCAATATTATATGGGGTTAATGGCAAGATGTTGTGGCTGGAAGATTTTAATACTTGCTGTACTTAGCTTATTTTCTGTGCAATTTTCTGAACAACTTCTGATGGATTTTCTATAGTATCTCTTACAATTCATTATCTAGTCCACTCAGAAATCTTCAGTTTCTTGTCAGCTAGTTCCCATGCTTTGCCCTAAGCATCAGAATTCATTGCAAAGTTGCAGATCACAGTGATAAACCTGTATATTATTAACAGCCAGTTTTGATCCAAATAAGAATGCATTTTCTTTTCATGTAAGTTTTTTTTTTTAACGGACACTCATTTAGGGGCCTCTACAGCAATAGAATCAGAGAACAATATCAAATTCATAAGTACTTTTATATTTGTTGAATACCAATAAATAATCTTTAATTACAAAATTAACTCATGTGACTAAAAATATTTTAGAAGTATATATGTAGTTCACATACATGTACATTATAATTTCCACAAAAAAGCACATAAATAAAAAAGAATTCAGCTATTTTCACAGCATTTTTATAATTTCTGGATAGTGTGTGTGTGTATATATATATATATATATATATATATATATATATATATATGTGTGTGTGTGTGTGTGTGTGCAAAGTGATGTTTTTTCATTAAGGTTAATAATATTTTACAGAAGTAATACCAGGTTGTAGTGTCTCCCTTCCCAAGCAATGCTAGGTGGCAGTGTCTTCTTTGCTCAGGTGAAACCAAGTGACAGTCATCCTTATAACTATGGTGGATTCTTCCAAAGTCAGTTGGTGAAAAAAAGTGTCTGAAATGTTTAGGTAAATATTGTTTGTGGAAAAGTCTAAAGATCTTATTTATGAAAATAAGTGCAAGTGAATTGTAAAAAAAAAGAATGTATTTAAAAATAAAAAAAATCATTAAAGTAATAGGCAAACTTGAACCTTCAAGCCTACAAAAAACAGAATGTTAAAAGGATGTTTTTTTTTTCCATTGACATCACAATTATTTTAACTACACTCACCTCTCAGCAAAGTTTATTGTTTTAAAAAAATTATTAAAATTGTAATAAAATCCAAACATATGAAAAGGAATTAATACATTTTCTTTATTCTTGAGAATTAACAACAATTAAACAAACACTATTTATTTGTTAGATTGTTTATTTACTCTATTATATTGTATATATGGAATGGTTGGCAAAATTTGGCTAATTGTCAGTTGATTTGAACTTTATAAAATGATAAATAATAAAGATTTCTTTATAGCTGATTCACATATTTTAATAATTTAATAAATAAATAATAAATGTTTTCATATTTATTTCTTTATAAATTAGTAAATGATAAATATTTCATTGCATTAGTTTTAATTGTACTAATTTTTAGAATGTTGTAAATACAAAATTATTCTTGTAAATAAACAATTTGATAATATTTATTATTTTTGTTGCAAATTATCAAGAACAAAAAATGTATATATTCACTTCATCATATATTTAGGTTTTACAATTTTAACCATCACTTTTTAAACCAATAAAAATTGCAGAGTGAAGGTAGTTAAAATAATAGCAGTGTCAAGGAAAAAGACATACTTTTGATACTCTATTGCTTTTGCAGACACAAAGGTCCATGTTTCCTGGAAATATATCTAAAAAAATAAGATGATTATTAAAAATACAAAATCAAGAAAATCTTACTTATTATAAAACGCAGATTGTGTGTGTGTGTGTGTCTGTACGTTTATATATTGGATCGGATTTCCTACATTTTTCAACCGATTTCAACAAAACTTCACAGGACTACATAAAATTACCTTGTGGTGGTTCTAACAGTGCCAAAAATTGGAAAAACACAATTGTTTTTGCATGAAATCAATTTGAAAACACGATTAAGAGGCATCACGAGAATAAAAGGGGGACAACTCATATCGAGTTATACTTATTATAAAACCCAGGTTGTTTGTGTGTGTGTGTGTTCTTTTATATATGGGATCGAATTTCCTACATTTTTCAACAAATTTCAACAAAACTTCACTTTTTTTTGGCAGGTAATGTTTCTTATTGTCTTGCACACTTTTTTTTTCTATTTTTACATTCAGAATGCTTTAAAAATTCCATTTACAAGACAATTGTTTATAATAAAATTCTATTCAATCGGTAGACTCATAATGATTGAAAACAATTTTTTTGTATGGTTCTGACCAATATTTTGTAGGGTTTGACCAATTCATAAAAAAAAAAAACTAATTAAGACATGTGAAATTAGAAAGAAATTACTCTCAGTTGGGCCACAAAAAGAAAGGACAAAATGAATCTGGTATCTAAATAAAAACTTCAGATACATGATTGAAAAGAAGTAATTTTTATTTTAACTTATCCTTAGGAAAACAACACAAGCTGGAATATAATGAAAATGAAAGCAATTTAATTCTCTATGAAATTTTGTAGGAATCTGAAATAACATATCATAGCTTGAGAAGACTTTGTAGAATGTTGACTGAAAATTCAGGATCAGATTAATTAAGAGAATAATGTGTTTGAAATGAAAGCTAAAAGATTATCAGATTAATAATAAGTGGTCATTCTGACAACAATATATAAAAGCATCCAATTCCACAAATTGTTCTGTTATCTTTAAAATACATTTCTTTATGCATTTGACTTTTCCTTTTTTTGGCACTTCATTTCTATATACTTGTGAAATTCTTTTCTCTCTTTTGTACCTTAAAGAGAATAAGTAGTGGTTTGAAAATACACAGTAAATGATTCAAATAATGGCCATAGCAAATGAAAAAGAAGGGCAAGAAATGTTGATAATGTTATGATGACAACTATTTATCAGATAAATTTATGAATGATGTAGCTTTAGTGTAGTCTCAATATGTCTATTGCATGCCTCAAGTAAAAAAAGCATGGTCACCAAATTTTGATGAAGCACATGTAATAATTTTGCTATCTATGATTTGGACCTACATACTGATATCTTTAATAAGGAGACCAAAATATTAATTCTCAGGGAAATGATAATGAACTAATTCCAGAATCAAATACACTGTTTGCTTTGTAGCTGAAACAGTAAATGTATTTCTCATAATATTAGCACTTGAAAGTTTGACCCCAGATTTGAATGCTGATTTTCCTCTTTATATGGACAATTGGTGTAACTCAGCTCTCCTTACTCTATTCTAATGCCACATGAAAATAACCTTTATAGATAATGTGCTGTACTATGAAATTATATCCATAAGATCTTCTCTTAAACAGGGAAATGTTTGCACAAATTTATGACTGCCATTAAGTTTTTATTTAATCAAAATCATATTCTTTTTTTATCAACAGGGAAACAAATTGACAATGCATTAAATTTAAGACATAATTAAGATAAGAGAATCTAATTAAATTTATCATTCTGATTTTATTATTAAATATTAGAATAATCAAAATCTATGAAGTGATTAATCAAACAAATCTTTAAGTTACATCACCAAATAAATCGCAAGAATTTGCTCAATCAAGAATATTTTTATTTCATTGTTGGGTTATTTTGATATTTGCCTTCATTTGACACGGAATCCTGTAAGTCTTTCAAATTTTAATCAAAAAAAAAATTTCTAATTGTTGGTTTTATTTTTTTCAAGATTTTGCAAGGTTAAAAGGTCAAACTTCATTTGTCAAACTATGCAGTTATTCTGATAAATATAAACGTATTATCTATCTATCTATCTATCTATATTTCTTGTAATTCTTTACATTAATCAGACTGTTGTCCTCATCATATTAAACACGTTTCAGTTGTTGCACACTGGAATTTTGAACTGAGCCATTTATTTCATCCGCTGGAGTAGATTGTTCTAGTTTCACGTGCCATGCCTCTTTTGGGTG